>QEPC01007864.1:709127-840502 GCA_003113815.1 Sphenodon punctatus | reverse complement strand
GCCGAGAGATCTAGCAGGATCAAAAAGGTCGAACATCCTGCGTCCATCTCCCGGCGGAGATCATCCACCAAGGCCACCAACGCCGTCTCGGTACCGTAGCCAGGGCAGAACCCAGAAAAGGGTCAAGGAAATCGATGCTGTCCAAATGCGTCTGGAGTTGCAGTGCCACTGCCCGTTCAATGACCTTCCCTAAAAAGGGAAGATTAGAGACGGGTTGGTAGCTGGTGAGTGCGTCCACATCCAAAGATGGCTTCTTCAGCAGGGGGCGCACCACAACCTCCTTGAAGCTGGGCGACAATCTCCCCTGCCGAAGGGACGCATTCACTACCCTCTCCAGCACCGTCCCCAATGTCTCCCTGGAGACTTTCACCAACCAGGACGGGCACGGATCTAGTTCACAACTAGTGGCTCTGACAGACCCCAGGACATTCACCGCATCAGCCGGTGTCACTTCTTGAAACTCATCCCAGAAAGATCGACCAGACGGTGCCTCCATAGCCTCGTGCCCCTCGCTTACTGCTTCCAATCCAGTGTCAAAATTACTCTGGATCGGAGTGATCTTATGCTGCACAATGATGCTTCTTGCTGTGAGTGAGGATTTGCCACCCTAGTGTGGCACTTTGGTACCCAACTTACATGTGCATAACCCTCTTGTGCACTTGGATGAATGAGGAATGCAGCCAAAAATCACCTTGTGCCCTCAGTTCCTCATTTGTAAAACATGTATCATAATTCTTCCCTTCCTCAAAGACCTATTCAAGGGTAGCAACATTTTAAATTGTGAGGCACTCGGATACTATGTTAATTAAGCTATATAAGTATCCAAGACAGATGGCAGAAAACACAAAAGATGTAAACATGATTAGACAAAGACTAGGTTCCAGCTCTGAGCCTCAGATTTCCTTCTCCAGAAGCAGGTCCTCAAAATTGTCATAATTTAATTTATTTTTAAAAATGTATATCCCACTCTATCCCAAAGGCTCAGGATACGTTACAACACATAAAAGAGACATGGAAATAAAAACTCAAAAATTACATAAAGAATAAAAAATTAAATATGAATATAACACCACACACACACAAAACCTAGCCCACCCCAGAACGTATCACCACTCACCAGTGTAGGCTCATCATCTTATAGGATCTTAATACCAGCATGATTTTCTTTGAATTGCAACCTTAGGTTGGGGGGGGGGGGGGGGGGACTTGTATTCCCTTGGGAGGAGGGGGGAAGGGAACAATCATCTATAGTGCTACGGTATGTGTGTTGGATCAAGATACTGCAAACTGCACCTCCCTCCTTCCTTTCAAGAGTAAACAGTCTTCGCTGTCATTATGTTGCTCAGAGATTTTATTTTAATTTTATTCCTCATGAGATGGCATCTCCTAACAGCAAAGAATTTTAAAAATAGCTTTAAAGAGAAATACTCTATTATAAACTTGTAGCCTGAAATAGTATTGATTTTAATATTAGAGATTATCATTTTCCCTGAAATAATCTCAGAAGATTATAGTTTCAATATGGGTAACACTGCTAGATAATTAACAACTCTTTCCCAACTTTTTAAAAAAAGTTCAATTCATAATGCTCCTCATTTCTACAATATACGAATTTTTAAAAACGATGCAAATCACATTAATCACTGAAATAAAGCGCTGCTATAATGGTGTCATCTTGTTAAACAACGTCAGTAATTTCTCTATTTTGTCACTCAAGGAGGAGGATCAATAAAACAGCAAAGAAAAATGGTTATGGCCAAACAGAAGTTTATTAAATATGATATTTTCTAAGCACCTGAAACTCTGGGTGCTTTCAGACGTTACGTTTTCGGCATTCACCATAGTCAGCCACAGTCAAACGCGCAGGGAGGTGAATGAGCCGTTCACATCTGTTTGCTCGCATCTAGAAGTTCACCACAGTCAAACACGGCCCGGGGTGAATCTAACCACGCTTCGTGAGGTTGGGGCGGGAGGAGGTCCAGAAGTGTGGTGAATGTTCACCATGGCAGGGGTGAAAGAAACGTAACGTCTGAAGGGAAACCCCCGGCTGCGGCGAAAGGAAATGGCCACAGGCCGTGGTGATGGCACGCAGCGTCGCTGGCACGCAACCAACAACAAGCGGCACACGGAGGGAGATTTAAAGGGCAGGCAGCAGTAGGGGAACGTGGTGGAGAAGGCGATGGCAAGGAGGGAGGCGGAAGACGAGCAGAGGATGGAGCGAGAGGGCGAGGAGGAGGCGGCGGCGCAGCAGCAGCTGCAGCAATAACAGCAAGGGGAACCCCGGAAGAAGGTAGGGGGTGCAGCTGAGAGCGGGTGGGTCGGGGCCGGGGAGAGGGGGGGCGCAAGGGGGGGGAAGGAGGAAGGGACCGCAGCCACCAGGAGCCTAATCAGCAGCCCCCATTGTACCCACAAACAGACCAGCAAGAGGGCACATGCCCCGGAGGAGGCAGCGGAGGGGCCGGCACCCAGGCGCCGGTACCACGGAGGGGGGTGTTAGTGGGGCATCCAAGAGACCCACGATCTCATCGCTATCTGGGCGACACCTGAGATGCAGGGCGAGCTGGCGATCAACGCCCGGAACAATCAGGTGTTCGCCCAGATAGCCACAGAGATGGGGGAGGTCGGATACGATCGCACGCCCACACAGTGCAGGACAAAAATAAAAGAGCTGAAAATGGGGTTCGAGGACATCATAGACAACAACCGGCGCTCTGGGCGGGTGACATGGGCCTCTCCCTACCTGGATGTGCTGAGCTGGGTGCTCCACCGCAAGGGCTCCATTGTTGCCTGGCAGGAGGGGACACCCAGGAGGAGTGATCCACGGCTGAGCATCCACCCCCCCTGCAAGTCAAAGAGCCCCAGGCACGGAAGCCCCAGAGGAGCAGCCAGGGACCTTGGGCATGTGCGCCCCCCCAGCCCGACCGCCGGCGAGGGCACGCACGCCCCACCTGACTCAGAGGAGGAGGAGGGCGAGGAGGAGACAGTCACCCTGCACCTCACGGCATGCCACCCCGAGGACCGGGCAGACACCAGCCCCAGCGATCGACCGGCCTCGGAGGGAACGGACATGGAGGGAGCAGGTAGGGGCAATGCACGGCACACAGAGGGACCACAAGGGGAGAGCGGCCACAGGGGGTGGAGGGGGACGGCAGCTACCCCCCATCCCCTCGGTCCCGGATGCTAGGAAGGGGCATGGGCAGAGGGAGCTGCGCAGGGGCCAGTGGTGCCCATCCCGGGGTGACGGAGCGTCCCGAGCATGGGCACAGGAGGAGGGGAGGGGAACGGCAACCCATATGCTTACCCGACCCCTTTATCGCCCTACAGAGCTACGCCGGGCACGGGAGGGCCACAGCCGGGGGCTCCCGGTATCCCCGGCCCAGAGGATGTGGGAGCACCGAGCGCGGGCACGCAGGCGTCAGGAGGAATTGGCGCAGGAGCTCGTCACCACCAGCACGCGGCAGAGTGAGGAGATGCTGGAAGCAGTCAACTGCTGGAGGAGGGGACCACGAGGGCCCTGCAACAGGTGGAGGGGAGGGACCGGGCGCTGTTGGCAGAGACGCACAAGGACCGGCGGCTGATGAAGCGGGACATGGACGACCAGTTGGAGGCATTCCAGGCCCACCTGGACCAGCAGGACCGCCAGTCCGAGGAGCTCGGCCGTAAAATGGACCGCTCACTGGAGCAGGACGTGTCCCTCCTCCTGCAGGCCGGGGCCTTGAGTGCCTTCATACTAGCAGCAGCCCGGCTGGGTGTCGTGCCAGCGCCCAAACCTGTGCCCCCTCCACCCCCACCCGCCGGCCGTACCACAGGCCCTGCTGGCGCCACAACCCCCACCGCCCCAACAGCACCTGGGACCGCAGATCCGGGGACCCGTGCCCCCACAGCTTGGACGCCAGCAGTCGGGCCGCCGGGCCCCAATACGGCCGCAGGTGGCACTGGGGGGTGGACAGGGCCCCTCCGGGGGCAGTCGGGGGGCAGGGTCCCCCGTCCTTCCGGCTGACAGCACCTCCTCCTCCACCTCGGATGAAGGGGGCTCGGTAGCCTCGGCCATCCCTGTTGGCAGGGGGCGGAGATGGCCTAGGGGCTGCAGGGGATGGGCAGGGCAGCATAGGGGATGGGGTGGGGAGGGGGCATCTGGGACCGCTGAGGGGGATGGGAAGGGGGAAGGGCACAGGGGCACACGGGTGTACCAGGGACTGGGGTGGGGATGGGGGAGCACAATAAATGGTATTTGCACACCTAACTGTGCCCGAGTGCTTTCTTCCCTACAGATGCATACCTCCCCCCGGCCTCACGGACGTCCTGCCCCGGGCACGACTCGGTTGTGTGCCCCACCCCACAGTAACGGCTATGGTCCGGGTACCCAGAGCAGGTCCCCGGGGCTCGGGCTGCTGCCCCTCCCTGTGCGTGTGCGTGCAGTCGTTGCTATCTCCACAGGCAGGTGTGTATGCGTGGGACTGTCCGGCCTTGCATGCCGGTGGCTGTGCGCTGCACACTCCCTTCGCATCCCTCCACAGCGGCCCCATTGTTCCCGTCCAGCCGTTATCTGTTGGCCTTGGCAGCCCGTCTGCCTGCCCAGCCCCCGCATCCCATGCTGCCCCCACGTCCGCTGCGGCTCAGATGCTCCAGGAGCTGTACCATGGCAGCTGCATCCCAGCCCGAGGTCCCGCTCGGTGGTTCCGGGGGCTCTGTCCATGCCTGGACAGCCCACGAGAGCATGGCCCTGTGCGATCTGTGGCATTCGCCCATTGTTCAGCGCAGCCTGCGCTCCCTGCCCACCCGGCCGGATGCCTATCGGTGCCTGAGCTTTGGTATGCTGCGCTATGGCTATGTCGTGACCGCTGACGACTTCCCCGTGCACTGTGAGGAGCTGAGGCTCACCCCCTTCCCTGAGGGGCATTTACTAGACACGCTGGGGGGTCTTGCAGCATGGAGTCCTGCTGAGACAGCCTCCGCTCAGTGTGTGTGTGCCTTCCCGGGATATGGGACCTGCCTGTGTAAGGATGGCCCCGCCGTGTCCTACTTCATCAGTGTGCAGGGTGCCCGTGGGTATCTGCGCTCCCACGGGGCTGCCTACTACCGTCTGCGGGAGCTGTCCCACCTGCCCTGGCCCCCTGCGGCCGATTATGGCATGCCCCACCCCTCCGGGTCGGAGCTGGCGGCCCTGTCAGAGGTGTGCAGCCGTCCTGATGTGCAACTCGGGATGAGCCATGCGGATCCCTTCGAGGCCTACCTGATCTGCTTCCACATGGCCGGGCGCAGCTTCTGCCGGGGACAGTGGCAGTGGCCCCGCTATGTGCACCTGCTGTCGGAACCGCCCCCACCACCTGATGGGAGCCCCTGCAGCTGGGTGTAGGGCGCTCCGGCCCCATCTGTCACCCGGCTGCCTCCTCAGTGCCTCCGTTCCGTCAGTGGCCTGGGTGCTCGCGCCACCACCTGCTGCCTCTTCCAGACGGCTGGACCCCCTGGGACCCTCTGCCGCCTGTCTGTCGCCCCCTCGCCTGGGACCCGCTGGACCACTCCATGTGGCTTCTGTNAGCATCCACCCCCCCTGCAAGTCAAAGAGCCCCAGGCACGGAAGCCCCAGAGGAGCAGCCAGGGACCTTGGGCATGTGCGCCCCCCCAGCCCGACCGCCGGCGAGGGCACGCACGCCCCACCTGACTCAGAGGAGGAGGAGGGCGAGGAGGAGACAGTCACCCTGCACCTCACGGCATGCCACCCCGAGGACCGGGCAGACACCAGCCCCAGCGATCGACCGGCCTCGGAGGGAACGGACATGGAGGGAGCAGGTAGGGGCAATGCACGGCACACAGAGGGACCACAAGGGGAGAGCGGCCACAGGGGGTGGAGGGGGACGGCAGCTACCCCCCATCCCCTCGGTCCCGGATGCTAGGAAGGGGCATGGGCAGAGGGAGCTGCGCAGGGGCCAGTGGTGCCCATCCCGGGGTGACGGAGCGTCCCGAGCATGGGCACAGGAGGAGGGGAGGGGAACGGCAACCCATATGCTTACCCGACCCCTTTATCGCCCTACAGAGCTACGCCGGGCACGGGAGGGCCACAGCCGGGGGCTCCCGGTATCCCCGGCCCAGAGGATGTGGGAGCACCGAGCGCGGGCACGCAGGCGTCAGGAGGAATTGGCGCAGGAGCTCGTCACCACCAGCACGCGGCAGAGTGAGGAGATGCTGGAAGCAGTCAACTGCTGGAGGAGGGGACCACGAGGGCCCTGCAACAGGTGGAGGGGAGGGACCGGGCGCTGTTGGCAGAGACGCACAAGGACCGGCGGCTGATGAAGCGGGACATGGACGACCAGTTGGAGGCATTCCAGGCCCACCTGGACCAGCAGGACCGCCAGTCCGAGGAGCTCGGCCGTAAAATGGACCGCTCACTGGAGCAGGACATGTCCCTCCTCCTGCAGGCCGGGGCCTTGAGTGCCTTCATACTAGCAGCAGCCCGGCTGGGTGTCGTGCCAGCGCCCAAACCTGTGCCCCCTCCACCCCCACCCGCCGGCCGTACCACAGGCCCTGCTGGCGCCACAACCCCCACCGCCCCAACAGCACCTGGGACCGCAGATCCGGGGACCCGTGCCCCCACAGCTTGGACGCCAGCAGTCGGGCCGCCGGGCCCCAATACGGCCGCAGGTGGCACTGGGGGGTGGACAGGGCCCCTCCGGGGGCAGTCGGGGGGCAGGGTCCCCCGTCCTTCCGGCTGACAGCACCTCCTCCTCCACCTCGGATGAAGGGGGCTCGGTAGCCTCGGCCATCCCTGTTGGCAGGGGGCGGAGATGGCCTAGGGGCTGCAGGGGATGGGCAGGGCAGCATAGGGGATGGGGTGGGGAGGGGGCATCTGGGACCGCTGAGGGGGATGGGAAGGGGGAAGGGCACAGGGGCACACGGGTGTACCAGGGACTGGGGTGGGGATGGGGGAGCACAATAAATGGTATTTGCACACCTAACTGTGCCCGAGTGCTTTCTTCCCTACAGATGCATACCTCCCCCCGGCCTCACGGACGTCCTGCCCCGGGCACGACTCGGTTGTGTGCCCCACCCCACAGTAACGGCTATGGTCCGGGTACCCAGAGCAGGTCCCCGGGGCTCGGGCTGCTGCCCCTCCCTGTGCGTGTGCGTGCAGTCGTTGCTATCTCCACAGGCAGGTGTGTATGCGTGGGACTGTCCGGCCTTGCATGCCGGTGGCTGTGCGCTGCACACTCCCTTCGCATCCCTCCACAGCGGCCCCATTGTTCCCGTCCAGCCGTTATCTGTTGGCCTTGGCAGCCCGTCTGCCTGCCCAGCCCCCGCATCCCATGCTGCCCCCACGTCCGCTGCGGCTCAGATGCTCCAGGAGCTGTACCATGGCAGCTGCATCCCAGCCCGAGGTCCCGCTCGGTGGTTCCGGGGGCTCTGTCCATGCCTGGACAGCCCACGAGAGCATGGCCCTGTGCGATCTGTGGCATTCGCCCATTGTTCAGCGCAGCCTGCGCTCCCTGCCCACCCGGCCGGATGCCTATCGGTGCCTGAGCTTTGGTATGCTGCGCTATGGCTATGTCGTGACCGCTGACGACTTCCCCGTGCACTGTGAGGAGCTGAGGCTCACCCCCTTCCCTGAGGGGCATTTACTAGACACGCTGGGGGGTCTTGCAGCATGGAGTCCTGCTGAGACAGCCTCCGCTCAGTGTGTGTGTGCCTTCCCGGGATATGGGACCTGCCTGTGTAAGGATGGCCCCGCCGTGTCCTACTTCATCAGTGTGCAGGGTGCCCGTGGGTATCTGCGCTCCCACGGGGCTGCCTACTACCGTCTGCGGGAGCTGTCCCACCTGCCCTGGCCCCCTGCGGCCGATTATGGCATGCCCCACCCCTCCGGGTCGGAGCTGGCGGCCCTGTCAGAGGTGTGCAGCCGTCCTGATGTGCAACTCGGGATGAGCCATGCGGATCCCTTCGAGGCCTACCTGATCTGCTTCCACATGGCCGGGCGCAGCTTCTGCCGGGGACAGTGGCAGTGGCCCCGCTATGTGCACCTGCTGTCGGAACCGCCCCCACCACCTGATGGGAGCCCCTGCAGCTGGGTGTAGGGCGCTCCGGCCCCATCTGTCACCCGGCTGCCTCCTCAGTGCCTCCGTTCCGTCAGTGGCCTGGGTGCTCGCGCCACCACCTGCTGCCTCTTCCAGACGGCTGGACCCCCTGGGACCCTCTGCCGCCTGTCTGTCGCCCCCTCGCCTGGGACCCGCTGGACCACTCCATGTGGCTTCTGTTGTGGGCCGTTGTGGTGGTTCCCTCCCTCCCGGACTGGGCCCCTTGCCCCCCTTGCTGCAGCCCCTTCTCCCGCGCCCTCACCCCGCATGCTACAGCTCTGTATGGCTCTGCGCCGGCCCGGTACCGCTTGTGTCCTCAATAAACACCTGTTCCGCTTCACTGTGCCTTGTGCTGCCTCCTCTCTCCTTGAGCTGCTAGGTCCCCCTTCCCCACTGGGGTCCTGCCCCCTCCCCCTCCTGCTGGGCTGGATGTGGCAGCCCCTCGCCACCCCTACCCCCCGTGCATTCGACCGGCCGTGGGTTCCCTGTCCCGCCCCCGGTGCGTGCCTCCCTCTGCCCCTTTGTTGTGTGGGTGTGCAGCTTCGTGTATGTGTGTGTGTGTGTGCGCGTGCACTTCTCGTTGTGAAGTGTGCGCGCCTTCCGTGCGGCTACTGTTTGCAAGTGCTGCTCACGCTGCAGCTCCCTCCACCCCCTCCCTTCGTGTTTCCCTTCCCTGCATGGGGCCCTCCACTGTCTGTGGCTTCGTTTGCCCTCAGGCAGCCATGTTTGCATCCACGCAACACCGGTGCCTTGTGGGGCTCCCACCGTGGTTCTCGCCACCACGTCACGTCTGTTGGGTTCCCCCGGCCCAGGTTCACTCCGGTTGGCCCCGGGCAGTAGTGCCACCCCGGTCACGTCTGTTGGGGCCGCGCAGCCCACCACGGCCCGCGGTGGAGCCATTGACTGTGGTGACTCTCGCCGCGTCATGTCTGAAATCACCCTCTGTTAATACAATCGGAATTAATTTAAATTGAAAGACATTAAGGTAGGGACCATATTGTTTTCTATGCAAATCAATAATAGATAGATAGATAGTGATAACATATATTATTAATTTACTAATAATATTAATAAAATTTAAAACGCTAATGGATTTTATTTTATTCCTCATGAGATGGCATCTCCTAACAGCAAAGAATTTTAAAAATAGTTTGAAAGACAAATCTGTTATAAAATATAAAAACACACTTTTTTATTTGCAAAGGCATTTGGTGGGCAGGAATAGGGATTGGATGGGTTTGTGGGTAGGGTTTGTGGGATGGTGGGAGGTTTTATTGTTTAAATTGTATTATTGTTTGGATTGTGAGCCACCCTGAGCCTTTCTGAGAAGGGTGGTCATACCTCCCCTTTAAAGAGGCAGCTTATGAAAAATACATGTTGCAGGGTTGCACTGGTTCCAGTGCAGCCCTGAACCATGTATTTTTCATAAGCGTCTTTTATAGCGGAGGTATGACCACCGTACATCCTTCCTGCAAAGGAAATTATATATATTTATTCCTTTCTACTTATTTTTAAAGATACTAAATTTAAAAGCTAGGATTCTAATTTTGGTGTTACTGGATTAAGCAATTCATCTCTCTTGTTGCTCTGTTTACATGAAAGAAACTAGATCAATAAATTAAAAGATGAAGGAGGAAACCAATATTTTGAGAAAACCCCAGTGCCTTTAACACATACTGAATGAGGGAAACAAGATCAAAGAGAAAATAAAGAGATTTTTGCTATTCTAATCAAGCAATTTTTTTAGACCAAAATATTGTGAATTAACATCTTCTCGAAAGAGACTCTTCAAAGAAAGGAAAGCAACTACAATCCAATGAAGCTACTCTTGTACCCAAAGAAGGAACAAGCCATCCATTAGCACTCCTTTAGCACAATTCTTATGCTCTGGTCCCTATGGACACACAAAACTCTACCTTTAAACTCTTTTCAAAAATATCAGCAGAGGATTATTCTTGTGGGGATGCTTGAACATTTCAGAACCTGAGAATCAATTTTAAAAACCCCACAAAAAAACAAAAACTTGTGGTCCCTAAGGAAGTCTAGAATAGAAAATTGGGCACTTACTTTGTGAATTTTCTTTCTGTATGGGTCCTGGGCAGTCACTCTGCATCAATCAGTACTCATGGGGAAGGTCCACGTTGCGGCCAGCAGGAGGCAGCACTGAGCTTCTGTTTGACTGTATCAGCGTGGGACTGCCCCCAGCCTTCCAGTTAGTCATATAACAACGAAGCAACTGAAATAAAAAACTGTTAACACCCTCAATCTAAACTTAACGAGGGGACAAACCAAACATCTGCAGCTAATCATTTTAATTGATGGTATCACCAACCGGGTGGGTTGAGTGACTGGCCAGGACCCATACAGAAAGAAAATTCATGAAGTTAGTGCCCAATTTTCTATTCTCTATGGGTCCTGGCCAGTCACTCCGCATCAATCAGTACTCATGGGGACGTACAAAAGCAGTGTCCCCGATTGATATGGGGATGGAACAAAAATCTACAGAAAATTCACCTCCCCTGAGTACTGCGATTACGTTAGCACCCTTTGCAAAACCGTCCTGCCAAAAGTAGCCTCAGCAGATTCAAAAGCGTGAATTGTGTAGTGCTTAGTGAAGGTGTGAATAGAGGACCAAGTTGCTGCTCTACACACCTCCTCATAAGAGGCCCTAGCATTGAAAGCCGCAGAGGCTGCCACACTCCTTAAGGAAAGCGCTGAAATCTGCTGAGCGGATTGTTTATCCCAGGCCCTATAGGCCTTGGTGATACATGAAGTAACCAATTTTGAGATATTAGATTTGGATGCCTTAACTCCAGGCCAGTAGGCTTTGAAGTTAACAAGTAAGGCTATAGATTTCCAAAATGGGGCCGTTCGATTCATATATACCTTGAGGATTCATCTGACATCCAAATTGTGCCATAATTTCTCCTGCGTGTGTTTGGGACGCAGACAGACGGAAGGCAATGAAATTTCCTGTTCCCTATGAAATCTAGAATTGACCTTAGGAATAAATTCCTCATCCAGTCTAAGAACCAGTGAGTCTGTTTTGAAAATACACCTATTAGGGTCAATGGATAATGCCCCCAATTCTGAGACCCACCTAGCCAACGTGATACCGATCAAGGAGGCCAGTTTGATGGTAAGGAAATAGAAGGAAATATCTTGGATGGGTTTGAACTGAGGTCGTAAATACTAGGTTCAGATCATACAAGGGTAAGCAGTGAATAACAGGTGGTGATTATAGTCGAGCCACTCTCAGGAATTTTTTAACATGCGGGTGAAGTGACATTCTCCTCTGAGAAATGGAGCTGAGAGTATTGTCCAGAGCTGCAACCTTTCTAGCTGGAGTGTTGGGACTAAGCTTCTTTTTAAGTCCCTTCTGTAAAAATTCTAAAACATCTTTTGTTACCAGAGAACATGGATCAATACCATGTTCTCGACACCATCCCAAAAAACTTTCCAAGTATGTTGATAGATACGTCTTGTTGATGCTCGCTTGTCAGCTAATATGGTAGCAATCACTGGTTGTGAGTAGCCCAGCTTGTTTAAAGCTCTCCGCTCAATCTCCAAGCTGTCAGTCTGAATACGAGAGGCTTGGGATGTTTCACTGGATCCTGCATTAGTAGTTCGTCTGTGACTGGAAAGGTTAGAGACTTTGCTCTTTGTAGATTCACAATGTCTGGAAATCAAGGCCTTCTCGGCCATTTGGGTGCAATCAGAATGAGTTGAGCTTTTTCCTTGTGCTTTTTTGCAATTGTCTTTGCTATCAGAGACAGAGGTGGGAATGTGTATAATAGCCCGCTGGGTCATCCCTGACAGAGGACGTCGCAAGACAGGGCTCTCAGGTGTCTGACTCTGGACATGTAATGTGTGACCTTCGCGTTCTCTACAGAGGCAAACAGGTCCGCTGAAGGTCGGCCAAATTGCTTTACTACAAGGTCGAATGCCTCTCTGGACAGAGACCATTCTCCGGATTCTATCTTTCACCTGCTTAGCCAGTCGGCGTGAACATTTAAGACTCCCTTTATGTGTACTGCTCTTATGGAGAGAAGTTTGTGTTCTGCCCAACTGAAAAACAGGGATGCTTCCACAAACAGGGAGCAGGAGCAAGATCCCCCTTGATTGTTTATATATGCCCTGGCTGTTGTGTTGTCGGTGTGTACTAAAATGTGTTTCTTCTGTACTTGCAACTTGAAATGTAGCAGAGCTAGTCTTATGGCCTTTAGTTCTAGCCAGTTTATACTGTATGATTTTCTGCAGGTGACCATGTCCCCTGAGCAGCGTTCCCTCTCAAATGCACCCCCCAACCGGAGAGACTGGTGTCTGTTGTGTCTGTCTGGGTCTGAGAGGGACGCCCCTTCTGAGAGATGGTGTGGAGCAACCTATCACCTCAGTGCTTGTTTGACGTGTTTTGGTACCTCCATCTTGAAGTTCTGTCCTTCTCTGATCTGTTGCTGGAATTTTTGAAGGAAATTCTGTAGCAGTCTCCAGCAGAATCTCGCCCACGGTATGATCTGGAGACAGGACACCATCATCCCTAATAGGCTCGGCAGCGCTTTGAGACAGAATCGTGGCTGATTGATCACCTGGTGGAAAAGGGTTAATATCTTTTCTTGCCTCTGTTGGGGTAAAGACACAGAGTTTAGTTTGGTGTTGATCAGGACCCCTAGGTGCTCCAGAGAGCGTGTTGGGTGATGGAGGAAAACCCCAATAAGTCTGTTTGCCCTGTAGTACCCTCTGCCATCTTAGACAATATTAAGAGCCTAAAACCTGTAGTTAACTTGCCATGTTGGAAATGCTTGCCCTTTAAACAAGACAGGCTTTGCTTCTCTAACAAGACAGGCTTTGTTTCTTCTCACATAGATAAGCCTCACTTTTTAAGATTACCTCTTGCACATAAGGATGAGCCAAGTGCTCAAGAATGCAGCTGGGATTAGTTTAGTTTAGATAGAAAAACTCCCTAATATTCCTTCATACTATGGCTATCTCATTTTAACCTGAACTTAGAAGTAAACAGTCTTTTCTCAAAATAATTACTTTAAGAGTTATGCTGTAATCTGTTTCATTTGCGCAGATGCGACAAGCCATGTAAGGGCCTTCCGCCCAGGGATTTCTGTATAAAGTATGTACTGCCCTTTTGGGGGGGCTGCTCGGGATCTATTGATCCTGGAGGCCCGCAGTGCTGTGATATCTGCTGAATAAAGAGCTCATCTGTTTATATCTGCTGGAAGCCTCCTCGTCTCGATATTTTACCCACAAAAATCCTCAACATGGGGTCAGGTGGCTCTTCTCCATGTTGATCACAAAATCGTAGTGGGACAGAAAATGTATTGTTCTGCTGAAGTCTCTTAGGGCCTGATTGTGAGATGGGGACCTTATTAGTAGATCGTCCAGATAGGGGTAAATGTTGATCCCCTCCATTCTGAGTCTGACTGTCAGTACCACCAGTACCTTTGTGAAAGTCCAGGGTGCCAATGCCAGGCCAAACAGTAGGGCTCGCTACTGCCAGTGTTTCTGATTGTATGAGAAACTGAGCCACTGTTTGTGTGTTTAGCATATCAGGATGTGTAGATAAGCCTCCCTCAGATCTATCGATGTTAACCAGTCCCCCTGTGGTATGTCTGCGCAAACGGATCTCAGGATTTCCATTTTGAATGGAGGCACTCTGACAGACCTGTTGAGACTTTTCAGATCCAGGACAGCCCTCCAATTTCCTGATTTTGGGGGGACAAGGAATATTACTGAGTACATCCCTGAGGACTCTTCTGTCTGTGGTACAGGTTCTATTGCCCCATCTGTCTTAGCCTGTTGATTTCTTTTATCATGGCTGCGTATTTTTCTGGTTTTCGAGACTTTTGAGATGGAAGAAATTGGGGATAGGGGTCTCGAAAGAGTTCTATAGAGTAGCCATAGGCTATTATGCGGGTACCCACAAGTCTGATGTCACCTCTCCCCATTTGTGGGCATGCTCTAGGAGGCGCCCTCCTATACTTGGATTTTGAGCATGTAATATCGGTTAGTCATGCGCTCTTGTTGTTTATTGTGGAAACCCTTTTTACCCTGTGGATTTTTGTTTCTCTGGTGCCATCTAGATCTGCTTCTACTGTTTCTCTGGGAAAAGTAGGTACACCCCCCCCCCCCTTTTTCTGGGGAAGTTATCGCCAGAAGTGGAAGATCTGTTATAGGGAAGAAAGTTTCATCTCTGGGGGCTGAATTGCTGGAGGGACTGCTTTCTAGACTTGTCCACAGCGTCGTCCAGTACTTTATCTAGACATACCCCAAATAGTTTGGGTCCCTGAAAGGCACCTGAAATCAATACGTTTTTTGGCATGTGGAGCCGCCTTCCACAACCTAAGCCAGAGGCTTCTGCGAGCAGCCAAATTTGCTGCCATGGCTTTGGCTGGCCACAACATAGTGTCTGTGGTGGCATCCGCCAGAAAAGGAAATTGGTCACCTACCTTCGGTGAATTCTTTTCTCCCCTGCACTCCGGATACTCCTCCGCACGGGTAGCTTCCGCATTGACCACCAGGAGGCAGAAGCAAAATCTTGTTCCCAATGCACATGCATGTCTACAAGCTACCCGGCTCTCCAGTCTGTCCTCAAGCAGAGGACCTGGCACCTCTATCCTTCAGGTAGCCAATTTTTGTAAAAAGAGGAACAAAACTAGAAGATGATTAAGTCAGGTGAACAGCCCAACCTAGGTAATAAACTCAAGTACTCCCTCAACAGAGAGAAGTACATATTTCTATTGCTCAACCTTGAAAACTCTGAATCCTACTAATCCTACTGAATCCTACTATCCCAACCCCCCTGGTTTGTGCTGTTTGACAGGGAGGGCCGGAGGAGTATCCAGAGTGCAGGTGAGAAAAGAATTCACCGAAGGTAGGTGACCAATTTCCTTTTCTCCCCCTGCCTCCGGCTACTCCTCCATACGGGATGTACCCAAATAGATTAAAATGCCTCTAAGGGTAGGAAAAGCCAGCACTGGAATGATCCAGTACTGCCTGAAGCACCCTTCTGCCAAAAGCAGCCTCCCCTGACCTGTACACATCTAATTTGTAATGTTTTACAAAGGTGTGTAAAGACGACCGATGTCCGCCTTACAGATTTCTTCATAAGAAGCTCTTAATTTAAAGGCATATGAGGTGGCTGCACTCCTGACCGAGTGAGTCCAAATCTGAATGGGAGGAATCCTCCCCTGTGCTTTATATGCCTCAATAATCGTCTGTTTGACCCACTTGGAGATCAAGAGATTTAGAGGCTTTAGTTCCCTTATAACCCTGCCTGATGTTCAGAAACATAGCTGTAGATTTCCTAAATCCCCCTGTCCTAGAGAGATAAATCTTTAGAGCCCTGCGCACATCCAGGGTGTGCCACACCTTCTCTTGTGGGTGAGTAGGCTTCGGGCAAAAAGATAGAAGAATTATTTCCTGAGCCTATGGAACATGGAACTGATCTTAGGAATAAATGCTTGATCCAGTCTTAGCAGTAATGATTGTTTTTGAAAAACACAAAAGTTTTCCTCCACTGAAAGAGCACCTAATTCTGAAATTCTCCTAGCTGAAGTGACAGTCACCAAAAAAACCACTTTTAAAGATAGGGAATACAGATATACATGTTTTAAAGGTTCAAAAGGGGACTTAGTAAGAGTCTCAAGGACCAGTTTCAGACTCCACGATGGGCACCTGTGCACCACCAGCGGAGAAATAATTCTAGCTGCCCTCAAAAACCTCTTGACGTGAGTGTGAGAGGAGATAGTCTTATTGGATACTGCCCTGATCACTGAGTCCAGGGCTGCGGCCTGCCTAGCTAGCATGTTGGGCTTTAAGGCCTTGTCGAGACCCTGCTGTAGAAATTCCAGGATTTCTGGAATCCCTGCCTTACAGGGGTCCTGCTCCTTTTTTATTGACCATTGGGCAAAGGTCTTCCAAGTGGCCCTGTATGCCCATCTAGTTGCCGGTCTTCTAGACCACTGAAGTGTTGACAGAACCGCCTCCGAGTATCCCTTCTTTTTTAATGCCCTGCGCACAACTTCCAAACTGTCAACTTGAGAACCGCTAGGTTGTTGCAGAGAATGGGACCCTGTGTGAGAAGGTTGGGGATCAACGGTAGTGTTCTGTACTGGGACTGGCTTAGCAAGATTAGGTCTGAGAACCATGGTCTCCTGGGCCACCACGGAGTTATGAGCAACACCTGCGCGCTTTCCTTGTGAATCTTGCTATTGTTCTCTGTATCAGAGGAAAAGGCGAGAATGCATACAGGAGTCCCTGAGGCCATGGCTGGTTCAGTGCGTCGTTTGCCGCTGCCTGATGACAAAAAGTTCTGGACATGAAGCTGGATACTTGAGCATTCTGTTGAGTTGCGAAGAGATCCATCAGAGGGAAACAGAAGGTTTTCACTATTTTGTTAAATACTGTTCTGTCCAAACACCACTCATGCAGGTTAATGGTCTGCCGACTTAACCAGTCTGCCTGAATGTTGTCTCGCCCCCTGATGTGTAAGACTTTTATAGACTTCAGATGTTGCTGTGCCCACTTGAAGAGTCTGACTGCCTCTGAGTGTAGGACTTTCGATCTCGAGCCACCCTGGTGATTCACGTAAGCCTTGGCTGTCATGTTGTCTGTGTAGATCAGGACATGCCTGTTGGAGAGGACTGGGAGAAGCTGTGTTAGTGATAGCTGAATTGCCTTGAGTTCCAGGAAGTTTATGCCTTGGCTTATATCGTTCTTGTTCCAGAGCTCCTGAACCAAATGTCGTCCGAATGAGCCCCCCATCCCTTGAGACTGGCATCCGTTGTTACGACTGTCCTGCATGGCTCCGTTAGTGGGTAGCCTGCGCTGAATATCTCTGGCCTTAACCACCAAGACATTGAGTGTATGAGGTCTGATGGAACCGATACCCACGGATTGGCTCCTATCGTCAGCTCTCTCTGCAAAGGACGCAGCCACTGTTGCAAGGGTCTAATATGAAAACGGCCCCATTGCACCTGTTGCGTGCATGACACTAAGAGGCCTAAGAGCTGAGCCAGTACTTTCAGCCTCGAGTGTCTCCGATGTTTTAGAAGACTGATTAGTGCCCCGATCTTCTGTTGTCTCGAGGGAGGGATCAGGGTGAAATCTAAGGTGGTATCTAGTATTACCCCCAAATGTTCAAGTCTGTGGGTTGGAAGGAAATGACTCTTGTCCTCGTTGTCGAGGAACCCATGTCGATTCAGACAGAGAATAGTTCTGTGAAGGTCCACTAAGATCTGTGACTGATTCTGGGCTCTGATTAAGAGATCGTCTAAATAGGGGTAAATGTGGATTCCCTCCCTTTGGAGGTTCGCTATCAGTGCTATCAGGATCTTTGTGAATGTCCTTGGTGCTGATGCCAGGCTGAAGGGAAGGGCCCTGAACTGCCAATGAGCGTTCTGGTAAGAGAATCTGAGTCAATTTCTGTGTTGAGGACAGACAGGAACATGCAGGTACGCTTCTCTCAGATCGAGTGAAACTAACCAGTCGTTCTTCCTCAGGCTCCGACAGGTGGAGGAGACTGTCTCCATCTTGACTCTCTGTTTCTTGACGTACCTGTTGAGGGCCTTTAGGTCTAGCACCGCCCTCCAGCTCCACCTGTTTTTTGGTGACCAGAAAAATGATTGTATATAGACCCTGCTTGATGTCCTCCGGAGGAGCTTTTTCTATGGCTCAAATTGATGAGAGTCTTTTGATCTCTCCTAACATGGCCTGATGTTTGTCTGGATTGTGGGAGACGGGGGAAGGGAGGAATCTGTGTCTGGGATGACCTAACAGTTCTATTGTGTAGCCCCGCGTTACGCAGGAGAGCACCCATATGTCTGACACTGATTCTGTCCAGACCCCGCCAAAGACCTGAAGTCTGCCTCCCACTTCCCCTGAGTTTATATAGTCAGGAACCCTGTTTAGGCTGGAGTGTTGAGAAGGAAACAGTTCTGCATTTGTGGTTTCCGAATTTCCCTTGTCTTGCCCACTGTTACGGAAGGAAAAGGAGAACTGTGGTTCTCTGTTGTTCGGGGGGTAAAATCTTCTAACCGAGTTTGAGGCTCCCCTGAACCTGAAAGGTTGGCCACGAAAAAAATTCTTTTTTGGGCCCACCTGCTGAAAGGTTTCAGCCTTTTCCTTATCACTTGCATCCGCTAAGACCTTATCTAGACAGATGCCGAATAGTTTAAAACCCTTATACAGCCCTGACTCCAGTAGGTTCTTAGCCGTCACATCTCCCTGCCAAGACCTCAGCCAGACTTGTCTCCTTGCTGAGACATTGCTACCGACTGAGCTGCCCACACCAGGGCATCGGTGGAGGAGTCAGCAATGAGAGCTGTCGCCATTTGGATGCGGTAGGATAGCTTCTGTGCCCTCCACTCAGAGGTCCCCTGATCCTGGGCCTCCTGCATCCACAACAGTAAGGCCCGGGCTACATACGAGGTTATGATATTTATCTTTAATGAGGTAGCCAAGGAGTCTAGAGCCCTTCTGAGAACAGAATCCAGTGCCCTGTCTGTAGGGTCTTTAGGGAAACAATCCCCCTCCGTGGGGAACACAGTCTGCCTGGCCAGGGAAGCAGCTGCCACATCCACCTTAAGATTTTTAAAAAGGGGTTCCTTCTTTCTCGAGAAAGAATAAAGAGAGTCCTGGGTCCTATTCATTTTGTAAGTTTTGTTAGGATATTTCCATTCTTCCAAAACCATCTTCTCAAAAGCCTTGAGAGGGATCCCCTGATGCTTCCCATGCACTGAGGGAATGCAGTCTCTGGATTCCTCCTCCTGGGAATCTGAGGAGTCCCCCTTACTCAGTTTTTCCTTCAGTTGAAGGGTCTTTATCACCTGAGACATGAGCTCCTCCCTATGTGCCAAGGGGAATTGCCTGTCTTTGTCCCTGGGATCTGCCTGGGATTCTACATATTCCCCTTCCTTGGAGCCAGAGAATTCCTGTTCAGACTCAGAAGCAGAGTCTGAGCTCAAGCATACTTGAGTTTCCTCCCTGTGCACTTCCCACTGTTCACTAGAGGCATTCTCCTCAGAGGATTGAGATTCCAAAAGGCGGGCTATGGCACCCTCTTGTGGGGCCTTCTTACGTGCTTTTCCCGCCCTTTGTTTTACTAACAGGGAGGGCCTTTTGCAGGGTTTGATTCGGGGGGAGGGCTCCTCCTTTTGCTCTGGGTCTGGAGTTCGCATAGCCTGTCTAGCGATTCCAGTATTTTCCCCATAGAATTTTATAGGGAGGCCATGGATACTACTTGCATGTCCTTGTTGTGAGTCCCTGTCTCCAACTGCTCGTTCTCCATTTTTGCAGTGGGAAGGGCTCTGATGGGCTCCTTGGCAGGGAAGTCGGGTGATACAGAAATCCAAGCACAGTAGATCTGATCTCAAGCGGTGGGGGAACGCCGGCTGGTCTGACCATTTGTTTTCTTTTCTTTTCTTTTTTTTTTGTTGTGTTCGTGCTCGGCTTTCCCTGCTCCCAGGTGCTTTGCAAGGGAGCTGGCTGAGGCTTCTCTTGCGGCTCCCAACACCGCATCTGGGAGTGTCACTGCCTCTTTTGGCCCCATCTGCCCTGCTCTAGGCTCCATTGTCGGAGCAATAAGGAATCTGTCCTGACGGTCCGAAAGGCGGAAGACGGACTGGAGAGCCGGGTAGCTTGGAGACATGCAGGCGCATTGGGAACAAAATTTTGCTTCTGCTTCCTAGCGGTCAATGCAGAAGCTACCTGTACGGAGGAGTAGCCGGAGGCAGGGGGAGAAAGGATATGCCTTTCAGTAAAACTAGATGACAGGATTCTGGCTTGCCTGTGGGAGAGGTCTGGGTCCTGCGCTTGTTTGATCCATTTTAAAAGAGCTCTGGCCCCGTAAGTTGCCACGATGACTAATCTTAGGATCGTGGCAGATGCCTCAGTCTCTTCTGAGACAAGCCTCTATTCCCCTGTCACATGGGTCCCTCGGATATAAGTCTCCCTCCGAAGGGCAGATTGACTGCCTGGCTAGGGATACGGCAGCTACATCCACTTTTGGAACCCTGAACATATCTGATTTTGATTTTGCAATGGGGTAGAGGGATTCCTGTGATCTAGATAATTTTGTTGCTTTCCCTGGTTGAGCCCATTCTGCTCTGATCAGTCTCTCAAAGGATTTGTTCAGAGGAAAACCTGTGTCAGTGTTGGGGATCTCGGCAGGTATTCTCTAGCTGAATCCTCATCTGAAGACTCAGAGGATTGTTCCTCCTCTCCTAACTGTCTAGCGACCCAGACCCAGCCCAGCACCAGCGTCCAGCAGCAGCCAGCAGCTAAGTAAGTACCGGTACTACTGATCCGGTACACCCCCACCCCAGGGATCACCCTACTTCCCACCCAGGGATCGCCTACCTACCTTGAGCTCCGGGCGGCGGCGGCGGAGCTACGGCGGCTTCAGAGATGGATGTGGCTACAGGCTTCAGCATGCTACTAGGCCTTCCGGGGAACTTCCAGGTTCCCCGGAAGGCCTAGTAGCATGCTGAAGTCGGCGGCAGCCACAGCCAGCGTTGAAGCCGCCGGAGCGCCGCCGCCACCTGGAGCTCAAGGTAGGTAGGCGATCCCTGGGTGGGAAGTAGGGTGATCCCTGGGGTGGGGTGTTAAAGCCCCCCACCCCAGGGATCAGTAGTACCGGTACTTACTTACCTGCTGGCTGCTGCCGGACGCTGGTGCTGGGCTGGCTCTGGGTCGCCGGCAGCGGCCCGGAGCCCGCAGTAGGGGTCACACATTTTTGTTGTTTAAATCCAGGCTGGGCAGGGTGGGTGGGGGGTGTCCTCCCCCTTCCACCCGTGCAGCCTGGACTCGGGGAGAGGGAAGGTTTTTGTTTTTTTCCATTGATTTCAATGGGGACAGTTCCCCATTGAAATCAATGGAAAAGATCCGGTACCGGTAAACCGGTATTAATCCGGTAAGCCAGTATTCTTAAATCCGGGAACCGGTAAAACCGGTACCTGGTATTTGTGCTGATGTCCCACCCTTAGAGCATATTAGTCAGCACCGAGAGCTGCAGTGCTGCAACCTGTGGCTCGTGAGTCCGTTCCCCCTGTGGGGCCTGAGGTTTCCTCCTCCCGGTCAGAGTTTCAAGCTTGGGTGCAGGGGCTTACCGTGTCTCATGCCGATGGTCTGGCCCTGGTTGGCGCCACTGCATCTCCCCATGGAGTTTTCCCCTCTCTCCCACTCCACCCCTGGCTCAAGCAATGCTTACCCGCTATGCGGGTGGTCGCAGGGCTTCCCTGTTTTCCCTGCTCCTGTCGGTTCCCCTTGTGGGGCCGTATAGTCGAGCTCTGTAAGGGGGCATGAGGATGGGAGGGGCACCAACCGTAGTCTGTGGAAGCAGTAGTGTTGCCGTCCGCTCGGGGCTCGCTGGTTCCCGGTTACCGGCCAGGAGAATTGCTGCGATCCTCTCCTTGATTGTAAAGATAAGGCTGCGAAGCTCGCTGCGCTCCTTCCTGGTCGGAGGCAGCAGACTAACCGGAAGGCTGGGGGCGGTCCCACGTTGATATAGCCAAACAGAAGCTCAGTGCTGCCTCCTGCTGGCCACAACACGGACCTTCCCCATGAGTACTGATTGATGCAGAGTGACTGCCCAGGACCCATACAGAAAGAAGATTTGTTGTTTCAAGAAAAGTAAATTGTATTTTTGCTAAAAAAAAATGCATTATTTTTTTCCTCCAAATTTGATATCATTTACATACTAGGCAATACTGTCACATAACATTGCTAGCCTGGTTATTTTTAATACGTTAAACAAAAACAAACTGTGGCCAGAATCAATCTGTGTGGACAGTTAGCAATCCTTGAAAACAGTAGTTTGTAATTGAAATCTACTTCAACTTAACCAAAGCTCTGAAAATGTACATTTTGCTGGTAGTTTAGTTTTACCATTTTTACTTGCGTTAAACTGGTGTACTGTAATAAAAGTTTTGATTTTGACAAATTTATTTTGTTATGATATAAATTTTCTAACACTTATAGACACTTGCCATTTCTACGTGATGACTTCTGCACTGGTGTTGGCATGCAGGTTTGTGTTGTCACAATCGCTGGAGTTGCGGTTGTAGCTCCATGATTTGCTTTCACTTTATCAGCCCAACTTACACCTGAAGGAGCCAAGCGGGTAGCAGCAATAGTCACAGATGGACTCCTAAGGAAAAATAAAAAGAAACATTCACAGATATAACCATTTTCTGGTTGAACAGATGTTTTATAGGATAATTTCTTACATGTTCGTGCTTTACTTTTCCTGGCAACTAGTTCAAATTAATGAGTAGCTTAAAAAAAATCTAACCAAGTGGCAAGGTATTTTTATGATTATTGGTGTTTGCAATTTGGTCCCAAATGTAGGAGATGGAGACAAAGTAGTTCAGTTGGTACATAAAAATATCATCTGAACTACTGTGTGTCTGTGACTATTATTTAAAGTCTCAATTTTCTTAACATGTTCTAAGGAGTCAGCAAAAGCTGACTCATACTGAGGTGCAGGAAGGGAATGTAGAACATTATCTGATTTTGAGATCTCTGGAAATCTTCAGAGGTCACAAACTATATTTCCACACCATGCTCTCTAAGACCAGGCCAGAGCAATTATAGTGAATTTTGCTTTATTTTTCCCAAGCCTTTTCACAATCCCTGAAAAGGAATGGGGTTGGGGATGGAGTGTGAGGGAAGGGGAGAATACGTATCCCAGACGTAGTGCCATGATACAGCAAAGGCATCACGGCAGGAGGGGCGGGGTAAAAATCTATGAAAATGAATAAATAAATAAATAAAAATATGTTAGTTATTGATTCTTGCTGCATAATCTTTCTAACTGCTGTTTAGTGTAGCCTATCAAGCTATTAGATTCTGGAAGATATTTTTCTTGGGGTACAACCACACAAGATGGGCTGGGGAGGCTACCACTCTTTGGGTAGTCTTACCCCCCTCCCTAGCAAACGAGCCACATGATGCAGTGGCTCATGTGCCCAGGGCCTACCAGATGTTTGCCCCAACCCGTTGTGGGACAAACAGTCAGCTGCTCTGAGACACATCCTTGAGAAAATTCTGAGGATATGTTATAAAGCAGCTTACCCCACATGGGGGAAGGCTGCCCAAGGTGGGTCAACCCGTGTGGACATGCGTGCTTGCCCTGCCATGCTCAGAAAAAGCCAGGGGCCAGCTTTTCAGGTCATCTGGCTGCACCCTTGGTGACTCATTTTCCTGGATTTATTTCCTTGGATGTATCCAAAATTAATGTAGTGACTGAATGAATCTGCTAGTAACTTTCTCTTCCCTAGAATGTGCAGTACTGTCATAGATCTCTGATTTTATTAAAAGAAACAGAACAGCAGCAATGTTCATTTCAGAATTAACTTAGTGTAGAGGTTCTGTGGTACAATGCCTCCTCTCGTTTCCTGCATCAGAGAGACAGGTCATGTACAGTGTTGTCATGTTGTCTTTATTAGAATACTGTACATAGGAGTACAGGGGTCTGGGTCCATGTTCAGACCAGATCACTGCTGAGTCAGGTTTCTGAGGAGATGGGTTAAAAATAAAAGCTTCTGATCTTCATACAGTTCAAGTCAAGTTCTTAATCACTCTGTGTTTACCTGAATCCACAATGTAAACAGACTCTCTATTCAGGTTAGAGTTTTACTTCCTAAGATGATTCATTTGTCTAGTTTACATTCATACACTACAGGGCAGAGTCTGGGGTCACCTTCTGATGACTTCCTGTAGGTGTGAGGTTGAAAAGTTCAGTACAGTTTAAAGAAAGAGTGTCCTTATCTCGGGAGAGTCCTTAGTCAAAAGAGGGAAAAGAATTAATGGAACTAGGTAGAGCCTATTTTCATTGTTCATGGAAATATAGGTTATCACTTGGCTAAAGGGGTTTGCTTTGGGGTACAGGCCTCCTACCAGATAAAACATTTAGGTCTGATTCCTTCTTCACAATCAAGGCATCATGTGGGTATACTGTCAGCCTTTAAAAGTACAAGTTGGTCATGTAGCTGGTATCTGATGATAAACAGCGCAACTATGAAAGACCGCCTTTCCTACCATGCTCCACTGATACCCCTGCAATCGGCCGAGAGTGCTCTCTTGTGATTACCACTTGCCAATCTTGTTCATACGGCTGGGCCCACAGAGTTCTGAGTTGCTGCCCCAGTATTGTGAAACTCCCTTCCCCCAGAGATTCATCAGAGCTCAAGCCTGAGCATATACCAAAGGCAGTGTAAATCTTTCTTTTTTTTTTTTGGTAAAGCATTTGGCAGGTGGGGATAGGGGTTTTGGTGAGTGAATTTAAGGGCGAGGTTGGGTTCTTTTAAGGGATTTTTAGTGTATACTTTGTGTTTTTAATTATGTATGCCATCTGGAGTCTTAGGGGAACGACAGGGTAGAAATTTAAATAAAATAAATAAAACTCTCTCTGTCCCGAGCTCCACTTTCTAACATATACCCTCAGTTGTCATTACAAAGAAGTGTGTTCAGCTATTGTATGTAATTTGAAGGAACCTGCATGGGCATTTTCCCCCCAAGTATTTTCTCTGCCTCCAGGCTAAGGAGGGCCAGAATAACATGTATGAACCAATAATTTTCAAATACATAAAATATTACTACAAACAGAATGATAATCAATAGCACTCTGTGGTAGGACAAGAGGAAATGGGCTTAAATTGAAGGAGAAAATACTGTTTAAATATCAGGAAGAACTTTCAGACCATAAGAATAATTAGGTAATGGAACAAATTACTAAGGGAGGTGGGCAGAGTCCCCATTTAAGTTATTTTGTTGTATTTTTTAAAAAAGGTTAGATAAACATCTCTCAGGATAGTAGAGGAGATAAAAGGTATAATTGTTTATACTGTGATACAAGTATTATTCTTGTCATGAATATTCTCAATGGGTCAGTTTCTTTTTTTAAAAAAAAGTCATTTGAAAATCCAAATTGGCTGCCATTTTTCAAGATGGCCACCAATTTCTCCTATCAATGTTCATTTTTAAAAATATAAATTGATTTAGTTACCCAACTAAATTGATTTAGTTACTAGTTATATTTTTATGAGCATATTGAAACTAATTCTGCTATTTCAAAACTTCTCAGATGTTGACTTCTGTCATTTCAAGTACCTTTGTTTTAGCAGTCACCCACATTCTTGGATAGATCAAAAGATAAGCCCTCAACCGCAGACCATTGATTGACCAACATCCAAAAATGACTAAGCATACCAAATGTAAATTTCAAACTGACTGGAGTAAATGTTGCCTTTGTCAACAGGACAAGGAAGAAAGATCTTAAATCACCACCAAGTTCCTATAATAAAGAACAAGATGGCTATACCAATTTTGCAACAAGCATTCCTCTGTTCCATGTTATCAGTGATTTACCAATCATGCCTGACCCACCCAGACTGGGTGGGCATACAGGTTACACTGAGAAAAAACTGCAAAATATAATCAAAGCTGCAGACTCAGGCTCAACACAGTTACAAAGGGCTACTAAAAGAACATATATCAATGAAAAAAACATGGAGGAAAACCAAAGCCAGATGTCAATAGCATCTCCAAAGCCTAAAGCATCAGAATTCTTTTTACGTGAGGAAACGGCTCCCAGATCTACTTTAAAGACAAGCAATGACCATGTAACTAAATGGCAGAAATAACCAATCTGACAAGATTCTGAGTGTCAGAAGGCAACTCAGTAGTGAAGACAACATAGCACAGGAGCTAATGTACCATTCTGCCTGCTCAGCAGCATTATACAATGGAGAGCAAGCCTATCTGAGATCTCAAGAATATTAGAAGAGTACTCATTTGGCGAGGAAGGAAGCATATCCAATTACTTTTTCCAAACATGTCACCTACATCACTGAGACTAAGTAAAGGTACAAATCCAGAATTATTCCAGCTTGCTGATCTAGCCACACTCTATAAAAGACAACTTGAACAGCTGAACGTGAATTTATTAATTTTTCATGTACTTGTGAGTTTTTGCTCGTCCTTGTATTTCCTAAAGCAACTGTAAGGTTAAAAATCCAATTACTGTCATACGAGTCTCTCTGCTGGAAGCTTATCATCAAGATCACAAAGTACTGTTGGACTTCCAGAATGGTATAGGTTTGGTCCTTGCACAAGCGTTTAAATACTGTGAGGCTCTTCACCTAGCTAAAAGCGCAGAAATCATATGCTGATTTTTTATCACAGGTCAACACCTGATAACACAATGCATGAAGATTGTGTTGAAGAGGCCATCCCACCAGCACTTCTTCAGTTTGTGTGCATGGCAATGAGAATTATTCACCTACCTTTGATGAATTATTTTCTCTTCTACTCTCCGGATACTCCTCCTGTCAGGTAGCTCTCTGTTTAGACCGCCAGGAGGCAGACGTTAAAAGTTCCCAGTGCACATGTGTGCCGAGAGCTATCCCTCGCGTCAGTCAGTTGCCAAGCCAAGGAACTGAGTGATCCTGCCTTCTTTGAATTCTCACCGGTGAACACAAAACTAACACAATTAACTGTAACCTCCCCCTTAACAGCCCCTAAACTCTGGAAGGGGGTCGAACTGGCTAAGTTGGCCCTTGAGGGAAAAAGAAAACTAGAACTGAAAATGGGGGATACCACGAGACTAACTGTGCTTGTACCCCTACAACTCTCACCACTGTTTGGTAGGGAGGGCCGGAGGAGTATCCGGAGAGCAGGAGAGAAAATAATTCACCAAAGGTAGGTGACCAATTCTCTTTTCTCCCCCTGCCTCTGGCTACTCCTCCTGTCAGGATATACCCAAATGAACGCTGCCTCTATGGATGGGAACAAACAGTACTGGGAGAGTCCAGTACCGCTTGAAGCACCCTTCTACCAAAAGTCGCCTCGGATGATCTATATGTATTTAATTTGTAATGTTTGACGAAAGTGTGCAGGGATGACCACGTGGCTGCCCTGCATATTTCCTCATAGGAAGCCCCAGCCTTGAAGGTGTACGAGGTAGCGGCACTCCGCACCGAGTGAGGCCAGATCTGGAGTGGAGGGACCTTCCCCTTTGCTTTATATGCCTCCACTACACATTGCTTTACCTATTTTGAAATTAATGTCTTTGAGGCCTTCGTCCCTTTGTATCCTGGTCTAATGTTCACAAACATGGCCGTGGATTTTCTGGTCCCCTGTGTTCTAGCTAGCTAAATTTTCAGTGCTCTACGCACGTCAAGTGCGCGCCAGATTTTCTCCTTTTGGTGGGCTGGCTTAGAACAGAAAGATGGCAGCACTAGCTCTTGTGACCTGTGGAACATTGAGTTGATCTTGGGTATAAACGCCTGATCCAACCTCAATGTGACTGACTGCTCTTGGAAGGAACAAAAATTTTCCGCCACTGAGAGAGCCCCTAGTTCCGAAATTCTCCTAGCTGAAGTGATCGCCACTAGAAAGGTCACCTTGATAGATAGGAAACAGAAAGAGATGTGCCTAAGTGGTTCAAAAGGAGACCCAGTAAGGGCTTCCAGTACCAAATTTAAATTCTATGAGGGACATCTATGTACTACGGGCGGTGAAAGGATTCTTACTGCCCTCATGAACTGTCTTACATGTCTGTGCGAAGATATGGACTTATGGGAAGTTGCCCTAATAACTGAGTCTAGAGCTGCAGCTTGTCTAGCTAGCGTGTTGGGTTTCAGTCCCTTATTCAGACCCTGTTGCAGAAAATCTAAGACCTCTGGAACCCCTGCCTTGCAAGGATCGTGTCCTCTTGCTATTGTCCACTGCACAAAAATCTTCCAGGTAGCTCTGTAGCTCCTTCTGGTCACCAGCCTTCTGAATAACTGCAAGGTTGACAAGACTGCTTCGGAATACCCCTTTCTCCTTAACGCTGTGTGCTCAACTTCCACACTGTCAGTTTTAGATTTTGCCGATTGTCGCACAGAATGTGACCCTGAGATACCAGGGTGGGAGGAGTGGGCAACCTCCTGTACTGGGTTTGACTCAGCTCTATTAAGTCCGAAAACCACAGTCTCCTGGGCCACCATGGGGTTATGATAATTACCTCTGCGTGTTCTCTGATAATCTTTGTTACTGTTTTCTGGATCAGCGGAAAGGGCAGGAATGCATACAGGAGTTCTCGAGGCCAGGGTTGGTTCAGGGCGTCAGTCGCTATCGCTTGCTTGCACGGCATCCTGGACATGAACATCGGGACCTGGGTGTTGTACTTATCAGCGAACAGATCGACTTGGGGCAATCCAAAGAGTTGCACAGTATCTCTGAAGACTGACTTGTCCAGGTACCACTCATGGGGGTTGATCGTCTGGCGGCTGAGCCAGTTTGCTTGAATGTTGTCCCGAGCACTGGTGTGCAGGGACCTCAATGATAGTAGGTGATCTTGAGCCCACACAAATAGTTTGCTTGCTTCTGAGTTGAGGTTTGGAGATCTCGACCCCCCCTCCCCCCCGATGGTTGATATAGGCCTTGGCCGTCACGTTGTCGGTACACTACCAGGTGTCTGTGCGTTAACCTTGGAAGAAGCTGTCTTAGGGCCAGCCATATCGCTTTCAGCTCCAGGAATTTTATCCCCTGGTCCACATCCTTCTTGGTCCACAGTCCCTGTGCTGAGGAGGAATCCGTATGTGCCCCCCATCCTCTGAGACTGGCATCCATCACCACCACTGATCTTGGAGGGTCTGATAACGGTGTTCCTGCCGTGAACGAGTCTGGCCTTAACCACTAGGACATTGAGTGCTTCAGACCTGGGGTAATCTTGACCCATGGATTCCGCCCAAGCGTCACTTCTCTCTGAAAAGGACGCAGTCGCTGTTGCAAGGGTCTGAACTAGAACCTCCCCCCATTGCACTTGTCAGGTGCAAGAGCTCAGAATGCCCAGCATTTGGGCCAGTGCCTTTAAACGCATCCAGTTTCGAAGTTTCAGCAGGCGAATCAGAGCGTGAATCTTTTGTTGTCTCGAGGGGGGGATAAGCGCAACATCGCAAGTAGTATCTAGGATTACTCCTAAATGTTCGAGCCTGTGTGTCGGGGTCAGGTGACTCTTTTCCATGTTGACGAGGAAGCCATGCATGTTCAGATACTGTATGGATCCGTGTAGATCTGCTAGGACCTTGTCTTGTGACTGAGCTCTGAGGAGGAGGTCGTCGAGATAGGGGTAGATGTGTATCCCCTCCCTCCTGAGATTTGCTATGAGAGGGATCAGGATCTTGGTGAACATTCGAGGGGCCGAGCACAGGCCGAAAGGAAGCGCTCTGAACTGCCAGTGTGCCCCCTGGTGACTGAACCTGAGCCACTTTTGGTGTGTAGGGCAGATTGGTAGGGCAAATACGCTTCCCTCAGATCTAGGGAGACTAACCAATCCCCTTTCCTGCAGCTCTGGCAGATGGATGCTACCGTCTCCATCTTGAATCTCTGTTTCCTCACATGTCTGTTTAGGGACTTTAGGTCTAAGACAGCCCTCCATTTTCCTGATTTTTTAAATACTAAAAATATTATGGAATACAGGCCTGTTTTGGCAAGCTAAGGGGGCACCTCTTCTATGGCTTGGATTGCAAGGAGCCTCTGGATTTCCCCCTGCATGGCCCCTTGTTTTAAAGGGTTGTTGGAAGAGGGGGAAGCTAGGAAATGCTCTTTGGGATTGCTTTGTAGTTCTATTGAGTAATCCTGCGCTACGCAGTTTAATACCCAGGTGTCTGACACTGAAGACTCCCAAACCCCTGAGAAGTTTTGGAGCCTTCCCCCCCACCTCGCTGTAATCGGAATAGTCATAATTCTTGCTTAGACTGTCCCGAGACAGGGGCTCTGGGGTTTTTTTTTGTCGAATCGACCCTGCTTGTGGCCCCTATTGTGGAAGGAAAAATTGAAGGGAGGGTCTCGACTGCCTTGGGGTTGGAACCCTCTGGAGGCGCCCGAGTTTCCTCTAGACCTGGCTGGAGGATTACAAAAAAGGCGTCTTTTTGCCCTGAACTGTTGTAGGGGTTTTGGCCTATTCTTATTGGTTGTGTCAGCTAAAAACTTTATCAAGACACATTCCAAAAAGCTGGAACCCTTTGTAGGGTCCAGAGACCAGAAGGTTCTTAGCGATAATACCCCTTGCCAAGATCTCAACCTCAGCCTACGCCTTGCCACAACCGTACCCCATACAGATTGGGCTGCCCACATCATGGCATCTGACGAGGAATCAGCGAGGAAGGCTGTAGACAAAAGTATGTGGGAAGTGAGAATTTGAGCCCTTTTGTCTGAAATTTCTGGGTCCTGCGCTTCCTGCATCCATGCCAGTTGGGCCCAGGCAACGTAAGAGGTCACAATATTAATTTTTAGTGAGTAGGCTACAGCGTCTAGGGCCCTTCGCAGGGCTGAATCAAGTGCTCTATCTGTGGGATCCCTAGGAAAACAGTTTCCCTCCGTGGGGAAAAGGTTTGTCTAGCCAGGGATGCAGCTGCCGCATCCACTTTTGGGTTCTTGAATAGGAGTTCCTTCTTTCTGGAGAAGGAATAAAAGTCTTGTGTTCTATTCATTTTGTATGCCTTATTAAGCTGCTTCCACTCCTCCAGCACTAGCCTCTCAAAGGCTTTGTCCAGAGGAACTCCTAGGTCCTTCCTATGCACAGAGGGAATGTAATCTCTGACGTCCTTCTCCTGGGAATCAGAGGAATCACCCTTGGGGGATTTCTCCTTCAGCTGCAAGGTTTTGATAACCTGCCGCAGGAACTCATCCCTGTAGGAGAGAGTAAATTGTCTATCCTTATCTCTGAGATCTGGGCGAGGCTCTACATATTCTCCCTCCTCAGACCCCGAGACCTCCTGAGTGGATTCAGCGTCAGACTCTGACCCTAGGGTTGATTGAGAATGTTGTTTAGACCCCCTCTGGGAGATCTTCGCCAGGGCTCTCCTCAGACGAGTGCGGGGAAGCTAACAGGTGGGCAATAGCGCCTTGTGGTGCTTTCTTCTTCCCCTTTCCTGCCCTTTTACAGCCAGTTTTCAGGGCCCTCTTGCTAGGTTTTGGCACCCTGGAAGGGGTTCTTTTTCGTTTACCCTGAGACTGGGTCTCGCAGAGTTTGCTCTGCTGCCTGTTCAGTGGCAGGCTCCATTTCCTCCAGCCAAGGGTGGGGAGGGGCCAAACCCGGCAGGGTGTGACTGCCGTAGATCGCGGATCCCAGGCACACAGGGTCCGCTGTGAGGCGGGGGGACGCCGGCCGAGACTGGGAACCCGGCCCAGCAGGAGAAGTCTGCGGCTTTCCCGTGCGCTTGGCTCCCCTGCTTCCAGGCGCCGTGCAAGGGAGCTGGCCGGGGCTTTTTGAAGAGATTCCCATGACTGCGTTTGGGAAGAGCGCTACCAACGCCTGTCCGTTGCGGCGCCCTGGAGAGAGCGCCGAAATCCTGCTCCGGATGGTCTGCAGGCAGAAGACGGACTGACGCGAGGGATAGCTCTCAGCGCACATGCGCACTGGGAACTTTTAACTTCTGCCTCCTGGCGGTTTAAGCAGAGAGCTACCCGACACGAGGAGTAGCTGGAGACAGGGGGAGAAACAAAAATTGGTCACCTACCTCGGTGAATTTGTTTCTCTTCGTTCCACCTGTCAGTGCTCTGCACGGGTAGCTCTGCGTATGGCCAATAGGAGGCAGAAGAAGAAAAACCCTCCTACGCATGCGTGGAGCTGCCCTCAGTCACTCAGTCGATAACCAAGCCGAGGGCCGAATCGTGAATCCTGTAATGCTTATATACAATCATTAGAGTGTGCCCTTTCCCCTTTGGGATTACTGGGCTAACTAAACTGTTGAACTTAATAACCATCTAAACGGTTAATGAACTAATTGTAACTGACAATCCTTACAGACTCACTCCCTTTAAATTAATGCTGTTTGGCAGGGAGGGCCAGAGCACTGACAGGTGGAACGAAGAGAAACAAATTCACCGAGGTAGGTGACCAATTTTTGTTTCTCCTTCTGCCCCCTGTCAGTGCTCTGCACGGGATATACCCGAGCTCCAATTATGGGTGGGAACAAACAGCCCTGGGAACGTCCATAACTGTCTGTAAGACCCTCCCGCCAAATGCCGCATCCGCGGACTTGTAGAAATCTAATTTATAATGTTTTATGAAAGTATGCAGGGAGGACCAAGTTGCCGTCCTGCAAATTTCGTCATATGACGCCCTTGCCTTAAGGCATACGATGTAGCAGCACCTCTAACAGAGTGCGCCCAGATTTGCAAGGGTGGTACTTTATTCTTTGTCTTATAGGCTTCTACGATGGCTTGTTTAAGCCATTTTGATATTAATGCTTTTGAGGCCTTCCTACCCCCATAGCTAGGTCTGATATTAATATATTTTTTGAATCGGCATGCACCGGATTGGGGCAGAACGATGGGAGGACTAGTTCCTGTGTCTTATGGAAGGTTAAGTTCACTTTGTGGAATGAAGGCCTCATCAATTCTTAGAGTAACCGTCTGGTCCCCAAAAGAGCAATAATTGTCATCCATAGACCAGGCTCCTAAATCCGAAACCCTGCGGGCCGATGTCACTGCCACTAAGAACATCACCTTAAGGGTCAGCATATATAATGACATGTGGCGGAGAGGATCGAACGGGGCTCTAGTGAGCGCATCTAGGACCAGACTGAGGCTCCATGAGGGGCATCTATGAATTACTGGTGGGCAGATGTTACGAGCTGCTCGTAAAATGTCTTATGTGCTTATGGGGAAAACACTCTCTTATTAGAGGTTGCTTGTAAAACCGAAGCAATAGCCGCTGACTGGCGAGCTAGCGTGCTTGGTCTTAGTCCTTTCTCCAATCCTTCCTGGAGGAGTTGAAGGATTACGTTCACCCCTGCCTTAGAGGGATCTAATTCTCTTTCCCCTGCCCACCTGGCAAACGTCCTCCAGGTAGCTTTATAAGCTCGTCTGGTGGCTGGGCGTCTAGCCTGCTGGAACGTGGCTAGGACTGCCTCAGAATAGCATTGGGACCTTAGAGCTGTGCGCTCAAGAGCCACACTGCCAGATTTAGGGTGAGAAGGTTGTCGCACCGAAGACGGCCTTGTAGCAATAGATCCTGTCTCAATGGGAGTTGCATTGGGCTGGCCTCACTTAACTGCACTAGATCTGAGAACCAGGGCCTCCTCGGCCACCATGGTGCCACGAAGATGACCCAGGCCCTTTCCCTGATCAGCTTGGCTACGTCCTCACTATGAGGGAAAACGGGGGAAATGCGTAGAGAAGGCCTCCCGGCCAACTCTGATTGAGGGCATCCACTGCCTGCGCTCTTCCGTCTGCTGTCATTGCTATGTATTCTAGTAGCTGAGCATTTCTCCTGCTCACGAACAAGTCCATCACGGGCTGTCCGAAGTGCTGTGTCAGGGATTGAAAAACATCTGGGTGCAGTTGCCATTCGTGCGGTTCGAGAGTTTGCCGGCTCAGCCAGTCTGCTTGGATGTTGTCCATCCCTTTGATATGTAGGGCCTTCAAGGAACTTAGATTGTCCTGTGCCCAAGTGAAAAGTTTCACCGCTTCGCGCTGAAGTGCAATGGCCCTGGACCCCCTTGATGGCTGACGTATGCTTTGCCGAGATGTGTAGACCAGGACGTGAGCCGGTCCTATGAGGTGGCTCAGTTGTTGGAGTGCCAGCCGAATCGCTCTGAGTTCCAATACACTGATGTTCTGGCTGGTGTCCGACTGGGACCATAGGCCCTGTACTGATGTGGCTCCCATCTGGGCACCCCATCCCGTCAGACTGGTGTCCGTGGTGATGGTCATGCGGTTTGGTTTGGCTAAGGGCACTCCCGTCCTGAAGGTTCCTGGGTCTGACCACCAGGACATTGATCTCCTGAATCCTCGTGGAATGTTGACCCACGGATTGAGACCTCTGGTAAGTTGTAGTTGCATAGGCCTGAGCAGCTGCTGCAAGGGGCGAAGGTGGAATCGCGCCCATTGTACTTGCTTTGTGCAAGATATCAATAGACCCAACAGTTGAGCCAGGTACTTTAGCCTTGCTCTCTGCTTGTATTTTAGGCTCTGGAGCATGGCTCTGATGCACTGCTGTCTGGCTGCTGGGATGTATACGTTGCCTGAGGTGGTACCTATGAGTACCCCTAAGTGCTCCAGTTTGTTGGGACTAGGTGGCTCTTTTCCCTGTTCACCAGGAATCTGAGGTTCTCGAGCTATGCAATGGTCTTGTGTACATCCCTCTGGAGTTTCTCCTGAGAGTTCGCCCGTATGAGTAGATCGTCTAAGTAGGGGTACAGGTGAACCCCGTCCTTGCGGAGATTCACTATTAATGGTACCAGGATTTTGTGAACGTCCTCGGTGCGGACGAAAGTCCGAACGGCAGTGCTTGGAACTGGTAGTGTTGTCCCTGATAGCAGAAGCGAAGGTACATCCGGTGGGAGGAGCATATCGGGATGTGCAGATATGCATCCCTGAGGTCTAGAGATGCCAGCCAATCCTGGCTTCTGATGGCCTGGCAGATGGATGTAACCGTCTCCATCTTGAAGCGGTGGTATCGGACTGACTTGTTCAGTCTCTTGAGATCTAATACCGCTCTCCAGCCGCCTGACTTCTTGGGACAAGGAATAAGATTGAGTATAGACCCAGTTTACTTTGTTCTGTGGGTACTGGCTCTATGGCTCTGATTGTCAAGAGCCTTTGGATCTCCCCCAGCATCGCAGTATGCTTGTGATGGTCTGCTTATCTTGGGGACATGATGAACCCCTGAGGGGGAACTTTTTAGATCGATGTGGTACCCGTTCTTGATGCAGTCTAGAACCCAGGCGTCGGAGACTGACTGCTTCCAGGTTGTTAAGAAAGGCTGCAGCCTGCCTCCCACCTCTGCTGGTTCTTGGATAGTCATGCCTCTGTTTTTCTTTGGGCTTGTGGGAAGGCTTTTTGTCGCTGCTGTCTGAAGCCCTGAGCCCTACCTCCCCTTCTGGGGTTAAATCGGTTAGACTGGTCAAATCTAGATTGGCCCTGTCTTCTGAATATGCCGTAGTTGGCGCCAGAGGCTCCCCTAGGTTTATACGTGGGGGTCCGAAAAAGATTCTTTTTACTCTCCATATGCTGTAGTGTCTTTTGTTTTGTTTTATCGTTTGCATCTGCCAAGACGGAGTCTAGGCAGATACCAAACAGTTTAATCCCTTATAGGGGGCTGCCGCGAGCAGGTTCTTTGCGGCTGCATCCCCTTGCCACGAACGCAGCCACAGCTACGTCGGGCCGCCACCGAGGATGCTACCGATCTGGCTGCCCACAGCATAGCATCAGTAGTGGAGTCTGCCAGGAAGACGGTAGCTAAATTGATCCTGGCTGCCAGGATCTGAGCCCTGCTATCAGAGATATGAGCGTTCTGGGCCTCTTGGGTCCAGGCTAGTAAGGATCTAGCCACATAGGAGGATACCACACTCACTCTCATTGAGGTGGCTGAGTAGTCTAAGCCCCTCCTCAGGGATGACTCTATCCCCCTGTCAGTGGCATCCTTTGGGAAGCAATCCCCTTCTGTGGGGAATACTGTTTGTTTTGCCAAGGAGACTGCTGCTGCGTCTATCTTGGGTTTTTGTTGTTGTTGTTTTTTAACAAGGGGTCTTTCTTGCGAGATAGCAAGTAAAGGGAAGTTTGTCTTGTTCATCCTTTGGTTTCTTTCAGGTTGTTTCCATTCACCTAATATCCGTTTCTCAAAGGCTTTATCTAAGGGCACCCCCATTTCCTTGCCGTGATAGGATGGCAGGTACTCCCGCTCCTCCTCTTCCTGAGAGTCAGAGGAGGCCTCTTATAGGGCTCTCTCTATTATTTGAGAGTCTTGGTGACTTGAGACATGAATTCACCCCTGCATGGCAGGGGGAACTTCTTTCTCTGTCTCTGGGATCCTGCACCCCCTGTGGAGGAGAGTCCTCAAAGTCTTCCCACTCCTGCCCTGACTCGTGGTCAGATTCTGAATCCAGGCCTACGTGAGAGGCCTCTCTCGCTCTTTTTGAGTGTGATTCCCCCCCACTCTCCTCAGCCGAGGCGTGAGGAGATCTAAGCAGCCTAGACATGGAGCCCCCTGGTGGCCTTTTAGTTTCCTTTGCCTTGCTTGAGGCTTTTCCCGCCTTAGGCTGTGTGGTGGGGGGAGGGGCAGGCCTGCCATCTCCCTTGCCCTGCAGCTCCCATAGCCTGTCTAGGGATTGCTGGATTCGTGACATGGCTGAGGCGAGGGTGGCTATGTCTGTGGGGGAATCCCCCTGCGCTGGGGCTGCCTGACCTGGGGCTGACTGCCCTGTTGCTTCCATTGTCCCCTGAGGGCCACACGAGTGCGAGCAGGGGCAGGAGCAAGGAGAAGCGCGGGCTGCAGTGTTGGAGGCCGCCGCTTGTCCCTCTGTGCTGGCGTGCCAACTGTAGGCTGCCGGGGCACTTAACATAAAAGAGCAGGAGAGGAGGGGAAAACAAGACGCCTCTCTCTCTGTCTGGGCCGCCGGGGCACTTAGAATAGGAGAGCAGGAGAGGAGGGAACTGCAAGGTGCCTCTCTCTCAGTCTGGGCCGGCGGGATAGGCGCGCGGCCCCTCAGGGCTCTACTCACAGTTGCCGTAGAGGGCTGCCAGGCACGTTGCGCGGCGCCTGTCCGGTTATGGAGAGGTGGAGGAAGGGAGCTCAAATCCTTCAGGTCCCCGGTTCCCAGGCACTTTGCGTGGCAACTCTGGGGATATGTCTCCACTCTTCTCAGCTCCCCGGTTCCCAGGCACTTTGCGTGGCAACTCTGGGGATGCGACTCCACTCTTCTCAGCTCCCTGGTTCCCGGGCACTTTGCGCGGCAACGCTAGGGAGAGGCGGGGGGGAGGAGTGTTAAAACTTTCCCCCGCGCCTGCTTGTGCTGCAGCCCTGGTCTCCTTCGGGCGCGCACTGTTGATTTTTTCTTTCTTTAAGGTTTTGTTTTCTTTAACCTTCTTTCCTTCTTCTATTTACAGGTTTTTTGAATCGGCGAAGCCGAGAACACGTCCTATTGGCCGAAGGCAGAAGATAAGACTGAGTGACTGAGGGCAGCTCCACGCATGCGTAGGAGGGTTTTTCTTCTTCTGCCTCCTATTGGCCATACGCAGAGCTACCCGTGCAGAGCACTGACAGGGGGCAGAAGGAGAAAAGGTGAATTACTTGCTTTTTTCCAGCTCTTTGCAGCCAGTGACAATTGAACTGACTCACTGACACAGCTGAGTCTTGCAATCTTTCAACTGCCTGTGAAATTTTGCTTGTCCTATTTCCTGAAGCAGTTGTACTGCAATAACTGTCAGAGCAAGGCCTGTAGATACACCATACATAAGCTGCTATTTGATATCTGCACCATATTTGACCATGCACATCATGATCTTCAACACATCCTTCATGCTGTGTGTTGTCAAATGTTGACATGGAATCAAGTATCTCACTGAGTAGGATTTCAACAACTTTGGCTAGGTGAAGAACCTCACTGTGTACACGTTTGTGAAAGAACTGAGCCTATGTTATTCTAGAAGGCCAACAGTACTTCCTGTCCTTGAGGCTGAGCTTCCAGCAGAGGCATATGTGACTAGTTGGTTGTTTAACCTAGTTGAATTCACATCTGGTGATTCTAAACTAAGCTATTTGCGACCTTCACTGGTAGATTTGTACCTTCACCTTTATTTCAAAAGATATAGGCAACATGGTAGCCTTTATTTCAAAAGATATAGGCAACGTGTTTGAAGATATAGACAATGTGTTTGAATAAAGCAATTGGATACGCCTCCTTCCCAAACAAGTACTCGGCTCATTTTCTTGATAAGTCTGCAACTTTGATGATATTTTGCATTGTTTTTTCCTCAGTGTTTTTTCCCTATGCCACCACCTTAATCTAGTCTGGCTGGGTCCAGCATGATTGGTAAGTCACAGATAGCAAGGAACAGAGGAATGTTCATTTCAAAATTGGTATACCCAGTTTGTTCTCTCTTGTAGGAACTTGGTGGTGACTTGAGTTCTTTCCCCTTGTCCTGGTGGCATAGGCTACATTTACAATCGTCAGTTTGCCATTTAGATTTGGTATACTGAGTCATTTTTGGATGCCAGACAATCAATGGTCTAAGGCCAAAGGTTTATCCTTTAGTCCATCTAGGAATGTGATTGCTAGAGCAAAGGTACCTGAAATGACAGAAGAGGACATCTGAGAAATTTTGAAATAGCACAATTAGTTTCAGCATGCTCTTAAACATATAAATAGCCACTGACATAACTCAAATCAGGCAACTAAGTCCATTTATGTGTCAAAAAATGAACACTGATAGGAAAGATTGGAAGCCATCTTAAAAAATGCACCTATGTTGGATTTTCAGGTGGCTACAGATACGTTACTTACCTGTAACGTATATTCTTTGAGACTAAGCCTCTCTGCATTCACACAAATGCAGCTGGCGCCCTCTGGCACCGAAACCAGGCTGATCTTCCAAGCAGGTCTAGGCAGAGAGCAGCAAGATGACATCATATGCTCTTGTATAAATAGAACCCTCGCTTTCCGTCCCATCAGTCCTTTCTCACAAGGCAGCGAACTTGAAACAGAACTCTTGCGGGAAGGGCAGGAGGGTGATGTAAATGTGGAGAGGCTTAGTCTAGAAGAACGTACATTACAGGTAAATAACTCAAGCACTTCCCCACATAAACACAGATACAGTTTAGCAAGCAGTCACTTGGAGGAGGGAAGAGTCTAAAATAGGGACTGAAGCACTGCATAGCCATAACGGGCATCTGCCCTCTCAGCAAGATCAAGAGCATTATGCTGTGTGAAAGTGTGAACTGACCTCCAAGTTGCCACTTTGCAAATCTCCAACAAGGAGATGCAACTAACAGCAGCAACTGATGTAGCTCCTCTAAGGGAACGGGATCTAAAACCTTATAGGAGGGTATATAAACTAAGTCGATATGCTAATGTAACACACCTCTTTAGCCATCTGGAAAGGGTTTGCTTGATTACATTCATACCCATCGTTCTGGGGCAGACAAACACAAAAAGGGAGTCCACCTGTTAGTATAGGTTTTGTATGTTCCAGATAGAAAAAAGTTGCTCTGCGGAAGTCCAGGATGTGCAAAGTCATTGCCCCAGGAGAGGCGTGGGGCTTTTTTGTGTTTTTTTTTTTTTAGGGGGGGGTGGGGGGACTGGCAGAGATATCACCTGGTTAAGGTGGAATTCAGAAGTGACCTTAGGGTGGAAAGAGGGGTGTGGTCTCAACACCACTTTGTCCTTATGTATAATAAGATAAGAGTGGTTTGCAGATTAGGGCATTTAACTCACTTATCCTTCTAGCGGACATAGCAGCTACTAAAAAGAGATTTTTTAATTTACCCATCTCTAAAAAGACCGTAGCCAGGGGTTCAAAAGGGGGCTCATAAGCGTTACGAGAACTAGATTCAAATCCCAACAAGGTGGAGGTTGTCTAATTGGTGAAAACACATTTATTACACTCTGAAAAACTTTACAACAGATGGATGCGAAACTATTGGTTTGCCATTATACCATGCATGGAAGGCTGAAATAGCTGCCATGTGAATCTTACGAGAAGGTATGAACAACCCCGATTTCCACAACTCAAATACATAACGTAGAGCAAAGGTAACTTCACCATCAAAAGGATCAATGTTAAACTGTTTCCCCCAACAAACAAAACGTGCCCATTTCTTAACATAACAAGACCTGGTAGTCTGTTTTCTCCTAGACAATAGGTTTTCTTAACTCTGATGGTAAACATCTCTCTTTTGCATTCAAAAATAAATCCTCCATGCACATAGATGCAGGGACGAGAGATTCTTGTGCCAAACCGTGCCTCCGTCCCTCCGTAAGAGATCTTGTGAAGTTGGGAGAAACTAAGGGGGGCTCCACTGCTAGACTGAGAAACCAAAATTGTTGGGGCCCATGAGGGGCAATCAAAATGAGGTTGGCCACAACGACCATGGCCCTCTGGAGAACCTCTGGAACCAAGGGAAATGCATAAATGAGGTCTGATATCCACTGGGGTCACAAGAGCGTCCAACTAAGGACTCCTGTCCAAAGCTTTGTATTGGTTGGAAATGCGAACAAGTCTAAGTTGGGGTATCCCCATTGGTGCACCAACAAACTGAAAATGTAGTCCTTCAACTCCCACTCATCAGAACAGGACCTCATTATGCTCAGGGCATCTGCAGTGACATTGGAACTGCCCATAAAATAAACAGCAATGGGGGTAACTTGCTAAGTTATGCACCACTCCCATAATTGTGCAGTCTCTCAAGTTAAGAGATGTGATCTGGCACCACCTTGTTGGTTTATATAGTACATAGCTGTTGTACTGTTAATTGAAATCTGGACACAAGCTCCCTGTACGATGACGGTGGACACCTTGAGATCGACTCTCACTGCATTTAGCTCCAATACGTTTACATGCAAGCTCTAATGAGGTCCACTGCCCATTTTCTGTTAGGCTCCACAGGTGGTCATCCCATCCAAGCTTTAAGGCATCTGTGGTTCACTCTAGGGTAGAAACCGGCTGCTGGAAGGGAGTTCCGCAACAAACATAGTCCTCTTGCATCCACAACCAGAGGCCGTGGAGCACTGGAAGGGAGTCAGACATGAGAACACTGTCATTCCTGAGTGGAAGGGGGATGGAATGGGAGATGCCAATGTCGTAAAGATCGAAGTCTTAGCCTGACATGCATTGTTGATACCATCAAACCTTAACAGTCTGGAAAAAACTTTATAAGGGTGAGTACTGTAAAATATAATTTTACATTTAACCACCTATCCAACAGGGCAAAAGTTGCGAAGAGGTTAATGTCAATATATGCACCAATGAAGCTATTACTTGTGTAGGGGAGGATTTTTCCAAGTTAATTAAAATATCTTAATAGATAAGATATCACAAGCCAAACAAACATGGTTGGCAAGGATGGCATGCAATGTGGTCTTGAAAAGACAATCATTGAGATATGAAAAAACATGCATTCCCCGTTTACGGAAAAAAGCAACCACAAGAGTCAAACACTTTGTAGATTTGGGGAGCTGTGCAGAGTCCAAAGAGGAGGACCCAAAACTAGTAATGGGAACATTAGAACTCAAACCTTGAAAATTGCCTATGGTGTTGGCAAATAGAGATATGGAAGTATGTGTCACGCGTATCTATAGTAGCCAAAAAAATCGCCCTTGCAAAGTGAGGAGAGAATTTGTGCTAGTGTTATTTTAAGTTTTGGCTTGTTAAGGAACTTGTTCAGGGTCCGAAGATCGGATATAGGCCTTACTCCCTCAGGCTTTTTAGGTACCAAAAAGTAGCAAGAGTAAAATCCCATAGCCCATAGATCTCTTTTGGACAAGCTGTAAGATTTCTTGGTGAAGAAGGAAAGTCTGCACCAAGACTACAGGAGTTGGGGTAGAAAGAAACCTTGAGCGAGGTCTGGGTTGAAAATGGAGAGAGTAACCTTTTTGTATAACCTCGAAGACCCATTTATCCGATGTCAGACCATTCCACTTGCTGTAAAAAGGAGCTAGTCTGTCACCAAATGGGGGAAAGTTGTCGGTGTCAAAAAGACTTCTTTGACACCAGCTTTGTTGAAGTGGCCGCTTTACTTTCCTTCTGTCCCCTTTGGTAGTGGTTCTGCCTTGTTGCAGTATAAGCAGGGGCATGCCTCAGCGCGTTGTATCACGATGTTGGCACTGAGTATGACTGTCTCACCTGTTGCTGAGTAGTGCGACTTTCTTGTAAATTGAGAAGAGTTAGGGGACTGGGGAGTGACAAACAACCCCATGGACTTTGCCGTGGTATGGTCTTTCTTGAGTTGCGTCACTTCCTGGTTGTATCATTGAATAGGGCTACTTTGTTAAAGGGTATATTAGTAATAACATTCTGTGCTTCTTGTGAAAGTCTGGAAGCGCGTAGTCAAGGATGATGGTGGAGGGACACCGCTGAAGTCATGGCACGACCCACCGAGTCAGTGGCATTAAAACTAACTCCGGAGAAGTGCCAAGATATCTCCTTCCCATCATGAATGGATGGTGACAGGCAGGATTTAGTCTCCTTGAGGAATTCCTGTGGAACGTTCCACGCTGTTTCCAAGATGGTGTAATTATATTGTGTAAGTGTAACTGTAATTGTGAGGAAAAATTAAGGCTGGTGGCAAAGAAGTGCCCTAGCAAGGGCTAATTAAAATGCTTTTCAACAATGCAAGCTTATGGCAATTAAAGAGTTAACCAGCATATGAAAAAGTTTAACTCCCTGGATATCTACTAACTTTCCTAAGCCACCCCTGACCCGGTAATACCTAACAAAAAGGGGAACCCGCCCATCAGTAGCTGACCACAAAGGGAGCCCTCGGGAAAAAGGGACAGGCCAAATGGGGAACTTTCCCGCTAACAGATGAGGTGTTGAATATGTGATCACCCTGTTAACAAGAAATAAAGTTGGGGGAAACTACTGATTGCTCAATTTACTGGAAATAAAGGATTAAACTGGCTGGGAAAAAATTAAAAGGGGGGGAAAAACTACGTAATTGCTGACATCAACAGAGGGAAGGTCATGAGTAACTAAAAAGTATAAAAACTACGGGAAATGAACCCTTCTTTCGACTCAACCCCCTCACCCCACCCCCACCCCCGCATCTTGAGAGAGACATGAGGGTTCCCAGCTCTAAAGAGGAACTGTCCATTCGACTCGGTCTTGCTGCATTACATTGATGGGGTGAGAAAAACTGCTTTGCTACTTTGCACAGATTGAAATTTGGGGGCAGACAGAGACAGGGTAGGAAAGTGCTTTCCTATTTCATATATTAGACTGTGAGCTAATTTAGAGACAGGAAAATAAAGAAACTGGATTTTTTTGTGCACTTATATCTACACAGACAAAGGAGTTCTTAAAAACTTTTGGAGGTGACAATTAAAATGATCCATACCCCCCCAGGGAGAACTTGGGGTAACAATTGCACCATCAGCACTAACTAATTCCTAGAGATGTCCATAGTGGCTTAAGAACAAATCCTCTTGCCAACGGTATTGAGCTTCTTACCCTCTTTATCCAATGGCTGAGAAGTGACTTTCCCCAATCTCAAGCGCTCTGAAGATGCAGAGGCAGTAAGAAAATCAGGCTCTGGATGCCGAACTAAATAGTCATGGTCCATGTTGGCTACCAGATACATCCTGGGGGATTTCAGAACCACAGGTTGAACTCTTACTGGCTCTTTCCATATATCATCAAGTCGGTGGGGGAAAGCGGAGGCGGTGCTGGCAGGTGAACTGCGTGAGAGTATTGGGAGCTTGGAGGGGGTGGAGCGGGGACTCCCTCCCGGAAGACTATTAAAACAAGCTTGCTCCGCTTCTGACTGTGGGGGAAAGCAGAGGCGGTGCCGGCAGGTGAACTGAGTGAGAGTACTGGGAGCCTGGAGGGGGCGGGGCCATCGCAGGGGACTCCCTCCCAGAAGACTATTAAACATGCTTGCTCCGGCGGCCACACTGGGGCGGCGCACCTGAGCACTGCGCACGCAAGGGTGCGCCCTTGTGTGCATGGCCTTAGGTGCTGGCTGTGTGAGGCTGACACCCCCTGCTCATCTGTTTGCTCTGGGAGCTGACTTGTTAGACCTTTGCTCAAAGGACATGGTCCGTAAAAGAGCCAGGCAGCTGATGATCTCTGTGTCACCTCCCCAGAAGCAGAGGAAAATGGAATCCTATCTACTGTCGACTAAGTTACAGGTGCCATCTTTTGGTCCAGTGATTAGCAACTATGACCTGTTCACTACGTGTGTTCCCCATGGTAACCCCTTGGGGGTTGGTGATCTGCTTTCCTCTACCCTTATTGGACCAAGTATGGAGAAGGGTAATCTGATCTCCAGCTCCAATGGGGAGATCCCCTGTACCTTGGACGATATTAGCTCTAAAAGGTGTGAGGGTGAAATGTCACCCCTGAATATATCTATGTCAATGTTAGCTGAACATATATTACAGCCAGAACAGTTAACTATATTTTTGGACAACTTAATACTGTATCACAGAAGCTGGATGTATTGTCCAATTGTATTATTAATGGCGATAAGATCACCTATTAGCCAAAGGCCAAGTGGCTTTAATAACCTTCAGACGGATGCCCCTGATTTTGATCCCCTAGAGACAATGAATGATGGTACAGCTGAGAAGGAAATTGCCTTCCTGCAACCCTCCCTCCAAGGGAAAATGAATGAAACCTCGTGTAAGCTTGCTGAGGGGAAATTGGCTTTTACTATATTCCCTACGGCTTAGGGTTATCTTCCCCTTTGGTCATCCTCCCTTGAAGTTGCTGAGCATCTGAGGGTTCTATTGAAGCTGAAAGTCATTAGTAAAAATATATGTCGGGTTGATGTCCTTCCTCAGTCTAAGGGCTATAGAGGAGTCATAGTGGTGTTTGATTCTCACACCTTGGTCTCCTCCATTATGGATAAAATGGCCCTGTTAACAGCTAACTCTGTTTTTCGTTCCTTTGTTTATAATAGAAACCCCAGGAGGCAACCTGGGGCCAAACAAAGTGTAAGACTCCAGGATCCACATATAATCCCAGGATCAAACCGTATAAGTTTACCGAATACAGGGCTTAAAACGAGAAGGCAAACTAATGAGTCAGATTTATTGACACCTGAACCTATATCATCAAGTCTATCTGATAGAGCCTTAGCTAAAGGTATTGCTAGACGCTCTCTAGCTCCTACAGTCCATATGTTGAATAGAAGGTATGGCTCCTTTCTATCTGTTGGTCCAAGGGGCACCCTTTGCATGGTGGCCATTCATACCAAAAGGTCCTGAAAAGACTGAAAATAAACAGGAGGAGAAATAGACGATTTGCCAATGTGTAGGTCCAAAGTTTCATTAAGATCCATAGGGTCCTAGTGTACTTCTTCATCTGTGGGAGGAAAGACTGGTGTGACCCAATCATCAGAGAGTATCATCAGAGTATAGTATCCATATAATTTACAATGTCTACAGTATCGTCTTTTCGTTGCACTGACTGTTCCTCAGGTTCGATGTGCATGAACAATGAGGGATACGGTGCCGAGTCCACTCCCCTCAGTTGACTTTTGGTAGGCCAAGGAAGAGGACACCCAATAGGAGTAGGCATTGAAATTGTTGATGCCAAAATTGGGTGTGCTGGATTAAGAGCCATAGGCACTGAGCAGCTCCATGGTTGCTCCATAGTCTGAGTCTGGAGCCCCGACACAACTGCTTTCACTGACTTGAAAGGGCCCAGAACATTCTGTAATGGTCTGAGTATATCTCCTCTGGAGTAGGATCCTGTTTTATAGGAGAAGGTGTCGCCCTATGAGGGGTAGGTGGAATAGGGTTGAGCTCAGAGTCAAAGAAGAGGTCAGCGTTGAAAGTTAATAAGTTTCGGCCTGGAGTATTAGGGCGTCGAGCGGTTAGGGTTGGGTTCAGTCCAGAGTTGTCAGTGGAAAGGATTTACGCTTTCTCTTCTCCTCTGAAGATTCAGAAGTAGAAGGCTGGTGGGAGTGCTTTTTTCACTTTTTTGTGTGTGTCACTGTCTGGCACTGACCCTTTAGTCACAGTGCTTCTCGAGAGTGACTTAGCTGGTGTTCATGTTTTAGTAGACACCATCAGGGGGCTGACTTTGAAGGCCCCAGAGTCAGTGCCAATGGAGCTGCACATGGCATCTGCACCGAAGTAGCAGTTGGTGCCGAAGATGATGTTGGCTCCAACAACTGCATAGCAACCTCCATGAGATGCCCAGCGAGATGCCACACTCGTTCTTTCCGAGTTCTGGACTTGAAAGAATGGCACACTGGGCAAACTGCAAAGTTGTGTTAAGGACCTAGCCAGAATAAACAGCGGTTGCTCACAATTTAGCTGCAAAGGCAAGACAACATTTAAAGCATTTCTGGGTAATACATCAGAAAAGCGTAAGAGGATAGACAATCCTATTCCTCAAAAATATATTAAGTCTTGGGGGGGGGCGCGGGAGAGGGGGAGAAAACTGAAGACGGGGTGGAAGTCACCGTCAGAAGCTGTTCAGGAGGCAAGAAAAGGTCACAAGTGCATGATCTCTGCCGTGGCGGAGAAAGAATTGAGGGGATGGGCAGCGGGGGTTCTACTTAAATGAGAGCATGCGATATCATCTCTCCACCCCCCACCTAGACCTGCTTGAAAGATCAGTCTGGTCTTAGTGTCAGAGGGCATCAACTGCATCTGTGTGTATGTGGAGAAGCATTCAAAGAACAATTACTTTTTTGAAACATGACACACTGAGCATATCTGTGGAAAGTTTCATGCTTGTATCAAAATGTGAACGATACCACTCAATGTCAGTTATCTGCTTAACTGAATATGGTTTATGTAGAATGGGTCCTGATTGAGAGCAGGGAGATAGATTAGGAAACCTCTTCAGATCCCTTCCAGCTGTGAAATTTATAGGACTCCTTGAAAAGGTTCTTGCATTAGTTTATGTTCAGTGCTTCTTCTGCTAGTAGTATTGAAATATAAAGGTTACTTACTGTAACTTAATTCTTAGTCATTTATTTGTATTAAATGAATTCAAACTGAGATTAATTATTTTGTAGCTTTGGTTATTTACATCTATTGGATGCATTGGGATATTTAGTTATTGTAATATTATTGGATGCATGGTCGTTGTTTTGGCGTTGATTTTGCCTTGTTGAAGTTTTTGTTTTATATTCCGATTGTATTCGATCAATGTATGGATTCTTTGCGGGCTGTATGACCAAGCAATGACCAAGGTCACACTTAAATAAATAAATTGAATTGAAATTCTTCAAGATGGCTCCGTGGAGTCTCACTTATGGATCACATGATGCCCTTTGGCATTCCAAACAGCTTGTCTCTTTAAGAGCAGTCCTCTGTTATGCTTCCAGAGTTCTGGAAGCTTAGTGTTCCTGCCCCTCCCTTCTCACCTCCCCCAGTACTCTCATGAGAGTCATGGGGTATAAGAGATGGGGAAGGAGTCTAACCCAAATCAGCTCCTTGCCATGCAGCTGGTAAAAATAAGGTTTTGTAGCTAATTTAATTTGCTGAGGGGAAGGTTGGTGAGTAGTGAGAATCCATGGAGTCATCTCGAAGAACTAAGTTACATCAAATAACCTTTATTTCTTCTTCAAATGGCTCCATGATTCTCGTTTATGGGAGAATATAAGCAGTGGGGCTGCCTTTGAAGACTGTTCGGAAGCTGCAGTTGGTGCAGAATGCAGCAGCTACTGAAAACAGGTCACCAGGAGCACATTACACTCGTGCTCCAGAGTCTTCATTGGCTGCCAATAGCATTCCAATCACAATAAGTGTGTGTCGGGAAACAAGCAGGAGCATTTGCTTAACATGGATTAGAGTCTCAGTGGAGAGGAGACTAATTAATGGGGAGAACCTGCTAATTGATTGTGGAGAAAAGGACTGTGCGGTTTACAATTAGAATGAGAACAATGACAGAGCAAGTTGACATGCAAGCCCAAATGCTAGAGCTAATGAGGGTGATGGTTCAGCAGCAGACAGCTGTGTAACTGTGCTTAACCAGCAGTAAACACAGCAAGCACACCAAACTCAGCTAGTCAAAGCTTTGTCAGCTCAGCTCTTGAGGAGCACTCACAGATGGGAAGGTTTACTCAAGCAACAGGATTGGGAACCCTGGCTCTAACTAAAACGGGATCCACAGGTAAACCAGAGGCGTATCTGGTGACCTTTGAGAGGGTTGCCACTAATTCTGGCTGAGAAAAATCTTCTTGGGCTACTCGTATTGCACCTTTTCTTACAGGAGAAACTCAAACAGCCTATAGAGTCCTAGAGTGATGTGGAGGAAACTGATTATAATAAAGTAAAAGCAGCTATTTTAGACAGGGAGTATCAGGGGAGACATATAAGAAACAATTTAGAACGATGTTTTCTCAAGAGCCCAGACCTCAAGTACTAGCCCAGCAACCGTAAGGTGTGGCCAGGCGATGGCTCCAGTCAGCAGAACGGTCACCTGAACACACTGTAGAGCAAGTAATGTTGGACCAATTTCTATTTATTCTGTCAAGAGAGATGAGAACCTGGATTGGCAGAAAGCAACTGCAAGAAAGGGCTATTGAGGCATGTGAGGTTTTTTAGGCCTCTGAGACTAGTGAAGGAAAAACACAGTTCCAGGGAGATAGCTATCAGAATATACAGGGAAGGGATCAAAATCAGAAGGGTTTTGGATAGGACACTATTTTAAAAGGTCTGTAGAAAGAAGCCAAACAAGTTATTTCCCTCAACTGGAAAATCAGAGGAAGGAGGGCTGGGAAAAGCTATCCCTGTGAAGGGACCTGATATATCACGATGTACACTATTTCTGCTGTGTGGCATGGGGTCACCTGCAAAAAGATTGCCCCATGATGGATTGAGATGAGGCCTGGGGTTGGTTTAGACTAGCTGCTCAAGTGGTGAAATCTGATTCCTTACTAAAGAAATCTACACACTTAAGACACCAGCCAATGGTGGTATTATTGGACTCTGGTTCAAACCAGACCCTGGTGAGGAAGCAGCTGGTGGCACCAGAATGGATAGGTCCCACAGATCAAATAACACTATGTTGTGTGCCTGGGGATACAAAATGATACCTGGTTTCCTGGGTACCAATGATGATTGAGGAGAAGGCATACAGAATAAGGGTTGGAATTGTGCCTTGTTTGCCCTGGCCGGTAATTGTGGGAAGACAAGAGACTGGCCAACTTTTCAGAAAGAGTGCAGTGACCTAGGACAGCCTAAACCCAGTTCAGAGAGATCTAAGATTACCAGCCCAATGCAAACATAAAATGCCAATGTAACTGGGGAACAAGAGTTCCAAGGGGTAGTGCTGTATTCACCTTCCAGCCTGGAGACTGAAAATGAGGAACAGAGGGGGGGGGGACATGTCTCAGTTCCTTGAAAGGAATAGAAAGGGGAAAGCACCCTAAAAGAAAGACAAAGACACAAGGAGTACAGACATCACTAGAATCTCAAGTTAACTATGGCCAAATGGAAGAGATTCCACATGAGAGAGAGGAAACAGGGGTGCAGAAAAGACCAGAAACTAGAAAGTAGGTCTGGGGAAAGACAGTCCCGTGCAGGTAAGTTGGGGAGGTCAAACAAAAGTAGAAGATCAAAATACAGTCAAGGCCATGGCCACTACCCAAAGAACAAAACACAGAATTAGAGAGAAAAAAAGAGTGTTACGGGACAGATGCAAAACATGGGAAAATCATCAGAAGAGGGAGTGGTAACTCAATCTGTGCGTAAGAAAAGATTCTCCTTGATGGCTCAAGAGGAGAATGTGTCTCAGACTGAGCAGCTTCTCCTGATATGCCCTTCCCCCAGGCAGAGACGGCACTAGTCATGCTGGTCAGAAACTGGGACCACGGTGGCGCACATGGTGCATTGTTTGAAACCTGTGTGCTTGCCTGAAGGTGTCCCCATCAGAGCACAAAGTATTATTAATTATCTATTTAGTAACCATTAACAATAACTACTAAACTACAGAACTAACTACTGCAGAACTAACGTTAAGAAACAGAAGTGAGGATTATTTTTTTTCAGGTGGAGTACAAGCTGTTTCGGTTGCCATCGGTAAGAAGGAACTGATTGGGTTAGGCTGCTCCCCCTGCCCTTATACTCCTGAACTCTCACGAAAGTACCGGGGGTGGGGGTGGGGAGGGTGAGAAATAGGGGAAAGAGCCCTAAGCTTCCAAAATACTCTATCTGGAAGCATAACAGAGGACTGCTCTTAAACAGACAAGCTAGCTGGAATGTAAAAGGGCATCACATGATCCATAAGTGAGAATCAGAGAGCCACTCAAAGAACAACTTTATAATTTGGTACGTTTGTTAATCAGAAAGGCAGTGACTTGTACTTATACCAGCATGGTCGTAGTACAAAATTTAGGAACATCTGGACACATGTAGGAATTGAAATGTATACAGTAGATGTCTTGTATTTTACTAAATGCTGACAAGCACCTTGGAATGAGAGCTCCTACCATAGTTCTGACTAATTCTATCTTAATGACTTTAGCTTTTTCTTTAGCCATTTTATATCCAGAGCTATCTGGTAGGACTTTGCAAGCTAAGAGTAAATCCCTTGGAAACTGAAGAGCTTCACGACTACTTCCTGGTTTCTCAGTCAATGAACTTGGAAGACACAGAAGAGCTTTACAGCAATATTAAGAAAAATTGAAGAAGGCCTCTACTAAAAATAGCAGATGCTATCTTTATTTTCTCCTCATTTGAGAGGCAGGAAAATAAATACGTGAAAAGAGGGGGGGAAAACAGAAGAGGCTGGATATCTGAAGAATAGAATACATGTTCCAGCCTGACTCAGCTAGGAAGGGGAGGTGGGGAGTGATGTGCAGTCAGAGGCCCGCCCCCAGCCATGGCTGGCTGCCATCGGAACCCCCAATACCGGGCTGCGCGAGGGTGAAAACAGGCATGCCTGCCCAGTTTGGCTTGCTCTGGCCCATCTGGGAGGCTCCTGGGTCTGGGCCGTGGCCCTGTTCCTTCAACGCCACACTTCCAGCCTGGCCACCTACCCTACCAAGATCTGAATCAGGCCCACATCTGGTGGGCCTGGAAGAGACGTGCAGGTTCAGCACTGGCCCAGGTGGGCCAAACCAGCCCCCCGTCACGTTTCTTAACACCTAATGACACTGCAATCAACTCTGCATTCTAAAATGTTCATACCAGGAAAAGAGATACTAGACTACAAACTAACGATCAATAAGCCTAATTATTGTTATGTACATGTTAAAAGGTAATACCATCATTTTACATTAACAAATGTCATAAAATCTAAGTGTCAAGAACTAGACCATGACACTTTAAGGTGACATAGACAGGACTACTATGAATGTTTGTGTTTAATTTATGCTTTTTCCTACTCTGTAGCTATGACCCACGGTGGCCTGGTGAGCTCCTCACCCCCACCCTCCCCACAATGGCCTGGAGCCTGAGCAATTCCTGTGGCTGATCCCTCTTAAAACTGACTCTGCTGAAGATAGATGTGCTGAGCTGACAGCTCAAGCTGTCTGCCAGCACAACACCTGGTTAGAGAGCCTGCACCTTTAGAGCTCTGTGTGTGCAGCAGTGCCACTGGGTGAATGCATCTAGAGAACCAGCGTCTTATTACCTTAAAATGTTGTTAAATAATATGTCATTTCCATACACTGGGTTGTGTAGAGGAGAGATTTCCTGATCATCAATCTCACTTAACATTAATTGTTAGTGATTAATATTTACTTCCTGTATACTCAGTTGACCACACAGGCAATTTTAAAATGTCAGTTACATATACGTTGATCTTTGTTTTGTAGAAGGAAATGCCTACTCAACACCTTAAACAGCTAACATGAAACTTTATTGACTGGTTTTTATCTTTAGGTCACTGGACTGCCCATGAATAGACTCTCTCACTGAATATATGAAGAAAGTTAGGTCTTCTGGTAAGATTATATTTTAAAACCAGGATGTGTCAGGGGGGTAGGTTGTTTATTTTTTTTCAAATACAACTTAACAAAATACATCAAACCACTACAGAAAACATTTATCATATCATATTGATCTGAAAATTTGAAAAAAGAACCGACTTTTCTTTAGTGCTTTCGTTATTTTTCCATACCCAAAATTTAAGCTTCTTCGGGCATTTGATGTAACACTAATTCTATCAGTTGATGGACTTGGAATGACGTGGCGTCCCGGAGACATCTTCTTCACTTCCCAAGCCAATGAAGTAGGTCTGAAAATTCAGAACAGAAAACCAAGCAGTCATACTAACAATAAAAACGAATACCCCTAATTCACCTTTAACAACACTATCTCAACTTGAATCGCACAGTCTCTCTCAAACCAAAATAGAGTGAGCATCTGGGAACTGAACCCATTGTAAAAACCATAGCCTGAACAAGCATCCTCAGGGTCCATAAGCATGGTGGCTGTTGCCTGAATGTAAGCTCAGGCACTCTGGCCAAATCCCAAGTCTACAAGCCCCGACTGCTGGTCAAGCCACATCCCTTCTCCCACTCCCCTGGCTGGATGGCTGCCTGCCATATAAAAAGCAGGCCTGCAGCAACAGGATACTAGGTGGATCATCAGTCTCTTACCCATTTCCTTTCTCTCTAACCATGTTCCTGTACCCAAATCCCTGTGTCTGCCTTGGAGCCCGCTCAGAATCTCTGTGTAGTAATTGCCTGTTCTGCCTCCTGCCTATGATCCCGCTTTGCAGCCCTTTGTGGATGAACTTCAGCCCTATGTGGCTCTTGCCCATCTGTGTCCCTATTCATTTGTCTGCTCCCTGGCTTCTGTGTAGGTCCTTCGCTTGCCCTGATGCCCTTGGACCCAATCCTGCATTACCCTCCCGGACCCAGACCTAGACCACTGTCCAGCCCCAATCCTGCCTGACTCCACCCTGGACCTCAAGCCCTGTTTGTTCCTGACACCTGTGATCATGACAGCTCCAACAAGGCAACTTACCCTACAATGCCAACATAGCACTTGGATACTGACCTTGCTACTCCGCTCCCAGCCCTTGTTGGTATCTGAAACCATGTCCACAATGGCCATAGATGGGCTCCTGCTCCTTTACGAGCCCACCCAGTTTCCATAAGAAGCTGGGTAAAACAACACATGTCATTTCCTGCTTAAATTTGGTCCTGCTCTCAGCCTGCATTCCAGCCTCATGTTCCTGCCCCAGTCCAGCCCTGTGTACAAGTCCCTGCTTCCACCCTGTGTCTCCATCCTGTGCTGTGGTTTTCTTTGCTTGGACAGCTCTCTGAGTGTTGGAGCCTTGCCCTGTTTGTGAACTACAAGAGTGGATTGCCCCTTTGGTGGTTGCCTGTACATCTGACCTGCCTCAAGTCCTGTTCCAGCTGCCACTCTGACGTGGTCCTGGTCCTGTAAGCACTTACATCCCATAGCCCCCACAGACAGTTAGAACCATGTTAAAAGTGTTACATGTGGAAAATGTGTCACTACTTTTTCTGACACTAGTAAAGGAGCAATATCAAAAAAACAGCATAAATGAAAGATTAAAAAAAGCAAGGCATAGGAGGGACTATAGGACTCAAGACTATGCAGAACCAATTACCCTAACCGGGCACATAAATTGTTTGGTAGAAATGTTCCCTATTACAACATAGGTACTAGAACCAGTGGCTGTAGGGAGTATTCTGTGCAGCTCCAAAGATGAATGAACTGCATCCCAACGATGCAAACTAATCTCAATCTCACGTGCAAGCTAATTGTTTGGCAGGCAGTAAAAGGGTGTGGATATTACCAGGGACCTCTTTGAAAATTAGTACAAGCTCTGAGAGCCACAGGGATACATAAGGGGTGCACTCAGGAAGAGGAGGGTCCAGATCATGGATTTGTGCCATGGATCTGTTCCCTATCCTTATGTGCATGCCATTATCTCTGTTTCCTTGCCATGACCTTAGTTTTTCAGTGGGTGGAGGTACAAATTGAATCCAAGGGCCACATACAGCAATTGTAAAGGGCCACTTAAAAACTTGCCGTGGGCTGCATTTGGCACCCGTGCCTGTGGTTCTCATCCATGATCTATATCATGTCATTTTTAAGAGAATATCTGATCAATTCCAAAATTCCAGGAGATGATCTAAGGTTAAGTGGGTAGAAATGTATAGATTTTTGCTGCAGTTGGAAAAAACAAAATGCTTTTGAGTTGTAATGTATGCCATTTAAAAAAAATGTCTAAGTGGACAACAGCACAGATATATGGTAACAAAACTCCCATGAAAAACTAGCGTGAACATTCTTAGTCAACGTTACCACACTACAGAAAGTGGCACAGATGCACAAACAAATAGAGGTTAGCAGAAGCTAGACTGTCCATCTTTGGTGCTGCAAAACAACTTTGTTGCTTATGAAGGTCACACTGTCTTTCCCATTTTGCTCTACCACTTAGATACAGGTGTGCCACAGTGAGTACTATGCATCTATTTCATACCCCTTGCCCTCTCCTGAACACGTGGGCCAAGAGTGGTCAAGCCTACAGGCACCCCTAATGCACTGACTATTAAGCTAAGTTGGCATAGGGATGGGGAGTGATGGCATACAGAACAGCATGATTCTCTCTTTGTGCTGTGTTAAGAGGTTACGGTAAGGAAACAGGACAAATGCAATTTTTAAAAAAATCAGGCCTGTTTTATCATCATAAAAGTAAAACAGGACATACAATCAGTTTTTGAAAAAGGCTTTGGAGAGCTCAATTAAAATTCTGGAGTTTGGTGGAATTTAGTCAAGACCTTACTAACGTTATGCAATGCAGAACCCAAAATGGTGCATGCAGAAAATTGTACAGCTCAGAAAAGTCCTGCCATCATACTGATCCAAGCAGATCCAAAATTCTGGCTTGAATGTTACATTGCATTGTTCAAATTTCTTTTTAATTAACACCATACACCAAATGTGTCCCTACAAAACGGAGGTTACTTACCAGTAACTCTGTTCTTCGAGAGAGCTCCGCGTATTCTCACTCTTGGGATTTACTTCCTGCTCCGCAGGTACCGGAAAACCTCTCGTCAGCAGTATCCAGGCAGATTACGCCTGGAAAAGACTAGAAAAGGTGAGGGCTCCGCCCCCTCACTCCCCCTCCCATCCCGAGAAAAGCGCGGGCCCGCATCACGAGGGATGGAAGTATAAAGAGGGGGAGGAGCCCCCACCGCCTCAGTTCCTTCCAACCCAGCCTGGAAGACCTGGTATGTCCATCCACGACTGAGGGGAAGGCGGGCGGGATGTGAGAATACGCGGAGCTCTCTCGAAGAACAGAGTTACTGGTAAGTAACCTCCGTTTCTTCTTCGAGGATCTCCGCGATTCTCACTCTTGGGAGAGTAATAAGCAGTTCTAGATAACTCACCTCAAGGAGGTGGGAGTCGAGGATGGTAACTCAGAAAAGAATCCAACACTGCTCTCCCCACTTGGGAATCTGCTCTGGCCGCCAGGTCCAAAGAGTAATGTCTTGTAAACGTGTGGACAGATGCCCACGTGGCAGCCCTACAGATATCTGGTAGATTTATACCTTGGAAGTTAGCCAAAGAAGCAGCAGTGGCTCTAGTAGAATGAGCCCTCAGACCTTCGGGAGGGATCTTGTCTGCTAAAGCATAGCATCTCTGTATACACAATAAAATCCACTTGGAAAGTCTCTGTGCAGAAAGCTTGACCCCAATTCTTTGGCCCCCATACGTGATAAAGAGGGAATCACACGCTCTGATTGACTTGGTTCTATCAATGTAGAAAGCCAGAGCTCTTTTAACATCTAACGAGTGTAGCCTTTGCTCCTCAACAGATGTGTGCGGCCTAGGGAAGAAAACTGGCAACGAGATAGTCTGATTAAGGTGGAAACTAGAAACAACCTTAGGCACAAATGAGGGGTCAATACGTAGATCAACTTTCTCCTTGTGAAACATGATATAAGGAGGTGAAGCTCGAAGGGCCGTGAGTTCACTCACCCTCCTAGCCGATGTAATCGCCACCAAGAACGCCGTTTTAATTGACAAGTCTTCCAAGCTGCACGTAGCCAATGGTTCGAAAGGAGGGAACATCAACTTGGATAACACAAGGTTCAAGTCCCACTGGGGGGCGGGCCTAGATCGTTGAGGAAAAGTGTTCTTTAGACCTTTCCAAAAAGCCCTCATCAGTTTATGAGAAAACAGGGTGCCACTGTCATGCGGTTGCAAACGGGAAGACAGAGCTGCCAAATGAACCTTTATGGAAGCCAAAGACAAATGCAATTTTTGTAGACTCAGTAGATAAAGAAACACATGATTCATGTCCAAAGCTTGCAAGGGAATAGCCTGTGAAGTACACCAGCTACAGAATCGTCTCCACTTTAACTGATAACATTTGCGTGTCGAAGGTCTCCTTGCATTTAAAAGTATCTCTGAAACCTCCGGTGGCAAATTGCCTATCGGGGTAGAATCAACCAAGCGGAGAGGTGGAGCATCTGTAGGTCGTGGTGAAGAATTTCCCCCCGTTCTCTGGAGAGTAGATCGCAGATCATTGGAAGCTTCTTGATTTGAGTCGCCATCCCCAGCAAGGTTTGGAACCAGGTTTGTCGTGGCCAAAAGGGAGCGATCAGGATGATATGAGCCCTGTCCGTCCTGACCTTGCACAACACTCTGTTGATGAGGGGAAACGGGGGAAAGGCATAAAGGAATGTCCCGTGCCAAGAGATGGCAAAGGCGTCCGATATCGATTCTGGTGCCATACCTGCTCGGCTGCAGAATTTTGGTAACTTTGCGTTCCCCTGTGATGCAAATAGATCTATCTCTGGAGTCCCCCATTCCTGAAATATGTCTTGCAAGATCTCTTCTTTCAGAGACCACTCGTGCTGGTCCCTCGATTTGCGACTGAGGTAGTCCGCCCTCAGGTTGTCTTGGCCTGCCAAGTGAATGGCGTGAATGTGTATGTCGTGACCGATACACCAGTGCCAGATGGTCTCCGCTTCCCTCGATAAGCGGGTGGAATGTGCTCCCCCTTGTTTGTTCACATACCACATTGCTGTGGTATTGTCCGTCACGATTTGGATGTTTTGACCGTGGATGCGGGGAAGCAAAGCCTTCAACGCCCAACGTATGGCCCTCAGCTCCAGCATGTTTATGTGTAAATGCGTCTCTTCTGGGGACCAGAGACCGTGTATTGAGAAAGTCCCTAGGTGCGCACCCCATCCCGTCAGGGATGCGTCTGTCGTGATAATGTCCCTGAAGGTGGGAGCATCGAAGGGCACCCCTTGTAGCACATGATCTGCATTTGCCCACCACTGTAGGTCCAGAAGAAGTTCCTCTGCTATACATAGTTTCATGTTGAGTGGATGAATGGTGGGTACGTAGTTGCTGGCTAGCCATTGTTGCAGGGGTCTCATGTGCAGACGAGCGTACGGGGTGACCATCGTCGTAGAGGCCATCAACCCTTGCAGGTGCAAGAAAAACCGGACTGGTTTGGTGGGATGCGAGTGAAGAACGTCTAGGGCATGACGTATGGAGATAAGCCTCTCCTCTGGAAGATACGCTTTCGCGTGTCTGGTGTCCAAGACTGCCCCTATAAAGGGTAGTCGTTGCGTCGGCTGTATGTGGGATTTTGCCAAGTTCAGAACAAACCCCAGGTTCCTGAGGAGTGACATGGTGAACTCCACGTGTTTGGTAAGTTCTTGTGGTGACCTCGCCGCCAACAGCCAGTCGTCCAGGTACGGAAAGATTCGCACGCCTTGCCTTCTTAGATAGGCTGCTACGACAGCTACACATTTTGTGAACACGCGTGGTGCTGTAGACAGTCCGAAGGGAAGGACACGGTACTGGAAGCGAAGGTCCCCTGCAACGAATCGCAAGAACTTACGGTGAGAAGGGCGTATTGAAATATGAAAATAGGCGTCTTTGAGATCAAGAGAGGCCAACCAGTCGCCTTGCTGTAAGCCCATGAAAATGACAGGTAGGGAAGTCATACGAAATCTAAACTTCTTAACGAATCTGTTGAGACATCTCAGGTCCAGAATGGGTCTAGAACCCTTGTCCTTTTTAGGGACCACAAAGAATCTAGAGTAGAATCCAGAACTATGTTCATCTCGAGGAATGGATTCGACAGCCCCCTTGTCGAGGAGTTTTTGAATTTCAACTAGTATTTGAGTAGAGGGGGGGGGAGCCCCAGGGGGGCAAGGTGAGAGGGGAGGGGTGGTATGGAACTGTATGGCATACCCCAGCTGTACTATCTCCCTGACCCATTGGTCAGAAGAAATGGTTTCCCATACATGTAGGTAGGGCAATAGGCGGTCCTGGAATGAGGGGTCATCCTCATTATCTCCCTTGATCAGATAACAATCAAAAACGTGATTTCGCCTGCTGTCCAGAAGACGAGCTAGGAGAGGGTTTACCCCTGCCCCGCTGCCTGCCAAACGATTTACGTTGTTGAACACCTTGTTGCTGGTAATGTGTCTGATTGTGTTGCTGGAATCTTTTCCCAGCTTGGAAATTATAATTTTGGTAAGGAGTTCTTCTAGACGAAAAAGAATAGCCCTGCGTAAAAGGCTTTTTGCGTATCGCCCTGACTACCCCTGTGGATCTTGCCGTTTGATTCATCTCTTTAATTTTCTTAAGAGTGTCATCAGTAGAAGCCGAGAACAGGCCCTCACAATCAAACGGCAAGTCCTCTATTCTAGTTTTATTCTCAGGGGTGAGAGCTGTGGACCGAAGCCACGCATGCCTTCGTAGAGCTATAGCAGATGCCATCCCTCTGGCGTTGGCATCCGCCACGTGCATGTTTGCGGTTAATTGGAACTGGGCCATCTGCATGCCCTCTTTCTGTAATGCTGCCAACTGGTTTGGGTCCGATGTCATGCTAATTTTAGACCACAGCCAATGCTGGTAACCGCACATGGCGGAAGCATAATTAGCAATACGGAAGGACAGAGAGTCCGAGGAAAAAACCTTCCTACCCAGCACATCCAATCTCCTCCCCTCCCTATCTGCAGGGGAAGTCTGGATCCCTCCCGCTCGAGATCTAACCGAGGCAGCCGCTATCACCAAGGAGTTCGGAGGGGGGTGACTATGAAAGATTTGAGCCCCTTCTTTGGGTACCCCATACAAAGAGTCTGCCAACTTATTAGTTGGAGGAACAGAGGCAGGCTTAGCCCACAAGGTTGTAGCTGGTTCTAACAGCTGGTCCAGCAAGGGTAAGGTCACGTGTCCGGATTCCCCAGAGCCCAATATGCCAAAGATAGGTCCAGTCTGAGCTTTTTTAATGACCCTCGTGGGCAGCTTTGGGAGAGATGCAGCCATCCTCCTCAACATCGCCTGAAAAGCCTTGGCATCCTCTGTGGCCAGCGAGATGTTGGCATCCGAGATAGCATCTGGCGGTGGTGGGGAAATGGTCTCGTCCTCCTCCATTGAAGGAGAAGACGAAGAGGAAGACCGTGATGCCGACGCCCCCGGGGAAGCCATCCGTGGTACCGTCGGTACCGTGTCCTCCCTATGGGTCCCCAATAGGGAGGTGAGAAGTTGTGTAGCCCCTGATGGCTCTAACCTCGTTCCGGTCCCGGAAACGAGCTCTTCTGGTTCAACGGTACCGATGTCTGCTTGCACCGATCCTGTCTCCGACGGAGGAGGGCGTGATACAGTCGCTGATGGCGCGGCTCTAGGCGGGACCGGAGGCACATAGGAGGTGTCCCGTGAAAGCGACGGGTATCCGAAGTCATGAGCGTATGGAGGGCTACGCGACCTGTATCTGTAGTCCCTACCATAATCATAGTCCCGGTGTCCATGACGTGGGGAGCAACAGGAGCATGGGGAACGCGATCGTCGTTCCAGGTGGTACCGGAGGGGCGTCCGTCCCGTCCGGTATCGAGGAGAGCGGGAGCGGGAGTGGAACCGTGGTGACCTGGAGCGCGACTCCCTGCGCACCATCGGTACCGACAACAGCAAAGGCGGTACCGAGCGGGATAACGGTGTCGGTGGTGCCGTCCCCCTCGTCGAGCCCGACGGTCGTGGGGATTGTTGAACTGTCGGCACCGGCGGTACCGGCGGTACCGGCTCTCGCGTTGAGCCCTTCTTCTTCTTTTTCTTTCTCTCCACGCTCTTAGAGCCCCTCTCCGACGAGTGCGCGACGCCTCGCGCACCAGAAGGCTCGGTACCGCTAGTAGATAAGCGTCTTGGGCTGGACGCATGCGGAACACTACCTTCCGCGGTACGGCCGGAACCGGTAGCTTGCACCTCAAAGGGTCCCTCGGTCCCGAGTTCGCCGGTGCCGCTGGTACCCATGTGCGGACTCGTCCGTTGCCTGGACGGTACCGCCGGTGCCGCTGGAGCCGGATTTTCCATGGTCCTGGAGTGCCGGGCGGGGAGCCTCAGGGGCCCCTCTTCACCGCCCTCTAAGGCCCTTCTTGTGAGGATGTCCTGGAGCCTTAGCGCTCTAGCCCTCTTAGCCCTGCCTGAGAGAACCGAACAGGCTCTACAGGTTCGAGTGTTGTGACCCTCACCCAGGCAGGTGAGACAGCGATCGTGTTGGTCACTCACTGATAAGGTAGCCGGGCAAGAGCCGCAGCGTTTAAACCCCGGCTGCTTGGGCATTCCGTTCGCCCCGAAGGACGCAACGGCCCGGGGAACGTCCCACGGGAGGGCAACACTCCTTTCTCTTCTTCTTTCTTTTTGATATTTCTAATCTTCGTTTTTACTGCAAAGTACGTTGAAAAACGCCGAGAAGTCTTCCAACGCCACGCGGTTGGAAGGAACTGAGGCGGTGGGGGCTCCTCCCCCTCTATATACTTCCATCCCTCGTGATGCGGGCCCGCGCTTTTCTCGGGATGGGAGGGGGAGTGAGGGGGCGGAGCCCTCACCTTTTCTAGTCTTTTCCAGGCGTAATCTGCCTGGATACTGCTGACGAGAGGTTTTCCGGTACCTGCGGAGCAGGAAGTAAATCCCAAGAGTGAGAATCGCGGAGATCCTCGAAGAAGAACAAACTGTTTAAATAACACGTATTTATAAGAGAAAGACTAAAAGACTGAACCAATTACTTCTACAAGCATTAAAAACATTTCTTCAGTTCATTACATGTAAGCTGAATAATAATAAACTTTAATTAATTCTAGCTAACTGTTAACACAATAGCAGTGGTACTAAAACCAGCTGAGGTAAAATCTGCCTCTGTGTAAAGCCCCTGCACAAAACTAATGCCCCAGTTAAATCCCATTTAAACTAGTAAGCGCAGGTCTCTTTTGAAGGTTTAAGCAGGACTTACATAGTGCAGAGGCCACATGCTGGTCCCCTAAAAAAGGACTAATTTCATGTTATGGAACAAAGCATTAGTACATAGATGATTTGTTAAATTTCCTGATTACCTGCTTTGAGCATCAGTCTTCTCTAGCTTTTCTTGTAGCTGTATCCAGTCAATTAATGCCTTGAAGTCTCTTACATAGTTATCTAGCATCATTAGTACCTCCTAGAAACAGAAGCACTTATTAAAACATTTCTCATTATAAAACAAAATAACCAGAAGTCCAACAATGAAACGAACTGTAGAGGAAATAGTGAATTCTATCAAACACTTCATCAGACTCTACAAATTTACTTCTATTATAGCAAGAGTAACAGTATCTACCATTGTTAAAGTTGCATAATTTCCACTTTAAGTCCACATCAAGTTAACAACTTTTGGGGAGTTTCATCTCTTGATAGAAGCGTTACCAGACTTAGGGTGAAAACAGATGTGCATGTAACTGCTTTAACACCACTTTAGCATTTCTTATGCACGTTGCAGGGCTGTATTGGTACTCTATGCAGACCTGCAGCATGCATAAGAAATTTTAAAGCGGTGTTAAAGTGGTGTTACGGTGCATGTCTATTTTCACCCTCAGACTGCAATATTCAACGCTCCTACTTAAGTGCTTAGAGGACCAGAGCCTTACAGTGCAATCCTCTATTGTGTTGGTGCTAATCCCATTCTCATAGAAAGGACACATACATCTTAGCAGAAGCACTAAAAGGCTGTGGGATCACACCTTACGTCTTTAAAGCAGAATATGGACAACATTCCCTAAATTTGTACAAAGACACCAAAACAAAAAACAATTCAGATGTTTTTAAGTAAAGAGAGAATTAAAAAAAACCTTTCCTCATCATTTTTCTTATTATTTATTACTATTAGTCATAAAAATATGACCTTATCCTTTTGACCTTACTTGAAAAGTTCAACAACCAAAACGGCCAGGAATAGAAAGCTGAAAATTGTCATGAAAATTGCCCCTATTTTACAAAATTGTCTTTAATTTTGGTTTAGATGTGACCAAGCTATAGTGGAAAAAAAATATTTTAAATCACTTGCTGGATATCTGCAGTGTGTTTTTGACAGGTTTTTGCTAAGCTTATAAACTGAACAGCTAAAGAGGACTGCATTGCACATCCATTCATAATTATGTTGGCTATGTAAATAACAGTGTACTGAAAGCACAAGGCAATTAGAAGGGCTACTACTATTTTTGGACAGTAACTAGGAGGAAACGCACTCTGATGAACTTAAAGGAGCTTTGCAGCTGAGCAGCATTATCATCAAATTTTGAGGTTCTTATGTTTCACCAAGGAAAAAGCCCTCTCTGTAAGGGTCATGGGATGATGGGTGTCTGGGACATGGGAGGATGTGGGGAGTTAGGGTGCAGGATCAGGATCAGGACCAAGACTGCAGTCAGGAAGCACAGCAGGGGGAGCAAGGAAGCAGGGCTTGAATCGGAGGAAAGGGGAAACAAAACTGGGAAAAGCAAGAACAGAGCAAGAGGTCAAGGTCAGAGCAACACTGGGGATATGCAACTGAGAGCATAGCAAGGGCTGGGTGGAAAGGCGAGACAAGAGACTAAGGAGAGAGTAGCTCTGCCCAGCTTCCAACTGTCACCAGCCAGGCTTGTATTCTGCTGGCAGCCAACCAGGAAGGTGGGAAGCATGGCAGGGCCTGGAGAAACTCAAGAGGAAGAGGAAAGGCAGAGGCACCGAGTGAGTGACTGGGCCTGAGACAAGATGAAGCAGTGGTTCTGAAGAGCCAGTCATCACTCCAGGGAAAGGGTTCAAGAGCCAGATCCACACACCCAGTTCTTGCAAATCTTTTAACCTGCATAACACAGATCATTTCAATAGCACTGAGCCAGCATCTGTACAGACAGTGCATGCAATATTCTCATACTATTTTCTATTCTGATTTATAATTAACAAAATTATGAACTATGTCATGATTAATAGAGTCTGCAACACTGTCATTTGACTTGTGAACTGACCATATATATGTTATAGTTACTGACCAAGAGTAAACATGCAGCCTCTGAATATAATGTTTATATTCACTTTTTTGACAATAGTGGCAGTTTAAAGATTTGTGGAATTCAAAGCTCTGTATGCATGGTTTTGCAATCATGCACGTTCAGCCTATAACTAAATCTTTCTATGGAATAGCTATCCTTCTATCATTTTAGATTGATACTATTAGATGAAATATTATTGTTCTAGAATTTACCTACATTCCTTGAATAATCAATATTAGCAATTCTAGCTATAGACAAGTTAAAAGCAGCATTTGTGACTGCCTTCCGTAGCCTGAAGTTATTATTTAAATGGATTTTTAAAATTAAAAAATCCAAACATTTTGTAAAATGAACATAACCATGTCTGTCCTAGCAAATACCAAAGGAGTATATAGGACAGATGTACTGGCTGACTCAACATAATTTTGCATATCTAAGGAAATATAATATGGTGGTAATAAGCAAAATGTAGACTGGAAATAAGAGTACATCCTTCTGGTAGCAGAAATGTTATTAAGCTATATTGTGAAAATGATTTATCACACATATTGGTTTAAAATTCATTCAAGCTATATGCATTAACTATGGCACGGTTGTACTTAAAAATGAGACCACCACTTAAAATAAAAATGACCATTTATCTTTGTAAGACCAGTCTTCCCTCAGACAATACTTCCAATGAAATTAACAAGAGATTTACCAGGTTAACCGACCTCTTACTTTTCTCTACTTCTTAAGTGCCTATTATAAGTTTCAGCTATGAACAATACTAATTTAAATTGTACTTGTTCATTTGCTTTCTTAATAGAAAAAATGAAATTCACCACTGCAGACAGAGCACAGGGCTTACTGGACCATTCACCTCCACCCTAAATTATCTTCGCCCATGGGTGTATTTAGCACAAAATCAATGGTAAAAGAAAATCACCATCAAATATTCAAAATGACTGTTACTGGAGATGTTAAAAAATGTGTTATTTGTGTTATTGTTATTTGTTATGTACAAAACATGTGAAAAGAATGTCTTCCGGGTGGCAAAGTCAAACTGAAAATTAGAAACTGAAAGATACATGCAACATTATGCCCCCCTCGTGGTCATACCATGAAGTGAACAACCCAGGCACAGTGTGGGAAAAACAGTATTCAAGCGTAAGATTGTATTATTACGTATGCGCACACACAAACTGTTTGCACAGATTGCAAAAGCAACAGTAAATGTAAGATTTATTTTCAACAACTTAAATGCAATTTGCAGGGTAGTTTTTCTAAAGGAAACTGAACCCTGGCTCTTCAACACAGGGCTAAAACCCATTAGCTGACAACAAGAGAAAACACTTAGGCTCCAGACTTAACTTCTACTATTAATAATATCCGTCCGAATCCGTATTGCAATTTCACAAAAAGTCGCCACTCTCCTTGACATTGCAGAGTCAGTGTGGTTAAGCAATTTTAAAAGCAGCCTAGCAGTAAAGATGGTAGAAGCAGTAATATACATGTTCAAATATTTACTTATAGGGATGTCATAGGCAAGACAAGAAAAAAAACACATGGTTAATAGTTTCCATAGCCAGATAGTCACTTAGAGGGCAGAGTCTCTCATCCCTTGGAATTTCCCCATATCGACCCTCCACCGTAGCAGAAGGGAAAACATTGCAGCTGAATTTTGTATATGCAATTCTATGATTAGACTGTAACCAGGAGTTAACGTAACTTGAGCCTCCACTGGGATTGCCCAACTTGGGGTACAGTGCTGCAACCAATTGTAACCCCAAAAGGAAATTTTCAGTTTGCAGTTCCTGGTCACAAATTCGCTGCCTTACCAAAAGCCCAGCACCCTTCGAACCAAGAGGTTCCAAAATCTCCTTGGTAAGTCCCAACTTGAGTACTTTCAGGGCCACCGCTGAATCCTATGCCTGGAAAAGCCCATTAGAGGCAGCTAAAGAAATCAGGGAATTTCCTTGGGTAGGAAACACAAAAACCCTCAGCCAGAATCTAATCATACATAATAATGCATGTGATTTTAATGGGGAATAGGTCACTTCACGTCTTACTATTATTTGAGGTGTCCCTTTCGGCAGCCCCAAGATGGAACGTAAAAACCCATTTTCAATTACCTCTAATGTACCTAAAAATTCTGTACCCCAAACCGAGTAAGCATATAAACTTTGGCTAACAACTTTCACATCAAATAAGTGTACTGCAGGGAGAACTAATTTCCCCCCATCCTTGTAGTAAAATTTCAGGATGGCAGCAGAGGATTGGCAGCAGCAGGAGGCGCAACAACCGCAGCAACAGCTGTTGCAGGCTCTGATGCACCAGCTGACATAGGCCCCACCACAAGTAGAAGCGGTAACTCAGGATCAGGACCCGAGTACCTAAGTCTTAACCAAAATGGCTTCGGAAAATGATCTGGAGGCATATTTGATTAACTTTGAAAGGGTTGATATGGCGGTAAATTGGCCATGTGTATCCTGAGTGTATTTTTAACTGGGGAAGTCCAGGTAGCCTATCGTGCCATCAAGAAAGACACTGCCACCCAATGAGGTAAAACAGGCAATACTCAGGTGATTTAACATATCTGAGGAGTCATACTGGCACAATTTAAAACCCTGAAATATGACCATGAATTCCTGGGTGTTAAGGCAAAGATTTTTGGATTTGTCCTTCTAGTGGCTAAATCCAGAACAATAAACAGAAAGTAGATCATAGAGCAGGAGGCCATGGACCAAGTCCTGCAGGTGCTCCCAAAAGAAATGCAGTCGTCGACCTGCAAGCTAAGGCTGGTCACCTTAGAAAAAGCAATTTCTGCAGCAGAGACCTACCTGGCTATAGTGCCAGGTGTGGTCAGAAGAAGTACAGGCTGGGCTAGGGTTCCCTAAACCCTGGATACTAGAATCCGTGTTAGCTGGCAGAACAAGAGGGCACAACCCGCTCTACGTGGGGCGCTCTAACGAAGAATGCGGCAGCTCGTCTCCTTACAGGGACGGGCCGTCGGGAGCATATTACACCTGTGCTCCAGACTCTGCACTGGCTACCAATAGCGTGCCGAGCCAGGTTCAAGGTTTTGGTGTTGATCTATAAAGCCCTACACGGTCTGGGCCCCTCATACCTCAGGGACCGCCTCGCCCTCCGCGCCCCAGAGCGGCTCCTTCGGTCTGCCGGGGGTGCCTTCTTGGAGGTCCCCCGTGTTAAGCGGGGGGCCACAATGGAGAGGGCATTCTCGGTGGCAGCGCCGCGCCTTTGGAACTCCCTTCCGGAGGAAGCTCGCCTGGCCCCTAGCCTGTTGACATTCCGGCGAAGTTGCAAAACCTGGCTGTTCACCCAGGCCTTTGGGAAGGGGGGGAGAGGGTATGGTGAGGGTTTTTTAGCTCCCCCACCTGACTTGTTATTTATTATATATTATTTAGCCCTGTTTTAATATTTTAATATTATTGTTATGAAATGTTTTAAACTGTTTTTATTGTATTTTATTGTTAGAAGCCGCCCCGGGCTGCTCTGCAGGAGGGGCGGGGTAGAAATCTATTAAAATAAATAAATAAATAAATAAACAAACAAACCTGAGAGGTGATTTAAAGCAAACCAACCAGGTGAGATCTCCAGACCCCCACCCCCCAGATGTAGCAGATCAGGTAGCTGCACCGAGTTTCCATTGCTTTCGCTGTGGCAAATGGGGCTAATGAAAGAGTGCCCCCATATGGAGTGTGGCCACACTTGGAGCAGGTATTTTATTTAACTGATTTATTTATTATATTTAATACCCTGTCCCCCTTGTCTCTGGCAACTCGGGGTGGCGAAGAACAAAAAATATAAATACAATATAAAAACACACCATCAATTAAAACTAAACTAAAATATTCCCTCCCAGCCCCATCCACCCCAACCCAGCCCCACCCTCCTCCCTCCCCAAACGCCTGACAGAACAGTCAGGTCTCACAAGTACATCTAAAAGAAAAAAGGTCAGGGGCCAGGCAAACCCCCATTGGGAGGGAGTTCCACAACACAGAGGCGACCACCAAAAAAGCTCTCCTGTCGGCGGTCACCCATCTAGTCTGGGGGACCTTCAGAAAGGCCCCTCCACACAATTTCAGGGGCCGATCAGAGGCATGGGGAGTGAGGCGGTCCTGCAGATAGGTGGGGGCCAGGCCGTGAAGGGCTTTATAGGTCAATACCAGCACCCAGAATTTGGCTCAGAAAACTATCAGCAGCCAGCACAGTGCCCAGAGCACAGGTGTTATGTGCTCCCAGCAGCTCGCTGCATTCTGCACCACCTGAAGCCTCCAGACCATACCCAAGAGCAGCCCCACGTAGAGCGCGTTTCAGTAGTCCAACCTCGAGGTGATGAATGCATGGATGACGATAGCAAGGTCAGAATTCGAGATATAAGGCCAAAGCTGATGTACTAGAAGTAACTGCCGAAAAGCACTCTCCACCACAGCCATCACCGGGGCATCCAGGTGGAGCTGCAGATCGAGGAGCACACCCAAACTCCGCCCTTGCGACACCAAAGGACCACGTCAATGATGGGACCCCGTCAATGATAGGAGACTCCACCACTCCGAGGCCCCCTAAATCTTTGCCCACCAGCATCACCTCCATCTTGTCACAATTCAGCTTCAGATGGCTCGCCCTCATCCAGTCTCCCACAGCTGCCAAACACCATGACAGCAAGGAAACTACTGGGCCTGGGTCCAATGTAAAAGAGAGGTACAGTTGGGTGTCATCAGCATATTGACACCTCACCCCCTCAAACCCTCTCATGATCTCCCTCAGAGGCTGCATGTATACATTAAACGGGTGGGGAGAACAGAATGGAACCCTGCGGGGTTCCCAGAGGATCTATATTTCATCCCCTCAGACCACACACAACAGGACATGGGGGATGAAGTATACCCCCAACAAGACCACCCAGTGAGTTCTCCCGGTCAGGAAGGAGCAAAACCAGTCTAAGACCATACAGCTCACCCCACAGGCAAGTCACCTACACCTTGTGGTTAACTGTATCAAATGCAGCTGATAGGTATGGCTTGACTGCCCACTCTAATACGTTATATACATAAGATGCCTGGCTGGCCATATGCATACAGAGTTTATGTGAGTAACAGGCCTGTGATGGCATTACTAGATTATTGTTATTATAAACATTTATATAGTGCCAGTAGTGTGACCTGGTGCTGTACAGAACATAGAAATAGACATGTTCCCGGCCTGTGGCTTACAATCTAAAAGACAATAAGGGAAAGACAGGAAGAGGGGACAGTGGGAGAGAGGGGAGAAGACCAACAAACAACAAACATTCAAGCAGATGCGAAGTCTCAGATGTGTGTGCTTGGCTTGGTTACAATCAGGTTGGTTGCAGCAGTCTGCAGAGAAGGGCAGACAGTAGGTATATGGGGACGACTAGCAGGCATTGGGAAAGACGCCGAGGAAAAAGTGGGTGTTGAGGAGGGATTTGAAGGAGCGGAGGGAGGGGGCAAGGCAGATGTGGGTAGGGAGGGAGTTCCAGGCATGGGGGGCAGCGAGGGAGAAGGGTTGAAGGCAGTTAGGTGAGCAGAAGAAACGAGGGAGAGTGAGGGAGGGGACAGAGGAAGAGCGGAGAGTGCGTGCAGCAGTGCGTAGGGAGATTAGGTCTGAGAGGTAAGGGAGAGCTTGGTTGTGGAGTGTTTTGAACATGAGTACCAGGAGTTTAAACAGGATATGTTCAGGAAGGGGGAGCCAGTGAAGAGAGAAGAGGAGAGGCTGCACATGGTCGAAGCGACGGGCAGAGTGAATGACCTTGGCAGCGGAGTTTTGGATTGCAATAAGGGGGGACAGGTGAGAGCGAGGGAGGCCAGCAAGGAGGAGGTTGCAGTAATCAAGGCGAGAGATATCAGAGAGGCAGTTGACAAGGCATGAGTGGACAGAACAGGAGAGAGAGAGGCGGGAGAAAGATAGAGTTGGGTGTCATCAGCGTAGAGATGGTATTGGAATCCGTGGGAGGCAATAATTTTGTCAAGGGACAGGGTGTAAATAGAGAAGAGGAGAGGGCCAAGGACAGAGCCCTGGGGGACCCCAACCAAAAGGGGAAGGGAGGAGGAGCTCGACTCAGGGAGCGAGACTTTAAAGGAGCGGTCAGAGAGGTAGGAGGAAAACCAGTCAAGGACAGAGACAAGGAAGCCCAAAGAGTAAAGCAAGTCCAAAAGAAGCAAGTGGTCGACAGTGTCAAAGGCAGCAGAGAGGTCAAGGAGGACAAGAATGGAGTTGAGGCGCTTAGATTTAGCAACAAGTAGATCATTGGTGATCTTGGCCAGTGCAGTTTCGGTAGAGTGGAGGGGGCGGAAGCCGGATTGGAGAGGGTTCAGGGAGGAGTTGGCAGAGAGGAGGTCCAGGCAGCGGGAGTAGACGACATGTTCCAGAAGCAAAGTGAAGGAGGGAGACTGGCCAGTAACTAGAGGGGCCAGATGGGTCCAGGGTGGGCATTTTGAGGATGGGAGAGACAGTGGCATGCTTGAAAGCAGAGGGGAAGGAGCCTGTGGAAAGGGAGAGATTGATGACATGTAGAAGTGGGGGGGGGCGACAGTGGGAGCAATAGAGGTCAGGAGGTGGGAGGGGATCGGGTCAAGGGGGAAGGTGGAGGGGTTGGATGAAGAGAGCAGGGCAGAGATTTCCGAGAGAGAGAAAGAGAGAGAGAGGCCGGAGAGAAGGGTGTGAGGAGAGAGGGGGGAGGGGTCGTACAGGAGCAGGAGGTGGGTGGGAGGCAATGTCCCGACAGATCTTGTCAATCTTTGAGGTGAAGAATGACGCAAGATCCTGAGCAGCAAGGGAAGAGGGTGGAGAAGGGCAGGGGGGTTTAAGAAGAGAGTCAAAAGTAAAGAGATTGAACTAGACCCTAGTTAGTCAGGCCCATTGCTTGATCCCAAGGGGTGAAGTGGTTCTGCACTGTGTTCATGGGGATCAGCAGCAGTATCCTGTCACCTGAGTACCATTGCCAGTGGGCCCAAGCACGTGTAACGTCTGGAATGGGGTCATGCCACGTTTACCATGGGTGGTAATAATCGGATGGGATTGACCCAGTTTCCATAACTGAGTCCAGATTAAACATACCCAGGGTGAGGAACCGAGAGAGACCGCAACTTAGAACAAAGAAAGGAAGATGGAAGGCTGAAGAAGAATGCCATCAAGACCCTGAAAAAACTGCTTTTCAGCTCATCGTCTTTTACTAGGTAAAATATAGTAAGTTCTCAGAAATTAAATATTAATTATAGTAACTTAACACAATTTGAAATTCTGATGTGAAATTTAAGACAAGCAATACCAAAACAAAATTCTTCAACCTTTTTGCCACCCAGATCAATTTACATCAATGGAAGATTTGTGTGCACAAAACAGAACAACAAACCATGTTTGATTTGTTGTTTTTATTTTTTTTTAAATCAGAAGTGGAAATTCATATGTATTCCTTACCATATTTATGGTCACTAAACTATCAGGCTGTTTGGTTTTTAATAAGGAAAAAATACTTCCAACAGACTTGTGTGCGCTAAATTGAGGATATGCAGTACTTTGTACATATAAGTACTTTGCAGTGCCAAAATAACAGGTAAATCAATGTCTGCTACATGAAGAACACAAACACGTATTTCAGCCAGCTCTGTATTACACTAATAATATTCCAACTTCCTAATTCAGAAAGATCACCACATTAACTTGTGATGGACATTAATAACAAAAGCGTAGAAAGCAAGTTTTAATTCAGCATTGTTTTATAATCTGCAACGGACATTTTCCCTGCTAAAAACTAAATCAAACTGAATACGAGTTATATTTCTGAAACTAGTTGGCACACAGAAATTACATTTAATAGCTTAAACAACCTATTTTGAGGAATGTTTAGCTCTGCATTATCAGAAATGATCAGAAAGTACCATGCAGTTGTAATCCGAGTCATGTTTTACGAACAAGGGAATACAAACAAGACAAGCAGCTGGAGCGGCCCCATATTCACTGATGCACATCTTTCTCCATAAAGCTATGAAGGCCATTTTGTCAAGCAGGATGAAGCAGAACAAAAGTGGCTCTGAAAGCGCCGTTACAGGCATCCAGATAACTACATATAGATGTACAGCTAAAATTACCAATTAGTTTACCAATTGGCTGCAATGGATTCGATTGGTTTGTAATTAATTCTAGTTACTGGCGCATACAGCAGGACGGTTGGCGCCATCCCTTTGTCCTACTGACACACAATACTAGCGCACAGGGCTCTAGGGCCTTGGACATCAATACAGCTCTCTAGTTCACCCGCAGTACTGAGTGTAGCAGATATACACCATGGTGCTGAAGCAGTGGAAATCTGTACCACTTGAGAAGGTGCTGAAAAAAAGGAACATTTATGGGATAGACTGGCTACACTACAGGCATGACCATTTTAAATCCCATTATTTTTCAAGGTCAAATTCATCCTATACTAAATCTTAAAGGAACAATACAATTTAAAGGAATCATGCTTGAGGTAGGCAAATGGAAGGGGAAGATTAAAATCCAAGGAATATTAAAAACGTGAAAGGAAAATTCCTATTAAGGGTTTTTTCCTAGTTCCAGAGACTCTTCCATTATAATTTATTTTTATTTTTTTAACCTTACAGCAGTCCCCTGATCCTCAGGTTATTAAAACACCAAGTTAAGATTTAAAAACACCCCAACTTCTTTCCTTTTAATTTGTGGCTTACAGCAAGATCTTTTGATAGATTATCCCCACACCTTTCCTAAGCATCTTGGAAGAAGCCCTGCAAATAATATATTCATATTTCTGTTAAGTCACTATGTTCTAAATAGTTTCCTTTACCTTAAAGTTTTTCTAACTAATGAAAATAGTCTATTACAATTCAAGTTTATGATAAACAAGTATATGGCGTTTTGAGGCTGGAATGAAGAAAAATTATATTTAATTATAGTGTTGTTAGCTGAGATAGCAAGCTAAATTTAGGAGAGGGCAATTACAAGTTCTATATTCTAGAAACCTGGGATTAAACCTTAAGAAGTGGAGACCCCTCACACTGTAATCCATACATATGCAAATTGTCTCTTCCATTCCATAGCAAAGTGTTAGTAACAGGACACTTAACTGAGGTCTAAATTCTGACCCTCATTTTTAAAAAATATACTAATATGTGAAGCTCTTTTCTGCTTGATTCCAAGGAAACATCCTCAGTTGCAATTCCAGTGCCTTTCTGGAAATGGGAAAGAGTGAGTTATGTCAAAACATGAACACAGCTGCCAGCACGTATCTACTCTGGGACATTAGGGAAATTAAGGATGGCAATAACTACTTCAGACCTGGTTCCCAGAAGATTCTGTAATACAACTTACTAGACCAATAAGATTTAAAATGGCACTATGATTTTCACATTGTGATGCAGTCAAATATGCAAGTGCAACATGGAGAAACAGAAGAGCAGAAAAATGCTACGGTAAACTGAACCACAGCAACAACCCAGAGTAGATAAGCCACTGCTTCATGCTCATTCTCCTAATCCCAAAGTCAGAATCATCCTATTCCCATCTGCTAGATGTCCAGGATCCCACCCAAGCACTTGACAAGACCTAGGATCAAAATGAAACACAACTGGATGAGGAAGCTGCTTCAGTCACCCCCTCAAGACAGTGTGTTATTAATACATTCTCTTCTGCCAGCTTGCCTTGGGAAGAAATCTGTGATAAAGCCATGGATGCAAACACCAACAAATAAAGCATTCCTTTGCTATTTATTTACTTCCATGTCTTGTGGCAGATGCCCTAGTGAAATCAAAAGGGAGGAGAAATGAGGATGCCTATAAATTCAGCTCAATGTGGGTTTGTGTGCAGCTTGTGTTCTTATTCACTGCAGCTGAGTTAATTCCCTAAGCTGCGCTGTTATATTCCCCATCAATACAGAGCCTTGTTTCCATTCACTATCACTCCATTTCCCTCAAGAAAACCCTTTCTTGGTGCTCACAGCAGAACAATGAAGTTTACTATGAATCAACGCTGCCACTTTCTCCTCCAGTCTCCTCACGATAAAGAAGTCTTTCAGGTGCACGCAGTAGAATAATGCAATTTATTGTTGGCCACTGTTCTCACTATTGCCGTGTTTCCGTGCATGCCTCCCAAGGACACTCCTTCCATTTACACCGAGTAAAACACTAGCCTTCATGGGATTTTCTGTGTGCTCAGAGAACAGTCTAATTGAAGGATGAAGCAGTGCTCAAACCAAGAGTGTAACTGGGGAATTACTTTCTTATCCATTTTTGCATCTGACACCAACTTTCCAAACTGCCCAAAATTGTGCCAAGGATTCCCACTTAGTGCGTTCTGTGCCTTAAAAGGCAATGCATGATCATTGTCCTGGAACTGCCAAATGTTTCTATGATGAGTCGAAAGGCTGTCTGGTATAGAGACCATTCCCTCTGATCTATCTGTGTTCTGCTTGCTTAACCAGAACACTTGGTTTGTTGTCTATCCCCTTGATGTATGCCACACTGACTGATAGTAGCCGGAGTTGGGCTTCACGATTTGTTTTCTTTGACCTTGACCATCATCAGTGATTCACAAATGCCTTTGCAGTAGTGGCATTAGTTTAAGTGAGAACAAATTTCTGTTACTTGATATGCAAAAGGCATAAAGGACTCCATGAATGACTTTTAGCTTCAACTAACTGATGTTCTATTGTTTTTCTTGTTCTGACCAAGTCCCCTGGGCTGAATTGGGTCCCAGATGAGGTCTCCATCTATGGATGCATCTGCCACAAACATCACTACCAGCAAGATCTTTAGTGTCAGATCTACATACAAATAGACATTCATATATGAATGCCTTAGAACATTTATTTGATTTTATTACTTAAACAGAAAAAGGTAGTTTTCTCTAAAGCTTTTTTGTCACCATATCATTAAGCATAAAGCACCAAAGCATTACAGTACATGCATTTGTGGTTTCAAGTACCTCCGTTCCAAACCATTAGTAAGAGTTACAGAGATACAGCCTTAGACAAGTGTCCAAAGCTAGGATGAATTATACACAACAGCTGATCTTCTTACACACATTTCCAGTGTTTGCATCTTTACCACAACCCTTTTGTCTGCAGTTTCAACCACAAACAGTCACCAGAGCCCTGTCCCATTTGGAAGCACTAAACATTATCTTCAGTGACACAGTAATCAATAATCATGCACTCTACCTCGTAAGATTACATAAACGTGGCATGTATAACTTTAAAAATAAAATGTTCAAGTTAGCTTGGGTTAATGTGGAGATGTAAAATGCTCATTAAGGTTGTGTCATTTTCTTTCTACAAGTAAAATTATTTTATCATAATATGATCTTCAATGTAAAATTTAAAATGCTACATGCTGTATCTATTTCATTTCTTCTGCATATTAGATATGAGAATAACTGGAAATTTTCTTCAAGGAGAAGGAGACAAAATAGCTCAGATAGTATATTTTATTGAACTAACTTCTTTTGGTGGGCGTATGCAAGCTTTCGGGCCACACAAAGCCCTTCTTTGCGCGTGTAAGAAGTCTTCATATCTGAGGAAGAGCTCTGCGTAGCCATACTGCATACTATCACCAACAGTACATTGGTCCAATAAAAGGTAGCATCTGAACTACTCTGACTCAATCTCTTACATTTGAGATAAAATTAAATATGTTCTTTTTAAATAAAAATTACTTGAAACTTTAATTTCAGAAAGCAATTCTTAAGAAAAATACAGAAGAAAGGATTACTACAAATCTAATTACTACAAATTTACAGATTATTTTAAATACAAGTCGCTTCACAAACCCTTGTAATGATGTATTTTTCTCAAACACTCAAAATATAGACGGAGACAACATCATTTTGTGTATTATTCTCAATGAGTTTTAGGGAGGAGGACAGTGAATGGGGTGAGCTGTGCCCTGGTGGATTGGGGAAACCGGCTTGGGGTGGACGGTTCTGTGCCGATGCCTCTGCCCCTTGAATGACTCTGGCAACGTTTCTCAGTGACTGAGCAAAGCATGTGCTGTGTTTGTACTGCTGGGGCTGCTCCCCCCAGGATCATTGCCTCCCATGCTTACCTGAACTGCCTGCAGCTGAGCCTGGACATTAGGGCTGATTTGCTCTGCCAGCTGGCCAACTAAAAGGAGCTTTGCGCCTGCGGCAGCGCCAAAGAATGTCGCGTGCAAGGGCACGCCCTTGTGCGCGTGGCCTTAGGCGACAGCAAGGCGCGGTGCGGGAGGATTTGTTATTTTCCGCAAGAAATTGCTAAATTGGAGTTCTATTGAGGGCAGGGGTTCAGTCATTATCATCCTACGCTTTAATAGAGGGTGAATACTGAGTTACACAGGAGGGAAGGATGGATCGGAAGAGGGGGCAACAGATTTCCCTTTCCCCTGCGGAAGGTCTCCCTACTCAGCATGTAAAAAGGGATAGGAAGGCAGTGGAAATGGGGGTGGTCTTCCCTTATATAACTGATTTGACTGTTTGCCTAACGATAAAGGGGGTTCTATAGATTTGTCTAAACTAGAACCACAGTCGTCGCTGCACTTCCTCCAAGTTGCGTAAGGACCACACTGAGAGGCTTGAGTTCATTTCCAATGAAGTTCTCTCTCAACAGACTGACCTGATAGCAAGAACAGTGGAAATTCTGTTTGCTAGTATCTCAGAATTGAGCAATTCAGTAACTAAGGTCAAACAACAATTACAGGCACTTTTAGATGAATTAGATAGCCCGGCTGATATCCCAATAAAGGGTAGCTCCAAGTCACAGGAAACAATCCAAGGAAATAATAATAGTCACAAGAAGGGCTTTTATAAACATGAACATATTACTGCTAGACGATCATCTGTAATCAGGGAAATGGCGATTCATCTCTTTATAGGACCTGACTATAACGGAGACCTTCATTCTTGGGAGCATGTGACTGATATCGCAAATAATCTATCTTGTCTGCTGAAAAAGGATCTGAGAACAAAGCACATCGAGAGGGTGGAATATCTGGCCCCTGGGAATTGGCAGTACCATATTTGTTTGCATTTTATATCTAAATTATGGGATGGGGGCATTTTTAGAGCCAAGAAATCATTAAAGCATAGAGGCATATCAATTGATAGAGTTCTGAGCTATGCTCGTGAGGTTCGGGGAACAGAGAGGAAGCTTCTGGGCCAAAACGTACAAATTTCCTCGCCAAACTCTGTGCTGGTTGGGTATCGGAGCTCTGGGCGTTCCTCTTCAGCCCCACAAATTGGGCAGGTATCCCAGGCTCAAGAAGAGAGGACATTACATGACGGGAGAAGAGAGGACAGAGAAGGGCAAGGGAGTAGTGAATCAGGCAGGATCTTGGAAGTTTCCGGGAGTCAATCCTGGGAGGAAAATGTAGGAGAGTCACATCGGGAACTGGTCCAAAAGGGAGAGACGGACCAAGCTGATCTTATGGAGTTCATGATGAATTTACAGCCTCTGGGCAATGCTGTCTGTCTCTTTCCAGTCCCTGAGTTGTAACCAAGGCAATAAAAAAGAAAACATCCCTCAGGCTCCGGATATAGAGGATGTAGCTCAGATAGCGGACTCTAATAGGGGAGAGTTAGGAATTAATGTGAACCCAATGCAAGACAGCTCCTAGCAAGCAAGGTAGGGGAATTTTTATTTACGGGTTCCAACATTGGATGAAAACAGACATGACGCTAACCACCCTTTAACCACCCTTGGTGGTTATTTATGCATGTTGCAGGGCTGTATTGGTGCACTATGCAGCCCTGAAACATGCATAAATAACCACCAAGGGTGGTTAGCGTCATGTCTGTTTTCACCCACAGAGACTGTCCCTATGGTTCGGGACCTGTTTAAGACCCTCCCTCCCATAGATCAGGACATTTTCCTCCATAGGCTGGCCCAACTTAGAGAGGGCATCCAGATAACTGAGCTGGACTATACAGCTCCCCATATAGCGAATGCTACGATTCCGTACAAGCCGCTCAATGACGTGGAGCCCTTGACTGCAGTTCGATGTCTGGACGTTGCAGAACAGGGGAGTCCAGCCAATGGTAAGGAAACCGCTTCTGTTACATCTCAGCTGGCTGTTCACCCCCAAGACCCGCAGAGACCCCTTAAAGATGTTCAGCCCAAGCTAGGGACTAATGTGGCTATCCTGGATCCAAGTTTACTACAAATAGAGTTGGCCTGTGTGCCCATTGACAGGAAGTAGGAGCAGGTTTTTGCCCGCTCCTTCAAGGGATACACAGGAAACCCAATAAGTTGAAAGAAGCCCAGAGCCCCTGATTACATCAAGTAGAGACCAACAGACCTTTCTTGTTTGCCCCATGGAATATAGCGGGTTTAAAATCAAAAGTTATGGATGAGGACTGGATAGAATAAATTCATACTTCGACAATTTTTCCTTAGAATTACAGGAAGGACAGAAAAGGGGAGATAAGGGCCGTGTTTCTGGCCTTCTTTGTTTCCAATGCGTGGGTCCACTCCTTTCAGTCTTGGGTCTCCCATACAGCCGAGTTCCAGGTAGGGATCCTCACACTAGATAAGCACAATTGTTTTGCCCTGTTTAATGTGTATGTTTCGCCCTCCTCATCAAAATACTATTATGAGAATGTATGGGCGCAACTAGAACAAGCAATGCTTTTAAACTGAAGATCAATTTCCTAGAGCCTCATTTATATTAGCTGGGGACTGGAATGCCCACACTGGATCAGGTCTTGAGGAGGCTGAATTTGAATATTCTGATTCTACAGTTGGACTCTCTCCTGATCATTCCGGCCGTCTCCTGCCAGAGTTGGTACGTAGGTTTGATCTGATACCCCTTTGTGAACATTCCCATAGTGATTTAGGAGGGATTTTTACTTTCCTGGGCTCACAAGGAAGAAGTATGGTAGACTTTATCTTTGTCGACAAGAGCTTTATTGATAAATTTAGTAAACGTTCCTTGGTCTATAGACCAGAAAGTGATAATGCATTGCTTAATGTCCAGATAGTAAGATATAGTCTACCTAGAAATGATACCTTGAAGGAATCCAAACAAATTCCACTGAGATTTGTGAAATTATTCCCAGTGGAATTGATATGCAGAGTCCAGGATCTCTGCTGCTCTGATAAACTCACAGACTTATGTAATTTGATTCTGAACACTCAATGTTGATACATTATTTGAGGATTTTGGTGCCGTCCTGGATCATTTCAGAACTGCCCTCACAGTGAGGCAAAAACAGGATTTAAAACAGAGGCGTTTATGGTATGATCAGGACTGCAGGTTACTTAAAGCCCAGCTAATAGTTTGCAAAAACAAGTGGGTGAAGGTTCTATCTCAAGGCTCATGGGACCAATACCTGCTTGTGAGGAAACAATATAATCACCTGCTGAGAAGGAAACAGACTCTGTACTATAATACAAAATGGGCAGAATTGATAATAGCCTTGCGCACAAAGAACTATAGTTCTGTGTCAGTTTTGGGCTAGCTTTAAGGGCTTGATAAACCCACGGATGAATCCCTCTAAATATGTGATCTCTAATGAGAACTGGGAAACCTTTTTAGGAAGCTATATGCAGAATTCCGGCTTGGAAACGAGAGGGTAGTGCATCAAGATTCCAGTCAGGGCCCGGGACTAGATCTACCATTTGAGTTCCCCACAGACAAGATTGAGGGGTACACTGGGGCACTGAAGTCCAACAAGGCTCCGGGCCCCGACTATATCTCAGCAGAAATACTCCAGGCGGCCCCCAAATGGTGGGTCTTAATTTTGTCTAGGTTTTTTTTTTAATGTTAGCGAGACTTGTAAAATTCCTCAGGTATGGCAGCAAAGCTGGATAGTGCCAATTTTTTAAAAAGGGAACAGTAAAGATCCATCCTGCTATAGGCCTATAAGCTTGATATCTGTGATAGGCAAACTTTATGCAAGGTTTCTTCTCTCAAACCTTGAGAAATGGGCAGAAGATCTTGCCATTATTCCTGCAGAACAGTTCGGATTTAGAGCTGGAAAGTTAACAACGGATTGATGTTATATACTAGCACATGTTATGTTTAAGTATTATAAAATTAAACGTGGGAGGCTTTTTCTGGCCTCTATAGATCTAACCAAGGCCTTTGATTCAGTTCCTCGAGTGACTCTTTGGAGAAAATTGAGACAATTGGGCTTGAATATGAAAGTGTTGGCTTTGTCGGTACAGCTTCACTCTGGAAATGAAGCAATAATTAAAAGTGGAATGAATGGGCTGAGTGACCCTATCCCTATCAATAGAGATGTAAGACAGGGATGCGTATTAGCCCCAATATTAATCAACGTATACCTATCAGATCTTGTAGATTATTTAAAAGTTGATGATGTCCATGCTCCCAGGATAGGGACTTCTTCGCTCTGTGTGCTCCAGTACACAGTTGATCTAGTTCTTCTGTCCCAAACCGAAATAGGTTTAAGACGCCTCATTGCAAAGTTGGAACTTTATTGCAATAACGATGGCTTTGAAATAAATGCCCAGAAATCTAAAATTAGGAACGTTGGACGGCAGCCCGCCCCCACTAAATGGAAAGTTAGTGGTAAAAGCTACGCAATTACATACTTGGGAGTAATATTCACCAATAGGGGAACATGGGAGTTCACATATCCAAAATAGGGCAGCCAAGGCCCAAAACATAGCACGAGCTATTATTAGGGCTGCAAATATTTCTAAAGGAGTACCCCCTTCTACATTTCTTCAAGCATACCTTGCAAGGGTACCTGCGTCAGTAACTTATGGGCTGGATATTGTACCATCCCCCAATGTGATTGTACTCGAGAGAGTTCAAAATTCATTTTTACAATGTCTCCTCAGAGTAGGAAATACTGTACCTGGTGCAGTCCTAAGAGCAGAGACGGGCTGAGTTTTTATTGAACATCTCTCTAAGATAGCTTTTGTCCAATATTGGCTGAGACTTCTGATTCAACAAGAGAAGGCTCTCCTCATTCAATGTCTAACCGAAGAACTAGGTTACATAGGTCCAAGAGTATATCCATGGCTGTGTTACCTTTCTTTTCTTCTACATAACTTGGAATTTTCCTTTGAATATTTCGCAGGGAAATACTTAGCGGCCATTAACAGTGAAGTTTCCTCTAGATTAACTGATATAGGGAGACAGGAGGATCTTGCAGTAGTCTCCAATTGGTTAGTGGCTTCCTGGTTGGGCAAAATTAAAAGGTCTGTCTTTTGAGCCATATTTGGATAAGATCATTAATAGGAACCTCCACAGATGTTATACGCTTTTGCAGTTTCAGCTCATCCAGACTGCGGTTACCGAGGGTCGTTATGCTCGTCATGACTATAATCTTAGATGTTGCTCCTGGACTCTGGATGAGAGAGAGACAGTTGAGCACCTTTTTTTGAGATGTCCTTACTATCATAGTCTGAGGGTTGTTTGGTTACGTCCTTCCCTAAAAGCAGATATGGATTTCGATTCAGATAACTGCTACAGTGCAGAAGATATGTTTGCTATTGCGACATTCCTCTGGTTGGCAACGAAAAGGAAGGAAGGAAATTAAGTCAAAATTAAGTTGCCGCCCACCAGCGCCTCTCTAAACTCTACAGAACTCTAGTGTCCGGGGGAGGGAAGGTGGTCACGTAAGGACAGGTGGGGGCAGGGCAGTCAGTGACGGCATTGGCGACGGCGGTCGCCAACTGCACGTGAGCGTAATGCCGGCGGCACTAGGGGGCGGGGCATAATAGCACTCATCACGCCGCCTGGCTCGGGTGTGCTAATCAGTTAGTCTTGGGTTAATGTAATAAATAAGCATTTTAAAATTATTTATATTACAAAGTATGCCAAACACAGCAATAATTCTATGATTAACAAAACAAACAATAACACTAATGTAAAAGTAAAACAAATAAAAATAAAGTTACATGTAACAGTGGGGATTTGAACCAGCTGAATGACAGCTACAAATTGTATAGCAAGCGGGGGACCTTAACAACTATGCCAACAGAGTTCTGTTGCTCAGCTCACTTCTTCTAGACTGAGGAAGTGCGGAATGAGGATTGTAAGACACTCTTCTGCATGGACTTCACACTTCATACCTTCAACTTTCTGAGCCGGTCCTAGATGTAAAAAATGACTCGGTCAGCCAATACACAGGTCACTTTAAACTCCCACCAGGAGTTTTGGTCAAAAAACTTTACTTTGGAGATCAATTTACGTTTACATAAAAGATCAATTTGCCATAAAATAAAAACACCTTTCCTTTAACTCCCAACCAGAACATGTTGTCCATGCATGTATGTATTGAGAAGAATGGGCAGTTATTGCGGCACAGAGAGACACACACATAGCACCAGCAGTCAGCATCACAGCGTGACAGCACAGCGCAGCAGCGGCTGCATAGTCATACTCCCTTTGCGGAACCGCGATAAACACTCATGACTGTCTCTCATATATTAAATTGGTGGAATGCAGGAAAAGACCGCTGATTTTATGCGACAACGGTAACAATCAGCAAATCGGTGAAACACATACATGCCGCATCTGTGGATTCTTGTAGTAGAAGAATCGCGGGGTACCGGGCGGAATTCTGCGAGGCGCAACGTGGGATGCCGAGTTTAGGAATGGAATTGCGATGCGGTATCAGCCGCTGCCGCATCAGCCCTAGTTGGGGATGAGATAGGTAATTTGACCTGTATAAAGGGAAAAGGAGGTAGCGTCGTGGATTATGCTTTGGTTTCATATGGTCTGTATGCTAGTGTTCTCAACTTTTCGGTGGATCCCCAAATTGGGAGTGATCATTTCCCAACAACACTGATTTTGGATCTGGGTCTTGGATTTAGACACGACTCGGGTTTTGTCGCAGAACGTATGTTGGAAGTAAGTGGTAACCGAAGATTGAGATGGACTATAAGCTTAGAACAGAAATTTTTTTCTTTTTACTGCTCAGAGGAAGCAGTGCTTATACACAAGTCATTAATTCAGGCTCAGGCGGTGCAGCAAGTTATGCAGTTATACGAGAAATTGACCCAGAGTTTGCAGCCCTATTTGACTCAGTCTGTATCTAGCATAAAACCTATTACTCCCAAGGAGACTACCTGGTGGGATACGGACTGCCGAGTCGCTAAGCTTAATTTGCGACGGGCAGCAGCAAAATTAAAGAACCCACTGGGGACTGTGACAATGGCAACGTATAAGAGCTTGGTTGTAGAATATAAAAGTCTACTGAAGAGTAAGAAGTGGGCCTTTAGTCATGCCCAATGGGAATGTCTGTATAAGGCAATCTGTTTGAAAGACCATCTGAGGTTTTGGCAGATAATAAATAGATTTAAGGGCACAGCTATTTATAGGGAGCCAAAAATTCATCAACTAGAACGGGTAAATTATTTTTCTCAGTTATACTATGAGTATTTACAGACCACGGTGGACTTGGGTTCGTTTGAGAAGGACCTACCATCTTGGCCATTAGTTAAAGCCAGACGAAGTGGTAGATTTGATTGCCTCATTGAAGCCGGGGAAAGCTCCGGGTCCCGATTTCTTACCCCCAGACCTCTTCGAAGCTAACCTGCAATGGTGGGCGGAGATTCTTGCCAACCTGTTTATGGTGGTAAATCTCACAGGGAACATACCCTTTGCATGGAAAACAGCCATGGTTGTTCCAATATTCAAAAAAGGGGATCATAAGTTACCTACAAATTACAGGCCTATTTCTTTGCTTAGTGTAGTAGGTAAAATTTACGCTAAAATCCTCCTGGGCAAACTACAAAATTGGATGGAGGATGGGCATGTATTGGCGATAGAACAGCCTGGTTTTCGTTCCTCCCAGTCAAAAATAAATCAGTGTTTTGTCTTAAATCATTTAATACAGAGGTTTAAGCTTAAAAAGAAAAAATTATATGCTGTATTTATTGATCTAAAGGCAGCTTTTGATATGATTTCAAGGAACAAACTTTGGTGCAAGCTTGGTGCACTAGGAATTGATCGTAGATTGTTGCTGCTTATGAAGGCCCTCTACACAGATTCTACCATGAGAGTGAGATTGAACAACAAGGGTACCCTCTCTGATTTAATCTCTGCACAAAAGGGGGTTAGACAGGGATGTATACTTGCCCCTCCCTTTTTATATATAAATTATTTAATTTTGAATATGATAGAACAGAATAAATATATGGCACCAAGGCTGGGGGTGTGGGGGGAAAGGCTTGCTTGTTTATTCTACACGGATGACACGGTGTTGCTTTCCTCCTCTCGCTTTGGATTTAAGAGATTATTAATGGATTTTGATGTTCTTTGTACAGAGAACCGTTTAATAGTAAACTATGAGAAAACTAAAATAATGATTTTTGCCCCAGTATATAAGGCATTTAGTTGGAAAATGGGAGGTGTTCCTTTGCAACAAGTTAAATATTTTAAGTATCTGGGGCTGATCTTTTCCTTTAATGGTTCCTGGAGGGCCCATGAAGCTGCCCTAAGGAAAGCTGTAAACCCAGTTGTTGTAATGATTTTGAGATTTTATTATTCTTGTGGGGGGCACATGTTTTTGCCGACTTTAAAGGTCTTTGTAGTCAAAGTACTGTCCAAGCTATCATATGGGGTCCCAGTGTGGGAAAGTGACCCTTGTATTGTAAAGTCCCTGACTGGAATCCAAAACTGTTTTGTTAAGAAACTGCTGGGGGTTCCACGAAGTACAACTTCTGTTATGTGTACTCTGGAGGCCGGGGTGATATCTTGGGAAAGAAGGTGTGGGGAGTTAATCCTTGGTTTTTGGTTAAAATCAATACATACCCACACAGAATCCCATGTCAGGTTATGCCTGGAAGAAAGCTACCAGATGTTGGGCCCTTCTAGTCCTTGGTGGAAGATGACGAAAAGGAGGATAAATGACTTGGGTTTCTCTCCCGAGTTTCTCTCTGTATTTACAGCGAAACAGGGGTTAAAACTCATTTGGGAGAGATCAAAGGATACTGACCTCCAGTGCAATAGAATGCTTGCTGTTAATACTAAAACAGCACCATATTACAAGTACTGGGCGGTGGGGAAGTCGTGCCCAGTTTACTTGAGCAGAATATTACAATTTAAGCTGCGATATGCTTTTACATCATTACAATGTCATACTGTGGTAACGGAAGTTCTCAAGGGGAGATATGCTGCTCAGAGATACTCTGAGCGTCTCTGCATATGTAAGGAGAGGGTTGTTGAGGATCTCCCGCATTATCTTTTCCATTGCCCACTATATAGTGAGCTTAGAGCCCAAATTCGGCCATTTAGGAGGCATTCTGCAGGCAAAACTGATCTTCAAAAACTCATTTTTCTGCTTGGGGATGCCTCTGCGGAAGTAACTCGAGCAGTGGCTATTTTTGCGTTTAGGGCAAGTAAGTACCGCCTGCGGAAAATCCAAAGGACCTCCCAGCCAGTTTATGGGGAGGTGGGCTGGGGGTTCAAGATGTTATGGATATGATATTGTGGTAAGGTAGGCTTTGTGCTTTTCTCTACTCCCAATTTGCTTGTTTATTATCTTAAATTTATTTACTTTGTATCTAAAGGTTCTTAAAGTATTTTATTTTGGTTGTAAATTTGATTGCCAAAGCTAATGTGCCAGTACAATAAAAACTTTTCATTCATGTAACTTTTATGTAAATTTAACATTTGCATAATTAGGTGGGGGTCTAATTATGCAAATTAGGCCTCGCACCAAGACTTCGCATATCACCTCATAAACCCTGGGGCCGGCACTGAACTACCCTGGTGTAACAGCGTCACCGGCAAGCACCCCGTTAAAAGGAAGGATTGTACCCTAAGTAATTCCAAGGGGAGAAAGCCCCATTAAGAAACCCAAGAAAGGATTAACTCTAAGGGAAGAGAGCTAATGAGAGACCTAATGAGAGATGCACCTAATGAGAGACGCAATGAGGACACCTGTATATTACCTACCAGGTAAATACAGGTGGAGGGAAGTTAGGAGAAAGTGCTGAGAGGGACTGCTTTAAGGGAGGCAGTGAGAGAACACTGCTAGAATTCTAGAGTGCAGGCAGAGTAGGACATCTCAGCAGGCAAGAGAGCTAGCAGCCTATGGGTAGGCTGGTGGGCTCCTGAGCCAGAATACCAGACCTGAAGGAGGGGCAGCTGTGAGCTGCTGGCCGTCGGAACAGCATTCAGGCCGGTGTGAGTCAGAGAGCAGCGGGTCCGCTCCAAGTTGAAAGACCAGGGTAGCCTGGTGGGTGGAGAAAAACCACCCTAGTTGCAAACTCCAGACCATCTGGGGGAAGCACTAAAGAGCAGAGTCTGGTGCATGCCAGTGGGCTGTGTGAGATTGCACAGCTGGTGACATCACGGAGAATGTGGGACCCTCTTGAAGGAAAGCAAGAAGAAGAAATGCTCTTGAGATGACTGAAGTCGCAGGGTGATCTCCGAAAGCCAAAACCTCCACTCAGGAAGGTCAGAGTTGGGATAACAAAAACGTGGACTGGTGGGGAATATAACTAGATCCTGAAATGGGGGTCCTGGGACATGGGGTGGTGTACTATATCACACCTGGGTATAGTACACAGACCACATTTGTGGCCTCGGTAAATGATGTATGCCTGGAGATCAACAGAGGAAATTGTATGCTGTTGATCTTGTTAGATCTTTCAGCAGCCTTTGATACAGTTGATCACAAGGTGTTGACAGGGCTGCAGGACCTGGTAGGGTTGCATGGGACTGCTCTTGGGTGGTTCTGTTCATTCCTGTTGGGGAGGTCGCAGCAAGTAGTGATGGAAGATTGCTTCTTGTTCCCTTGGGGCCTCCTCTGTGGAGTCCCACAAGTTTCCATTTTGTTCTCCCTCTTGGTTCATTGTATATCTGAGGTTACCGGGCGAGATCATTCAGATGTTTGGTATGAGGTGCCATCAGTATGCTGAGGAGGACACCGAGCTCTACCTCTCTGACTCATCCAACCCTGGTCCTGCAGTCTCTGTGCTTTTCCAATGCCCGACTGTTGTTGGGGACTGGATGAGGGCAAGTCAACTGAAGAAGAATCCAGACAAGACTGAAGCGATGATGGCTGGCCAGCCCTGTGACTTGTTAGGAACTACTGTCAATGTTGGGGTCCAGCTTCCACTGGTCACTCAGAGGTTTGCAACCTTGGAGTGCTTCTGGATCACTCGATGCACCTTATGTATCAGGTCGAAACAGTGGCCAGGAGTGCTTTTCACCATCTCTATCTGGTGAGGAGGTTGCAGTCCTTTTCCCCCCAATTCGGATCTGGGCACCATCATCCATGCCTTCATAACCTCAAGGCCAGATTACTGCAATGCACTCTACGTGGGACTGCCCTTGATGACAGCTCAAAAGCTGCAACCAGTGCAGAACACAATAGCCTGGCTCTCTTCAGGAGTATTTCTGTCAATAAGGAATATAACGGGTCTACAGAGGTAAACAACAATCAAGACCTACGAAGTACCCAACATCCCTTAGCTTGTTCATCAGCTTACAAAGGAACCCATACCAAATTAGCTATCGACTTAGACTCAGCCATGAGGGGTAGCTCAATCTCCCTAAATTCCAATTTGGAGGATCGTTTTCTCACCTTTTTGGAAAGCTACCAGCCCCACCTCGCAAACCAGTCAGCAAAGACGGTGAATAATGCCAAAACTCTCAACTCATTAATACATGAAAATTGCTGCTGCAAGCAACTTAGAATTAACTTCTGTTGTTAATGTATTGATTGAGTTTTTAAGATTAAGGTTTTAGTTCAGGCCCAACAAAGGAAGGAAAATAGGTTCTCTCCTTCTAAGAGCTGGAGTTCCCGTCCACGTAGGAGATCCAACCTAGTAAGAGGAAAAGAAAGAAGGAAGCTGATTGATGACTCTTCTCCAGAAAAGCATCAGAGAGATAAAAATCCAGACTATGAAACTAGTAAAATCAACTATTATTCTGAGCAAAATATTATAATATACGATTTAAAGTCATCTCAGCATGAATCAATTCAACAACTAAAAGTCAGGGTGGTACGCTATCTTGCACTAAAACTGAGGCTCTCTGCAGCAAGGCTACAAAAAGGCATACTTTTTGTAAGTAGGCTGCACCAAGTAAACGGAGGTTACTTACCAGTAACTCTGTTCTTCGAGAGAGCTCCGCGTATTCTCACTCTTGGGATTTACTTCCTGCTCCGCAGGCACCGGAAAACCTCTCGTCAGCAGTATCCAGGCAGATTACGCCTGGAAAAGACTAGAATATGGTGAGGGCTCCGCCCCCTCCACTCCCCCTCCCATCCCGAGAAAAGCGCGGGCCCGCATCACGAGGGATGGAAGGATAAATAGGGGGAGGAGCCCTCACCGCCTCAGTTCCTTCCAACCCAGCCTGGAAGACCTGGTATGTCCATCCACGACTGAGGGGAAGGTGGGCGGGATGTGAGAATACGCGGAGCTCTCTCGAAGAACAGAGTTACTGGTAAGTAACCTCCGTTTCTTCTTCGAGGATCTCCGCGATTCTCACTCTTGGGAGAGTAATAAGCAGTTCTAGTTATCTCACCTCAAGGAGGAGGGAGTCGAGGATGATCACTCAAGAAGGAGTCCAGCACTGCTCTCCCCACCTGGGAATCTGCTCTGGCCGCCAGGTCCAAAGAGTAATGCCTTGTAAACGTATGGACAGACGCCCATGTGGCAGCCCTACAGATATCAGACAAATTTATCCCTTGGAAGTTCGCCAACGAAGCGGCAGTGGCTCTAGTAGAATGAGCCCTCAAACCTGCAGGCGGAACCTTGTCTGCTAAGGCATAACATTTCTGTATGCACAACAAAATCCACTTTGAAAGTCTCTGTGTGGAAAGCTTGACTCCAATCCTTTGACCCCCATATGAAATGAATAGGGAATCACACGCTCTTATCGATTTGGTTCTATCGATGTAGAAAGCCAGAGTTCTTTTAACGTCTAACGTATGCAACATTTGTTCCTCAACAGAGGTATGAGGCTTAGGAAAGAAAACTGGTAGAGAGATAGTCTGATTAAGATGAAAACTGGAAATTACTTTGGGCACAAAAGAGGGATCAATTCGCAGATCAACTTTATCCCTATGGAACAGTATATACGGAGGTGAAGCTCTAAGGGCTGTGAGCTCACTCACCCTCCTAGCTGAGGTAATAGCTACTAAAAACGCTGTTTTAATAGACAAATTCTCCATGCTACAAGAAGCTAAGGGTTCGAAAGGGGGAGACATTAACTTAGACAGCACAAGATTCAAGTCCCACTGAGGGGCAGGTCTTGACCTCTGAGGAAAAGTGTTCCTTAGTCCTTTCCAAAACGACCTCATTAATTTGTGTGAAAAAAGAGTTCCACTGTCATCTGGTTGCAAACGTGAAGAAAGAGCTGCCAGATGAACTTTTATGGAAGCCAAAGACAAATGCAACTTCTGCAGATTCAGAAGATAGAGAAAGACATGGTTCATGTCCAAAGTTTGCAAAGAGATGGACTGCGTAGTACACCAGCTACAGAATCGTCTCCACTTCAGTTGATAACATTTGCGGGTTGAAGGTCTTCTTGCATTTAGAAGTATTTCTGAAACCTCCGGCGGTAAATTGCTCATTGGGGTAGAATCAACCAAGCGGAGAGGTGGAGCATCTGTAGATCGTGGTGAAGAATTTCCCCCCGTTCTCGGGAGAGCAGATCGTAGATCACCGGAAGCCTCTTGATTTGTGTCGCCATTCCCAGTAGGGTTTGGAACCAGGTTTGGCGGGGCCAAAAAGGAGCAATCAGGATGAGATGAGCCCTGTCCGTCCTGACTTTGCACAATACTCTGTGAATGAGGGGAAATGGTGGAAACGCATAAAGGAATGTCCCGTGCCAAGAGATGGCAAAGGCGTCCGATATCGATTCTGGTGCCATACCTGCTCGGCTGCAGAATCTCGGTAGTTTGGCGTTCTTCTGTGATGCGAACAAGTCTATCACTGGGGTTCCCCAGTCTCGAAATATGTCTGTCAAGACCTCTTCTTTCAGTGACCATTCGTGTTGGTCCGTTGACTTGCGACTGAGGTAATCCGCCCTCGAGTTGTCGTGTCCTGCCAAGTGAATGGCGTGCACATGTATGTCGTGATCTATACACCAGTGCCAGATGGTCTCTGCTTCCTTTGACAAACGGGTGGAATGTGCTCCCCCTTGTTTGTTTACATACCACATGGCTGTGGTATTGTCTGTTACGATTTGAATGTTCTGACCCTTGATACGGGGAAGCAAGGCCTTCAATGCCCAACGTATGGCTCGCAGTTCTAACATGTTGATGTGCAGGTGTGTCTCCTCTTGAGACCAGAGACCATGCACTTTGATGTCCTCTATGTGCGCACCCCATCCAGTCAGGGATGCGTCTGTTGTAATGACCCCCCGGGTGCTGGGAGTATCGAAGGGTACCCCCTTTAGAACGTGCTCTGCATTTGCCCACCACTGTAAGTTTAGAAGAAGTTCCTTCGTTATGCAAAGTTTCATGTTGAGGGGGTGGATGGCGGGCGCGTAGTTGCTGGCTAGCCATTGTTGTAGGGGTCTCATGTGCAGGCGTGCATGTGGTGTTACCATGGTGGTGGAAGCCATTAGTCCCTGTAAGTGCAGGAAAAAACGAACTGGCTTGGTGGGATGCGTTTGGAGAATGTTTAATGCATGTCGTATGGCAACAAGTCTCTCTGTGGGAAGGTACGCTTTCGCGCGTCTGGTGTCCAAGATTGCCCCTATAAAAGGTAGTCGTTGTGTAGGGTGCACGTGTGACTTTGCCAAGTTGAGAACAAACCCCAGGTCCCTGAGGAGTGACATAGTTAGCTCCACGTGTCTCACAAGCTCTTGTTGCGACGTCGCCGCCAACAGCCAATCGTCTAGATACGGGAAGATTCTGACACCTTGCCTTCTCAGATAGGCTGCTACGACAGCCACGCATTTGGTGAAAACGCGTGGTGCTGTGGACAGTCCGAACGGAAGGACCCGGTACTGGAAGAGAAGGTCCCCTGCAACGAATCGCAAGAATTTACGGTGAGAAGGGCGTATTGAAATGTGGAAATAGGCGTCTTTCAGATCAAGGGAGGCCAACCAGTCGCCTTGCTGCAAACCCATGAAAATGACAGGTAAGGAGGTCATACGAAATTTAAACCTTTTAACAAATTTGTTGAGATATCTCAGGTCCAGTATGGGTCGAGACCCCTTATCTTTCTTAGGGACCACAAAAAACCTAGAGTAGAACCCAGAACTATGTTCATCTCTGGGAATGAGTTCGACAGCCCCCTTGTCGATGAGTTTTTGAATTTCAACTAGTATTTGAGTAGAGGGGAGGGGTGCCCCAGGGGGGCAAGGTGAGAGGGGAGGGGTGGTGTGAAACTGTATGGCATACCCCAGTTGTACTATCTCTCTGACCCAGCGATCAGAAGAGATGGCTTCCCATACAGGTAGATAAGGCAATAGGCGGTCCTGGAATGAGGGATCATCCTCATCATCTCCCTTGATCATTGTTTTATTAAAAACGTGATTTTGCCTGTTGTCCGGACGACGAACTAGGAGAGGGTTTGCCCCTGCCCCTTTGTCTGCCAAATGTTTTGCGTTGCTGAGCACCCTGTTGTTGGTAAGGGGGCTGATTATGTTGCTGGAATCTTTTACCAGCTTGGAAATAGTTATAGTTTTGGTAGGGTGTCCTTCTTGAAGAGAAAGCATAGCCCTGTGTGGTAAAGGACTTCTTACGTATGGCCCTGACTACACCCGTGGATCTTGCCGTCTGGTTCATTTCCTTAATCTTTTTTAGAGTGTCGTTGGTAGAGGCAGAGAATAGACCCTCACAATCAAACGGCAGATCTTCTATTCTGGTTTTGTTTTCTTGGGTGAGAGCTGTAGAACGAAGCCAAGCATGCCTACGAAGCGCTATGGCAGACGCCATCCCTCTGGCGTTGGCATCTGCCACATGCATGTTAGCAGTTAACTGAAATTGGGCCATTTGCATGCCTTCTTTCTGCAGTGCTGCCAACTGGTTGGGGTCTGATGTAGTGCCAATCTTAGACCACAACCAGTGCTGATAGCCGCACATGGCTGATGCATAATTGGCAATTCTAAAGGACAGAGAGTCCGAAGAAAACACTTTCCTGCCAAGAACATCCAGCCTTCTTCCCTCCCTGTCTGCCGGGGATGTTTGTATTCCCCCCGCTCTGGATCTTACGGATGCAGCCGCAATTACTAAGGAATTGGGAGGGGGATGGTTATGGAAAATTTGCGCCCCTTCTTTGGGTACAGCATATAAAGAATCTGCCAATTTGTTGGTAGGAGAGACAGAGGCCGGCTTCGCCCATAGCACAGTGGCTGGTTCCAGCAGCTGATCTAGTAAGGGCAATGTTACGTGTCCAGATTCTCCTGTCCCCAGTATACCAAAAATGGGTCCTGTCTGGGCTTTTTTAACGACCTTCGTGGGCAGTTTAGGGAGGGAGGATGCCATTCTCCTCAACATAGACTGGAACGCCTTAGAGTCCTCTGTGGCTAACGAAATATTAGCGTCCGATATGGTGTCAGGGGGTGGTGGGGAGATGGTCTCATCCTCCTCAAGCGATGGGGATGACGATGAGGACGATCGTGATGCCGACGCCCCCGGGGAAGCTATCCGGGGTACCGTCGGTACCGATGGTACCGTGTCCTCTCTATGGGCCCCCAACAGGGAGGTCAGGAGCTGCGTAGCCCCCGATGGCGCTAACCTCGTTCCCGGTCCGGACTCGAGCGTCTCGGTGTCGACGGTTCCGAGGTCCAAGGGTGCCTGTACCGAGCCCGTCTCCGACGGTGGGGGACGCGATATGGTAGCCGTTGGCGCCGCTCTAGGTGGAGCCGGAGGCAGATAGGGATGCTCCCGTGCCGGATGTGTAGGGTACTCAAAATCCTGCGCATACGAAGGAGGGCTGCGTGATCGGTACCGATAATCGCGGCCATAGCCATAGTCCCGGTGTCCGTCCCTCGGTGAACAGCATGAGCAAGGTGAGCGTGATCTGCGCTCCAAGTGGTACCGGAGGGGTGCGTGTTCGTTCCGATATCTAGGTGATCGGGATCGAGAATGGTAGTGAGGCGATCGGGAGCGAGACTCTCTTCGCGCCGCCGGTACCGTAAGCAGAAGAGGTGGTACCGACCGAGACAGCGGAGTCGGCGGTGCCGTCCCCCTCGTCGGTCCCGACGGTAGTGGAGACTGTTGTCCTGTACTCGCCGTTGGTGCCGACGGTGCCGTCTCCCGTGAAGAGCTTTTCTTTTTCTTTTTCTTTTTGTCACCGCTCTTGGTCCCCCGCTCCGAAGAGTGTGCGACTCCTCGCGCACCTGGTATCTCGGTACCGCTACCCGTCAGGCGCCTAGGGCTGGACGCGTGCGTAGCGATGCTCCCCTCCGCGGAGCGGCTGGTACCGGTAACCTGCATGCACGTAGCGTCGTGCGGCCCCTCAGTACCGAGTTCGCCGGTGCGGGCGGTACCGGTGTGGGGACTTGCCCTCGGTTTGGGCGGTACCGTCGGTGCCGGAACCGTCGGAGCCGGAATTTCCATCGGCCTGGAGTGCCGGGCGGGGAGCCTCAGGGGCCCCTCTTCACCGCCCTCTAGTGCCCTTTTAGTCAGGATGTCCTGTAGCCGGAGGGCCCTGGCTCGCTTAGCTCTGTTCGAGAGCACCGAGCAGGCCCCGCAGGTCCGGGTATTATGGCCCTCTCCCAAGCAGGTTAGACAACGATCGTGCTGGTCGCTCACTGAGAGGGTAGCCGGGCAGGAGCCACAGCGTTTAAACCCCGGCTGTTTGGGCATTCCGTTTGCCCCGAAGGGCGCAACGGCCCGGGGAACGTCCCGCGGGCTAGGGCGGCACTCCTTACTCACAAGTCCTTATTTTTTAATCTTCTTTTCTAATCTTCTTTTCTTTAGCTGACAAAACGCTGAAAAGCGCCAAGAAGTCTTCCAACGCCACGCGGTTGGAAGGAACTGAAGCGGTGAGGGCTCCTCCCCCTATTTATCCTTCCACCCCTCGTGATGCGGGCCCGCGCTTTTCTCGGGATGGGAGGGGGGAGTGGAGGGGGCGGAGCCCTCACCATATTCTAGTCTTTTCCAGGCGTAATCTGCCTGGATACTGCTGACGAGAGGTTTTCCGGTGTCTGCGGAGCAGGAAGTAAATCCCAAGAGTGAGAATCGCGGAGATCCTCGAAAAAGAACTGGAGGATTTCAGTATCCTCCAGTTAGGATAGGATTCAAGGATTATGGGCTCAGGAAGCAGATCTTGGATAGTGCAGAGAATTCAATACTGGGACTAGAAATAGGTGAGGACACTTTTCCTTTCTTTAGGAATAAAAGAAGATCATTTATACTGACTCAGAGGTGTGCACCGCAGAGGGAAAGGAAGTACATCTGTGGAGGGGAAAATGATAGAGGACGGAAAAAGGAAGAGAGAACGAGAAAAGATGATGGACAAGCCACAGAGCTGTGACTAGTGGGGGGAGGTTTGGGCTCGAAAGGACTGTAAATAGCTATAATATCCTGGAATATTGCAGGAATAACAGAAAAGCTGGGGGACAGGGATTGGGTGTCCTTTCTAAGCAAGTTTCAAATTATATTACTCCAGTAGAGTAATCACCACACAAATGGTTTCTTGCCATATTCGGACCCAGCATACAAGACTCATAAAAAGGGAAGATATTGTGGAGGGCTCCTGGTGTTGATTGCCACCACTGTAAATTGTGTTTCTACAGAAATTAGATACTTCATATATGCAGGCAATCCAGTTAGATTTTGTAGCGGGCAACCCTTCAGTAATAATAAACTTATACCTGCCCCCAATGAAGAAAGGCGTATACTCTGGATGGTGGGTACACTTTTTGGGAAGTAAAATAGAATACATAAGACTTCTCATCCTGCACGCAGCCCTATTCATGGCTGGCGATTTCAATGCCAGAATAGGAAACTATCAAGGCAGGGCAATAAGCTATAAAGAGGAGAACCATCTGAAGCCAGCCCCCGTGATGCTGGATACAAAAGCAAACTATGAGGGGAAGCGATTATGGCATTTCTTACAAAAATATAATTGGAAGAAATTAAACAGAGAAATAGCACCAGACCTGCCCGGGCAGTTAACATTCCATTCACATAGGGGCTCCAGTACAACAGACTACATGATGATAGAGCAAGAGCACTGGTATTACTGTCTAGATTTTCAAGTGCAGCCGAGGCCAGAAAGTGATCATTTTCCTTTAATAACGCATATATGTCGAGACGCGAAAGCGGGGCCAGCAAGACAAACTAACGAGAAAAGTAAACAGAGAATTGTGAAATGGAGTGAAGAACTGGATAAAAAGATAAATGAAATTTGTAATAAACATGTAGAGGATTCAGACGAGTTATCAAAATCTGACAATTCCTCTGAAAATATTCTGGAGGAATACCATAACCTGCTGAATAAATTATATGCTGTGCTGTTGGCGCAGCATAAAGAGGGATGCGGCCCCAAATTTCATCAAGGGTGGTTCGATAATGATTGTTTAAAGGAGAAAAGGAACCTGATAGAGTACATGGAGGGGAAAAATCCAGACGGAAACAAGCCCAGTATTAACTGGAGACAGATTAAACAAAACTACAAACGCTTCCTCGCAAAAAAGCAGAAACTTTTCAAAAGTTATCTTGGATGCGCCTGAGGCAGCCAGCAGACAGAAAAGATACGTGCACATTTTGGAGGATCATGGGGGGGTGGAACCAGGGACAGGAACTTAGTTCCTGATGCCCATATAACTGCAGCAGGCTGGATAGGATACTAGAGAGAAATTAGGGGACTGCAAGGAAATAGAAGCAGAAGCCTTCCATGAGGAGTCTGTTCCTGGGAAAACTGCACGAGTACAGCTGATAACACTACAGGGTGACTGAAGAACAGGTAACTCAATATATAAAAGAACTAAGGGTGGGCCAGGCTCCTGACCCGGATTCATTACCAGCAGAGCTATTTAAATCAGTCCCGAGGTTTTGGGCTTCAGTTCTGACTAAAGTAATGAATACCGCAATAGAATTTAATAGGGTTCCAACCTCTTGGAAAAACAACATCCTGGTCCCTACATACAAAAAATGAGATAGAGTAAACCCAGAGGCATACAGACCTATAAGTTTAATTGATCTACCATCGAAAATATATGGGAAACATGCTCATATATATATATGAAAATATATGGGAAATATTCAGGATTGGATGGAGGAGGAGGGTATCATGGGGGAAGAGCAAGCAGGGTTCTGCCAGGGGTACTCATGTACAGATCAATGTTTTTCGCTTTCACCTTAGAAAGAAAATATGTCCACACCAAACAGTCAGTATATGTAGCTTTTACAGACCTCCAAGGGGCATTTGACACCATAGACAGACAAAAACTGTGGATTAAACTCCAAAGGATAGGGATTGAGTCCCAGAGATGTAGCAAGGTTGAGAAGGGCCCGGGCTCAAGGCTCAGTTATGGGCCCCTCATGTACATGCGTGCAAAGCACACGCACGTTCCAAAAACCCAAAGTGGGTAGAGCTTAAGGGATGTGGCAGGGCTTAAGGGATGGGGCAGGGCCTGCTGACAGCTTCTAAATATACAAAATCCAGTGGCTAGGAGTTATAACTGTGGCCATAGACAAGCATGGCCTCCCAACGCTTCCCACCTCCCCAGCCGAGCGTCTACCACCACTCCCCAGGAGCGGTTCCACTACAGGGGCAGCCAGGCGGGCAGTGAGGCAGGCACAGAGAGACTGACTGCGTCCACTGCCTTACTGGAGGAGGGGCGTGAGCTTAGTCAGTCTGGCCTCCAACGCCTGTTGCTTCTTGCTGCCGGTGCCGCCTGTGCCTTGTGCACGCATGCGGTGCGACCAGTCCAGAGGTGCTGCTATCAAACACACCGGACACGCAAAATGCAGCTAGCTTATTAAGTGCATTATGCCATGAAAAGAGACATATACATATATATACACATACACATATATATACGCGCACACACACACACACACACACACACACACACACACACACACACATATCCTACCCAATAACCAGTTCATTCGAGCCTTTCAACATTCTGGCGAGTTTGTAAAACCTTACTGTTCGCCCAGGTCTTTGGGGAGGGTGGGTTCATGGGTTTTTATCCTCCTACCCTTCTTTATTATCTGTTATAATTCGTTGTCCTTCCCTGTTTTAATTATTAAGATTTTGTATGATGGTTTTAAATATTTTAAATGTTTTTATGTGAAATTTGTTAGCCGCCGCGAGCTGTTTGCAGGAGGGGCGGGGTATAAATGTATTAAATAAATAAATAAATACAAATAATTTGTGACCCTGCCCCCATATAATCAATTCACACTGATTCACCAGTTCAGTTGTGCCCCCATATAATCAATTCATGCTGCCCCCACCCATAACCATTTAATTTGTGCCCCCGGGACAGCGTGAATTGATTATATGGGGGGCGCAAATGAACTGGTTATGGGGTGCAGGTTTAAAGACAGTATTCCTGTTAGCAATAACTTCATTAAGAAAAGTTAGTGAAATAGCAGCCGTAATAATCTCAGAACCGTATTTGCAGATTTATTTTCCAAGATAGAATAGATATTGCTTTACATCCTAAATTCCTGCCTAAGACAGTATAAGTAAGACAGTTGTTAGAATATGGCCCTTTTTACACGGGCCTCTCTCACCTATGAACACGCAATTTCTGTATGTTCATGGGTGGGGGAGCTCCATGTGAACAATGTGGTGCATGCACCCATGGTGTGTGGGGGTGCATGCACGCCTGCCTAACAGACATCCCCACTCACCCACCCCTCACTTGTCCCCACGCACGGAGCAAAGAGGGGAAACTGCAGTTACTCTGTGGGCGTGGATGAGTGGGGGGTGAGTGGGGATGCACGTGCAGCCATGTGCATGCCCTGTCCATGCACTGGCGTGCCCACGGACCTTTCCCACCCGGCAGAGCCATGTAAAAATAGCATGTGAGGAGCCACTCGAAGAAGAAAATAAAGTTGCTACCTTGTAAACAAGGTTCTTTGAGATGGCTCCAAACATTCTCACAACACCCACCTTNAGAAAATAAAGTTGCTACCTTGTAAACAAGGTTCTTTAAGATGGCTCCAAACATTCTCACAACACCCACCTTTCCAGCCCCGCGTGGAATTTTTTTCTTATATTTCTAGAAAGGGTTGAAAGGAACTGTCATTCTGAGGGGGAGAGTACTTTTTATACTAGAGGAGCTCAAGACCATCATGTGGTCTATTATTTGAATAGGGTGAGCGTGCACAACCCAGTTGTGAGAATGCTAGGATCCATCTCAAAGAACCTTCTTTACAAGATAGCAACCGTCTGATCAGCACATGGGCAGGAACTGTTTGTAAACAAACAGCTTTATCTCCCCGATCTGTGTCCCGCTGTTGCTGCTGCAGCACTACTAGAAGGCAGAACTTAGGCTGCATTCTCAACTGGCAGTGGTGGCAGCAGGAGGGGCAAGGGAGACACAGTGCAGCCGGCAGACAGAAAAAGTGCAGATCTGGGCTCTATTCCCAGCCGGCTCCTCCGCCCTCCTGCCTCCATCCCACTGCCGCCACCGCAGCAGGTGAGGGGGACGGCCCTGCCTATGCCCCCCTCGCCAGGGCCCGGGTGCAAATGCCTCCCCCCTGCATCACGGTAGCTATGCCACTGGGATGGACCCAAATTTGTTGAAATTAATCCAAACTTATTATAGTGATACAAAGACAAGAGTTAGGTACAGAGTTACGGGAGAACAGACAGATTTGTTTTCAACAGGAAGGGGAGTAAAGCAAGGCTGCGTTATTGCCCCAATCCTTTTCATAAATGACCTGGTACCAAGACTCTGTAGCAACTCTCATCACCACCCAATGACACTCGGGGGCGCGAGATGTACTCTTTATTGTACGCAGATGACATGGCTCTCATGTCTAACAAAAATTGGATTACAAAGGATGTTAGATGTACTAAGGATATATGCAGATGAAAACGCTTTTAAACTTAACGTCTCAAAATCAAAAATAATGTTTGCAACAAGTAAAGTCCACCCCTGGGTAATAGGCAAAGAGAAACTGGAGGTGGTAGGATCATTTACTTACCTAGGAGTCACCTTTAAAAAAATCGCTGTCATGGACAGACCATGTACAAAAGGCAAAGGCGGCGCAGACCACTAGTGGGATTCTGGCCTTTTATAGTCATTGTATGAAGCGCCCATGCTTGGAAGCTCTGAAGGTTGCAGAAGCAAAGCTGGATGCGATCCTTCTGTACGGTGCCGAGCTTTGGGGGCTGGACTTAGCCGCTTGCAAAATCATTGAGATATCGCAGGCCTCCTTTTTGAGAAAACTATTGGGAGTCCAAAGGTCAACCCCACGAGCATTGGTAAGGAAGGAAATGGGCGTCATAAATCTAAAGACCAAAGCAAAGCATCCTATCCTAATGGCTAAAGATTAGGTCCCTTTCTTCTATCCACATGCCTAAGAGAATTTTTCTGGAAATGTTGGACATGCTGAAAGGGCGAAATACAAGTATTTCGCCCTTTCAGCATGTCCAACATTTCCAGAAAAATTCTGAGAAGTAGAAACTGATAGAGAGAGAATAGGGCTGGGCTTCCTTTGTGTAAATCCCAATCGAATATCTACTTCTTTTATTATTGAGTCACCATATGAGATCAGTTAGAGATGCTGATTAAGATGCTTTGCCAGACCTATTCTGAAGATAGGTTAATAGTAGGGGACTTCAATACGAGGTTGCTACTGCTACTATGGATGACCATTTTCAGTCATCCTTAAAGATCCCTTTACGCTTCTCAGAAGACCCAAATATAAATAAGAACGGAGCCAAATTGTTGCAAATGTTAGCAAACTCAGGTTTAATTACTGTCAATGGGAGAGCTTCCTCTGACCCTTATGGTGCATGCACCTATGAATCTATCTTGGGATCTAGGGTCATTGATTATTTTCTGATATCCCCAGAAAGTTTCGATGCTGCAATGAATTTCAAGGTGCTGCAGAGACCGGCGAGTGACCATCTTCCCCTCCATATCATGTTGGCACCTCCTCTCGTTTCCCTTCAGGCCCGGCCCTGTGGCCAGATCTCATCTTATTTGAGGTTGCAAATTAAGTGAAACTTTCAGGTCTCCCTTAAAGTCTCCCATTTGCTCAATTCAAGTAGTTTGCTAGCTCTTCGAGACGCAATTCTTAAAGCATCTAACCCCTCTGATGTTTTCAGCTTATTCACCTCCATAATTGATTTAATAATACCACTCATCACTAGGCAAGGCTCCCCCCAGACTTCCATGGGGAAAAAGTCAAACAACAACTGGTATGACTATGATTGCAGACAAGTCAAGAGCCAATTGATTAAACTCAGGAAAAACTGGAACAGGTACCATTTGAGAGAGGACTGGGAACTATTTATTTCAAAGAGAAGGGAATACCAGAAATTGCTAAGAACTAAAAGAACTGCTAAGGTGTCTCAGTTGTGGGCAAGTCTCCAGATCACAGCAACATTGCAGGACTCGGCCGGTTTCTGGAAACTTATCCGAAACTGGAATCGTAAGGGTGGGCCCTCTGACTTTCTGTATTGAGGATGACCAGTGGATAGCCTTCTATTCAGAATTGTTCCGTGACTCTTCTAGCGTAAACTCCACTTCCACCGACTGTGCAGCCTTTCATGATTCTATCGAAGCCCTCTCATTTCAATCTTTTCCACCTACTGAAGTGAGGGAAGCCTATGAAAGTATCGGTAGATTAAAATTAGGTAAAGCTGCAGGGGCAGACAGCATTCCCCCTGAATTATTTAAAGAAAATGCCAGCTAGTGGTCACCAGTCCTTGCGTCTTACTTCACTGCTATTAATCAAACTAAAAGTATACCTCGGTCTTGGACTCTAGCAGTGATCATTCCCATATTTAAAAGAGGCAACCCAAGGGACCCAGCCTGTTACAGGCCTATTCGCCTGTTACCTATTATTAGCAAACTATATACTCGAGGGCGTCTACTAATTTTTAGAAAAATGGGTGTCTGCACAGGCTCTTCTCGCAGAGGAGCAGTCAGGCTTCCGTCAGGGCAGATCGACAATAGACAATTGCTTTTTTCTATCCCACATTATAGACAAATATGTCCATGTTAGAAGGAAGAAACTGTACCTCGTGTTTTTTCACCTGTCGAAAGCATTCAACTCGGTCCCCAGAAGGATCTTGTGGGACAAGTTGGTCAAGATGGGTATCAATCCCTATTTATTCGAGGTAATTGTTAAATTACATGAAAATGTTAGAGCAGTTGTCAAAACTGGTCCTGGCGGAAGTATAACTGACTCTTTTCCTTTACAATCAGGTGTAAGACAGGGATGCCTATTGGCTCCGATCCTTTTCAATCCTTTAATTAATGATTTGGTTCTGGAGGTCAATGTTGCAAACCATACTTCACCCGCTATTGAAAATGGACCGCTATCAATCCTCTTATATGCCGACGATGTTATATTAATGTCTCAAACTAAACAGGGCCTTCAAAAATGTCTAGATGCTGTGAACTCCTTTTGTGTAGAAAAAGGAGGAGGATAATGCAAAGGTGAAAAAGCAGCTGCTGCTCTGTATTTGCAATTGCCCCAATGTTACCTGAGACAGACAATTACAAGGCTGAGGTTTTCACAATTAGAATCACAGATGCAGGAAGGGAAGCGGGCCAAGATTACAAAGGCCCAGAGGCTGTGCCCCTGCGATTTGAAGAAAGTAGAGGACACTCCCCATGTGTTATGGGAGTGCCCTTTCTACGTAAAAGAGAGGACCAAGTGGATGCTTCCCCTGGTAGAGGGGGAGAAACGGCGCGTTGGCACAAGAGAAAACAGCCTATATATTCCATGATCATTCCATGATCATTCCATGATCTAACAACTTATTCAATAATGGTATTGGCCAAGTTCCTATATGTAGTACTACTGAAAAAAAGAGAAAATTGTCCATAAAGGGAAGGTAGTTGTCCCCTCATTTTAATCGGCTGGGAGTTATACAAGGAGTGTAAAATGTAAGGATTTTTTAAACAAAGGATGAGCTCTATTTTAGGTCAAGTAAGAGAATTATCTTTAATACTCTGACAGTGTTTATGGGTTACTAACTTGACTGAATAGGTATACTATAGTGAACATTTTGGTTACTAACTTGACTGAATAGGTATACTATAGTGAACATTTGGTTCAAATTGTAAATACAAAATAGTAATAGCTCTGTTCTTGGCCCACTCTATGATACAATCATTACCAGGGGTTAAGCTCTGTTGAAGCAACCCCTGGGAAGACAAGTGTCATTGCTGTTATTTGGTAAAGAAGGGAAATGATTGATAATGTCTTAGTTAATTAACGTGTACATTTCTGTTGATCTTTACCACTGTTAATAGGATCTTTAAAGTACCAGTATAAAGGTAGTTATTATATGGAGGTATATTTTATTGTATGTGTTGTATTTACGTTTGGACTATGGCCGTAAATATACTATTCTATTCAATTCAATTCCATTATGGTTGAGGAATACATGGAGTATTGAGTGGTAGAAGTTTGCTTTAAAGGTTTTATTAATTTTTTTTGTATCCCTCTCGGGTCCATGTGATCCCACCTATCTGCCTAGGGTTAAAATAAATAAATAAAACTTCCCACCACTTGGGAATAGATGAAAAAACAATACTTTATAGTTTGCTCTTAATTGACAAGTAACAAAAATACTATTAATTTGTTACAGCAGCATCTAGTAACCCCAGTCATTTACAAATCTTGCTTTAATAGCCATGGTATAAACTATCTATCTTTAATCATTATGCAAAAAGAAAACAAGAAGCAACCCCAAAACTTAACTGTTAGTCATGACACAAATAATTTATTACAAAAATAATTTTAAAAGATTCACCTTTCCTACACTTTGGCACCTTTTAAAAAGATATATGAACCAATAGTATTTCATATTTTCTGTTCAAAGAAAAAAACGATATCCCAAAATAAAGACATTTTAACAAAAGGAATTAGTGCAAAACACCAACAAACATTGGGTCAGAGTTAAGGCTATTTTGTTGTGATGAAAAAAATAGTTCTTTACACTTCATAAAAATAATGTAGTCACCAGTTACGTTTGCAGCATAGAAATTCCTTACATATTAATTTCTGTGGTTTTTGCAAACAAACTATACATTAGGTAACTACATTGTTGTCACTTAGCAACCTTAGCTGGTTTTTAAAACTAAGTTTTTTTATTTTTGATATATAATACTTCCTTCCCAGCACAGACTGAGTGGTATGATTGGAATTTTTGGTGAGTCTCAGCTCTATGAAGATGTGATAATGATACAAATAAACTTCTGTTCCTTCAGCCACAAAAGTTTTAAATGGTAATCTGATTACATGACAAGGCAGATTGATTTTCCTAAAACAAAAATTCATCAGAAAAACGTCCTAAGCAGGAAGAAAGTTCAGTAACAAAATGTTAAATTACGTTACACCAACCAACAGTTTGGAAGCCTCCAGCTACTGTTGGGTTTTCAAACCTGCTTTCAATGAAACATATTTGTATGCTAATCCCAAAGCCAAATTGGCTGACTCTTATTTCAGCAGAAAACTAGATACTCATGATAAGATTAAAGTTTACATTAAACTCCTCACGTATATTACAATGATTAGGTAATGGCTTCCAGAGTTTTCAGCCATTGGTTAATGTGAAAACAGTAGTCGTGTCTTTTAATAGCACTATAAAAGATTTTGTCCTATGACATCTCTCAAACCTTGTGATTGTTTTACTTGTTATAAAGTAATAGTGAATAATTTATTCTTATTAGAAGGTAATACTCTTCCAACTGAGTTGCTGGAAATATACCATGCTGTGCGCCTCTGTTTTTCATCTTATTACAAACACAAGGTTATTAACATTAGAAAAAAACACCTTATGACAACATCCCACCCAGACATTGTTTATACTCAGCCATCAATCTCACTTGCTTGCCATCAGAGAGTGAATTAAAAGAGTGATAACTATCTCTGCAGAAAAAGGGAAATGTGTAATTAAGACATTAAACAGAGAACAAAAGAATGTGAAAACAGGCCAAATTTCAACAGTGCCACCTACAGCAAAGACTAAGTATTGAGAGAAAAAAGATGAAAAATGTTGAGAAGCATGGCAGTAATTTGGGGGTAAAATTTGCAGGGGATGCTGGCCCACACAAGCTCCGCCCCCATATCACCAGAATTGCAGGGGGGGAAATTTGCAGGGAACAGCTCCTCTGATATAATTACTCCCATGTTAAGTAGTCAGGTACAGAATCAGTGAGATCTTCTCTTTATTATAAGATTAAACCTTACTGAAGTGTTAGAAGCCTAATTTAAAAACAGCATATAGAGATGATATAAATTCTATATAATTCTAAATTAGTCATGCCTACAAATATGAATAAGATCAGTGTTACTGTCTAAATTTTAGAATCCAATATATGCAGTAATCTTTCTAAATTTCTGTTCTTTATTAACTCATCTGTAATGATAAAACAGCACCAACATACATATATAAAGAACAGTATAATAATTCATATTTAGTCTTACCTTGCATTCTACTACACTCTGATCTGATTCACAAGTAACATAGATTTCATCAACAGCTCGTCTAAGGTTATCAAAAAGAAATGCCCAGTACCGAGCTCTCAGATCAACTTTTCGAGGCTGTCTTGTTTTTGTTGGACTTTTGTCAAAGTTTTTATCTCCAGTTGTTGCTGATGTTATTTTACAGTCTATTGCAGTGCTCTAAAGAGACAAGGGATACAAATGTAAAAAAATCCAATAAATGTGTAGGAGGGGGTTGGGCTTTTCTATGTCCCATTTTTTTCAACCCACAGAAATACTTAGTTTTAAACAAGGCATCCTTCCCTGTAGCTTTTGCCATATCCCACTATCTAGATTCTGCAAACAAAGTTTCTAACTTTAAACAAAAAGGGGCAGGTTAATAGGACATAATTTATGTTTCTCTATCATTTTTACCCCAAATTCAGATCTACACAATGGTTTATGGCATTTTGTTGTGAATGCAGAATGGAAAGCTGTTCACTTCACTTCTCGTCCTGAGAATAGGATTCCAAATACAATACTGTGCTAATGACTGTATAAAACATTTTATTTCTTAATTTAAAAATTATAAATAAATAGCTTCAATGCAGAAGTCTTAAGGCCAGAGAGGCTCTGCTGTGACCAGCCTTTTAATCAGCTTTTTATTCCTTCACTATAGAAAAGATGGCAGCAAGAACTAGTTACAAATAAAGCTTTAATTCTTTAAAAAATACAGTTCTTTCCTTCTACAGATGACTTTCCATTAAGTACTCTATTAAATCCCACAAGGCTGTACTGTAACTCAAATCTACTGAAAGCAGATGCAATAATAATTTGATCATAATAAAATCAAATTGTTATCATAATATAAACAAAATCAACATACCTTTAGGAGGGAGAATGACAAATATAACTACTACAGCAACATATAACTTAACAATGGGGTACTATGCAAAAATGAGAAAACTAAAAGGAGCAGTTGCAAGGACTAAACGTCTGCAAGAGATATGGAGACTATTTAAAAACACCATTTTAGAAGTCCAGATTAAATGTATTCCACAAATAAGGAAGGTAGCAAGAGGACCAAATGCCTGCCAGCATGGCTAAATGGTGAGGTGAAGGAGGCTATTAAAAACAAAAAGGCATCCTTTAAAAAATGAAAAGCTAGTCCTAATGAGGAAAACTGGAAGAGAATAAGCATTGCCAGATTATAAGTAAAACATTAAGGCAGGTCAAAAGGGAATTTGAAGCGTGACTTGCTAAAGATGCAAAAATAAAATAATAATAATAATAATAATAATAAATCAAGTACATCAGAAGCAAGAAGCCTGTTAGAGAGGCAGTTGGGCCATTAGATGACAAGGGGGAGAAAGCTGTGCTCAGGGAGGATAAAGCCATTGCAAAGAAGTTGAATGAATTCTTTGCTTGGGTCTTCACTGTAGAGTCGTTGGGAGATACCCATGCTGGAAATATTCTCGGTAAGATCCAAACATAAGAAGTGTCACAGAAGTTCTTCTAAACAGAAGAACTATAAACAGAAGAACTGTCACAAATCAACATGACTCTGAAAGAGGTTCTAAAGCAAACTGACAAACTAAATAGTAACAAATCACCAGGGCCAGATGGTCTTCACCCCAGTGTTCCGAAAGAACTCAAATATAAAATTTCAGACCTACTATTGGTAATTTGTAAGCTATCACTAAAATCTGCCATTGTCCCCGGGGACTGGACAGTAGTGAATGTAACACCAATATTTTTAGAAGGCTCCATAGGCGACCCTTGAACCTACAGACTGTTCAGCCTGACGTCAGTGCTGAGCAAACTGGTGGAAACGATTTGTAAGAATAGACTTACTGGGCATATATAAACACAACATAATGGGGAAGAATCAAGATGGATTTAGCAAAGGGAAGTCATGCCTCACTAATCTTCTGGAGTTGTCTGAGGATATAAATAAGCATGTGGATAAGGATGAGCCAGTCAATATAGCGTATCTGGAGAAAGCATTTGATAAGGTTCCTCATGGGAGACTTGAGGAAATTAGACATGGGAAAGGATGCAGTGTCCTAACATGGATCAGTAACTGATTAAAGGATAGGGTAGGACTAAACGATCAGCTTCCACAAAGGAGAGAAGTAAATAGTGGAGTTCCCAGGGGATCTATACTGGGATTGGTGTTGTTTAATATATTTATTAATGAACTGGAAAAGGGAGTAAAGAGTGAGGTGATCAAATTTGCAGATGACACAGAGTAATTGAAGGTAGTTAACACAAGCAGCCTGTAAGGAATTGCAGAAGAATCTTGCGAGACTTGGAGACCAGGCAACTAAATGACAGATAAAATTTAATGTTGACAAATGCAAAGTAGAGCTGAAACTTGGTCCTTGGAAAACTTTGGACTCCACTAGGGATCCCAGTACTTGGTTCTGAGTTTCTAAAGTCCTAATTTCTGAAAACCAAGGCCAGTCCTCGGAAAACTTCAGAAGACTCAATCAAGTGCTGGAGCCATTGCACTCATGACTAGAGTGATCCAGATGGTTGACCCCCTAGCTTCTCTGAGCTAAGAAATGAAACTTAGTGCCATATTTGGTAGGAGGGGGGGATGGGAGGGGCCAGTTGAGTGATAGACAAGCCAGATGGCAAGTTTTGATTGGCTGGCAGAGGCAAAATAAGAGTGGCTGTACAGTCATTTTCCATTCTCTACTAAATTTGGCTATGTGCGCTGCCCTGATGATCTGTAAGTAACTGGCTTGTGGGGGACGGGTGCCTGCCCTGGCCTGTCCATAGGGGCAGTGCTGTGAGATGGGGGGGGTTCCACCATGACATGATTTAAAAAAAAAAAATAAGTGGGGGGCACACTGCTGCTGCCTGGTACCATGGAGGCCAGAGGGATCTCTGTGTTGCTCCACTTCCCCTGCCCTGGGCTGTTGAAGTTATCAGTGCTACACCAATGCCATGCCCTTTAAAAAATAAGCAGGTGCCACTGCTGCTAGTACCGCTTGGCACCATGGTGGCCAGAGGGATCTGCCTAGCTCGGACTGTCCATACACTAGGGGCAATGCCAGGGGTAGCCACCAGTGCCAAATATACCTAAAGTTTGGGTGCTGCTGCTGCTTGCACTGCCTGTTAGCAAGTTGGCAGCATCCTAGAGGCCAGAGAGAGATCATTTTTGGTGTGGTGTTTGTGGGCATTGTGACTGTATTTTTTCTGTTTGTTCAACTTTGCCAAGATGTGACTGACCACTGGGGCACATGGGAGATATACTTTCTTTCTGGTTAAAATGATATGGTGTGCGCCAGGGGAGGGGGGCTTGCCTTGCATAGGTGGGCCCTGGGCAGGCAGAACGGAGGAGTAGGGGGAGTGTGTGTGTGTGTGCGCGAGAGAGAGAGAATGAATGAATGAATGAATGATCTGGTTTCTTTCTTGTGGGTGTTATGTCTGCTGGACTGGCGCTTTTTTTGTTTTGTTTCTGCCCACAGTTGCACTTTTGTGGGTTTATCTTCTTGAGCAATTGTCCCACTTTTGCTAGTCTGATTTTCTGGGCACTGCTTGGTTAGCATAATGATTTTAAAGTGGGTGCACTGCTGATGGTGGGCCATGCTGTGGGTACACTACCGCTGGCTTTTGTTTTGGATTTCTGCCTGCAGTTGAACTTTTGTGGGTTTGTTTTCTTGAGCGATTGTCCCATTTTTGCTTGCCTGCTTTTCTGGGCACTGCTTGGTTGGCATAGTGGTTTTTTAATGGGTGTACTGCTGATGGTGGGGGCATAGCTCAAGTGGTAAGAGCACGTGCCTTGCATGTATAAGGTCCCAGGTTCAATCCCCGGCATCTCCACTTCAGGATCCCTGGTAGCACGCCTGGGCAAGACCTCTGCTGGGGGCTTGGAGGGGTCTCAGGTAGCACACCAGGATGGCCTCTGCCGGAGACCCTAGAAGAGCCAGATTTGGACCCGAATTTGAAACACCTGCTGCCATGTCAGGTTGTGACAATACTGGGCTAAGATGGACCATTAGCCTGACTCAGTTAGGCAGTTTAGTTTAGTTTTACTACTGTCTTTTTTTGGCTTTCTGCACACAGTTGCACGGTTTGGGTTTGTCTTCTTGAGTGATCGTCTCACACTTGCTAGCCTGCTTTTCTGGGCATTGCTTGGTTGGCATATTTTAAAGTGGTTGCACTGCCGACGGTGGGTCATGCTGTGGGTACTGCTGGCTTTTTTTGGATTTCTGAACACAGCTGCACTGTTTAGATTGTGTTCTTGAGTGATCGTCTTACCCTTGCTAGTCTGCTTTTCAGAGCACTGCTTGGCATAATGATTTTGAAGTGGGTGCACTTTAAAATAATTAAAGGAAAAAGTTCCAATTTCTGGGGATTTCCAAAGTCCAGAGTTCTGAGTTCCGAATTCTGGGTCTTCAGACAAAGTTTGGCTGAGTACCCAGTGTGGGTACTCGGAACTTCAGAACTCAAGGCAAGTATTCAGATGGCCTATTTGGTACAGTCCTAGTGCAAAGCGATGCACGTAGGGGAAAATAATCTCAATGATATGTACACAATGCTAGGTTCCAAGTTACAGGATACCACTCAGGAAACAGATCTTGGAGTCATTGTGTACACTGAAATCCTCAGGTCAATGTGTGGCAGCTATCAAAAAAGCAAACAATGTTAGGAATTAAATCAGAACGGGATAGAGAGTAAAACAGAAAATATAATGCCTTTATACAAATATATGGTGTGACTGCACCTTTCATAATGTGTGCAGTTCTGGTCACCTCATCTCAAAAAAGATATAGTAGAACCAGAAAAGGTAAAGAAAACGGCAATAGAAATGATAAAGGGTATGGAATAGCTTCCATATAAGGAGAGGCTTGAAACGTTAGGGCTCTTCAGCTTGGCGGAGAGACGACTGAGTTGGGGATAGAAGTTTATAAAATCATGAGTGGTATGGAACAAGTAAATAGGGAGCAGTTATTTCCCCTCTCAATAGTACTAGAACTAGGGGACATTACATGAAACTAACTGGCAGTAGATTTAAAACAAATAAAAAAGTATTTTTTCACTCAACACATTAACTTGTGGAATTTGTTGCCAGAAGATGCGGTCAAGGCGAATAGTAAAGCTGGGTTTAAAATACGGATTGGATACATTCTTGGAGGGTAGGTCCATTCACGGCTAATACCCAAGTACATTTAGGGGATGTAATTTCTGACTGTCAGAAATAGGAGTGAACAACAGGGTATGCATCACCCCATAATGACCTATTGGGTACTTCTCCCAAGTGACTGAGATTGGCCAAAGCCAGAGACAAGATGCTGGGCTCGATGGCCCACTGATCTGACCCAGTATGGCATTTCTTATGTTCATACCAAGGATTTCAATTGTTTTCTTCCTACACAGGTCTGAATTTTTCCTATGTTGTTTTGATAGTAAGTCATGATTTCAGCAGAGTTAGATATACTTTACACTTCTTTTCCCAGTTATTTCAGTTAAAATAAATGAAGTTACTTTTATTTATTTACTCAAATTTATTACTTTGCCCTTCCCACCAAAGGCAGCTCAGGGCAGCTTACATTAAGGTACAATATAAATATAATCATAAACAAACAACCTCTTCACCCCAACCTCCTGAATTCACCTCTATCCCCTACTCCCCTCCCCCAACCCCTACTGCCAAACGCCCTTTTGAATAACATAGTTTTACACTTCCTCCTACAGGCACTCAAGTCCAGACATAAACGGACATCCCAAGGGAGAGAGTTCCACAGCTACGGAGCGACAGCCGAGAATGCCCTCTGTGCTGTAGAGACCAATCTAAAAACCGGTACCTCCAGATGGGCATCCCCAGCCAACCACAAAGGCCACAACAGACATGGAAGGCCAGGCGATTTTCCAGATAATTGGGTCCCAAGCCTCCTCCTCCCTTCCCCTTTCAGTTGGGGTCCCCCAAGGCTCTGTCCTTGGCCCTCTCCTCTTCTCTATTTACACCCTGTCCCTTGGCAAAATTATTGCTTCCCATGGATTCTAATACCATCTCTACGCTGATGACACCCAACTCTATCTTTCTACCCTCCCTCTCCTCTTCTGTCCATTCACGCCTCGTCAACTGCCTCTCTGATATCTCCGTCTGGATGTCCCGACGTCAACTCAAGCTCAACGTGGCCAAGACCGAACTCCTCATTTTTCCTCCATCCTCTTCCACTCACTTTAACCTGCCCATCTGCATCGATGGAGTCACCATCCATCCTGTTCTCCAAGCCTGCAGCTTGGGCTTCAACTTTGACACGCACCTCTCTTTTAAACCTTACATTGACTCTGTTGCCAAATCCTGCCGATTCGCCCTCCATAACAGGGCTCGGATCCGCCCCTTTCTCTCTACCTCCTCGGCCAAAACCCTTGTTCATGCCATGGTTATCTCTCGCCTCGATTACTGCAACCTCCTCCTCGCTGGCCTACCTCGCTCTCACCTGTCCCCCCTTATCGCAATCCAAAACTCCGCCGCCAAGGTCATTCACTCTGCCCGTCGCTTCGACCATGTGCAGCCTCTCCTCTTCTCTCTTCATTAGCTCCCCCTTCCTGAACGTATTCTGTTTAAACTCCTGGTTTTCACATTCAAATCACTACACGACCAAACTCCCCCTTACCTCTCAGACTTAATCTCCCTACGCACTCCAGCACGCGCTCTCCAATCTTCCTCTGTCCCCCCTCCTCCTCACTCTCCCGCTCACCTAATCACCTTGGACCCTTCTCCCTTGCCGCCCCCCCATGCCTGGAATGCTCTCCATGCCCACATCCGCCTTGCCCCATCCCTCTGCTCCTAAAGACCCACCTGTTCCTCGCTGCCTTTCCCAGTCCCTGCTAGACGTTCCCATATACCTAATGTCTGCCCGCCTCTGCAGACTGCTGCAACCTGACTGTAACCAAACCAAGCACATGCACCTGAGTCTTCGCACCTGCTTGAATGTTTCTTTGTCTTCTCCCATCTCTCCCACTGTCCCCTCTCCCTGTCTCCCCCTCCTTGTCTTTTAGATTGTAAGCCACAGGCAGGGATCGCGTCTATTTCTATGTTCTGTACAGCACCAGGCCGCACGACTGGCGCTATATAAATAATAATAATAATAATAATAATAATAATAGGGCTTTAAAGGTCAAAACCCGCAACTTAAATTGTACCCAGAAGACAATAGGCAACCAGTGCAGATTTTGGATGATCAGTGTTATGTACTCCCAGTGACCTGTCCCTGTAAGGAGTCAGGCCGCCGCACCCTGCAACAGCTGCAACATCCCAACAGTTTTCAAGGGCAGCCCCACATAGAGCGCATTGCAGTAGTCTAGCCTAGAGCTAATGAAGGCATGGATGATGGTTGCAGATCTGAATCCGAGAGAAAAGGCAGCAGCCTTCTCGCCAGATAGGTGCTTATGTTACCCTGCAAATTACTGAAGCATGAACACTATGTAAAACTTAATGGTTTTCTATTTTCATTGGGCTCTAATTAGTCCCAAATTGTTTTCACAACTGCTGAATAAGAGAGGTTCTGTTATGAATCGTTTTGGAAGCAGTTATTTAATACCTATTTCAATCTGCATGTTCAATTTATTTGCTGCTTTAATGAAGAAGCAGGTTATTCCCTAGCTGACATATGTTGTAGAGGGAACCATGGAAATTCTTTTAAATAGAAGTGGAGCATCTCTTCCTGGCTCAGAGCTTCAACACAAGAATTCAGCCAAGGGCAACATATTGGACCCATCAAGTTTAAGATGCTCTCCCACAAACATAAATCAGTCAGCACAAAAAAAGTGTTGCACAGGCAAGGCTTCTCACCAGTCGAGACTTCTCACTATGTGTAATGCCTTAAAGAATTTCTTTGTAATTTCCTTACAGCGGTAGCTGTAAAGAAGTTAAATGCACAACCAATCTCCATTATAAACAGGGGACTGCTGAAGTCCCGATTTTGAGGAAACGCTTGAGCTACATTTCTGAAAATTTATCCATGGCTATAAGTTGTGGTCATCATATGCACAAAGTTTGAAGAAGATCCATCAGGAAAATAAAATGTTATGACTGTTTAAAAGTTAATTGGTTGTGGTCAAAATGCACACGTGCTCACGATTTTGAATCATCAATATCTCCTCCCCCTGAATGAACTGAGCCCCCAAACGTCACAGGCTTGGAGCATGAGATCAATAACAACTGCTTCTGTAATAGGATAGTGATTCGTGCAGCCAAAACCGAATTATTAATGATTTAAAAAATCAGTTCTGCTGGCTTGCACATGCGCAGTTGAGCAGCTGCTGACCAGCAAAACACAGCATAAGGAAAGTTACGTGACTCTACTTTTTAAAATTACATAACTTTATCAGAAGCCAGCTCTGTCACAAAGACTTTAAGCTCTCAGCTCCACTCCTCTCCCCTCTCTGGGAGTCAGGGAAGCAGGGCGCTGTGTAACTGACATGACACGGACTAGCCTAGTCAATTTCATGTCAGTTACACGGCACCCTGCTTCCCCGGCTCCACTCCTCTCCCCTCGCCAGGAGCCGGGGAAGCAGGGCGCTGTGTAACGGACATGAAACTGACTAGCCTAGTCTGTGTCATGTCAGTTACACAGCGCCCCGCTTCCCCGGCGGAAGTGCTAGGGAAATGAGAAATGGTTAGCAGGTCGGGGTCTGGATTCAGCTTTGCACTCTGACTTGTGCCACATGCCCCATCCTTGGACATTTTCCTCTGCTTTCTTTTGCTTTGGTGTATTTTCCAAAACACTCTGTATTGTAACCGAAAGTAATCCCCTGTAAAATCACAACCATGTGCTGCAATCAGTTCCGGGACAGAGGGAATGCCATGAAATAAACACCAGCGACAGCAGACAAGCCCTAGTAATAAACCTCCAAGAAACCAGAGCAGATTGAGTCCTAAAAAAAGTCACTCTCTTGATACTGCCATCCTGCTCTCACCCTGCCCTCCAGTCCAAGACCTCCTCTCCTCCAGCAACAGAAGAAAAGATTGAATTATTAAATACTATTATTATTATTGCATATTTATAGAGCACCAGCAATGTGCCAGACACGAAACAATAATTTCCTTACAGCAGTAGGAAAAGCAGTATTTTAGGAAAAACAGCATTTTAATGTATGTGTGAATGCACTCTGTACCTTTGACTCCCTATGAGAAGTCTGCAACTTTTCATACCGAGTGAAAAGTTTGCAAGTTTTCAAAAGTTACAAACTTTCCACTTGGTATGAAAACTTGCAGATTTTTGACTCCGTACTTTTAAAATTCTGCAACTTTTGAAAAGCTGCACACTTTTTACTCCTATGAAAAGTTGCAGACTTTTAAGAGTCAAAAGTAGAGAGTCAAAAGTCTGCAACTTTTCATACCGAGTAAAAAGTCTGCACCTTTTCAAAAGTTGCAGACTTTTCACTTAGTATGAAGACTTCCAGACTTTTGACTCCGTACTCTTAAACGCCCGCAACTTCTGACTCTGTACTTTTAAAGGTCTGCAACTTTTGGAAAGTTGCAGACTTTTCATATGGAGTCAAAAGTAGGGAGTGAGGCTGGGGTGGGGGTGGAGGTTAATTGACATGAAACTGACTAGAGCTTCCTCTTGCTGGCTTTCTGAGGCAAGTGGGTAATTGACATGAAACTGACTACATCATAAAGTCTGTGTGACAGAGATGGCTCCTGATAAAAGTTAAGGTGATTTTAAAAAGCAGAGTCAGGTAACTTTACTTATGTTGTTACGCCCGGGCTCCCCTTTTCCCAGGACCCCCTGGCAGGATTGGCAGTTTATGGAGAGGGAGCTTATGGATAGAGGGAGAGGAACTACACCGGTTCCCCGGCCCTCTCCCCCTTCACTGGCCTGGTGCTGCAAGTTCTGCTGCCCCCACTAGGAACACTGGGGCTACCGACATGTTTCTTGTGTGAGCATGCTAGGACTACATTTCCCATCATGCCCAGACAGGAACAGCAAGATGGCGGCGGCTTCCCCGTGTGTCCTGCAGCGTTGCAGGGCCTTTTGAAAAACTCTACATTCCCTCCTGAACCTCCTGTGAGGCTGCAAGTGGCGGTGGTGTTGTTGGTGAGAAGAATGAGTGAGTGCGTGTGCATGGGACAACAGTGCATGTGTGTTTGTGAGAGAGTGGGGGGCAGAAAAGTGTGTGTGTGTGAGTGTGTGTGAGAGAGAGACAGAGAGAGAGAGCTGGGGACAAGAATGTGTGTGAGAGAGAGAGATTGAGTTTGGGGGGGCAGGGGGAGAAGTTGGGAGAATCTTTCCCTAAACACCTCCTGTTTTGATGTGGAGGCGATGTTTTTTTTAAAAAGTCACACAAGTTCCTCATCAAACTCCTTTGGCTGTTGTAGAGATACTCCTACTTTACACTAGGGCTAGAGGGGATAATCATTCCCATTGACCCAAATATAAACAAGTAACTTCATATATGCACAACTTAAAAGTTACACAACTTTTAAGTTAAAAGTTCGGTAAAATATACAACTTAAAAGTTGTGCAACAACTGATATATTAATGTGCTGATATAGCATATCGCACAAAACCTGGAAATTTACCAAAACAAAAAACTTTACAGTTTAAAAAAACGTTAAATGCACAACAGTTTTAAAACTAAAAACTTTCCACTTCAAAAACATCACAAAGTCATTTTGACTCTAGCTTAAACTCCAAAAAACATACAAATTCATTACAATTACAATGAAAAAAAAAATTCAACTCCATACATTGCAACAAGACATAAATGCCCAAAAACATGGAAATTATTTCAGAATTTGAGGAATATTTAATATTTCATCCTCAACATAAATATAATATATGTACTTAATTCCTTACCATACATACTTTTATTCATTTTTATCAATAACTAAACTTTCACATTTTTTAATTATTAAAGTAATTTATAATTCGACAATGAACAATTTTTTCAGAGTGCATTAACGCTGTTTCTACAGAACTACATTCTGTACAATGAATTCTATAATGTTCTCTACACTGACACTGTTAACCATTTATTATTGTATAAAGTGTATATAATTTGTATACATGTAAAGGACAGAGTTAATACACTGAAAAAATTGTTCATTGTCAAATTATGATAATAAATTAAAGTTTAATAATGAAAAAACGTGAAAGTTTAGCTATTGATAAAAATGAATAAAAGTATGTATGGTAAGGAATTAAGTACATATATTACATTTATGTTGATGAGGATAAAATATTAAATATTACTCAAATTCTGAAATAAAGCTAGAATAATTTAACATAATCTAATATTCATTGCAAAAACTAATGGAACCTTTAGTGCAACATTTTGTGGAACTTAAAATTCCTTAAAGGATGTTAAATTTTGTTGTATTGACACCCATACTTCTGAGAAGGAACTTTTAAAATTAGAAGTTAGATGGATCTTCAGATTGAAGACTTTGATGCCTCTACGGTTAAATGAAAACATTGATTTGGGTAAAGTCATTTTTTAAGAATGTCTGTTTATCTTTCTTTGTTTTTATTATAGATGCTAGAATTTGTGGATATTGTCGTGGGACTACATATTGGCATGGATACGTTCTGGGTCTTAGTTGTTGTCAGATAGAATACAAAGATACTGTGGCACCCTCCCATTTTCACTTAAGGCAGGAAGACTCAGTATGAATAGATTAAAGATCAGCCTTGTATGGTGACTTCAGTTGACACCTTTGCGAAGACAGCTTTCTCCTACAGTTGGAAGGATTTAAACTCTGCTTTTGATTGCTGTTCTATATGAGATTTTTACCTGGATGGAACAGAAGATTCTATAGCACTTTATTGAATAGACTAATAAGAAATCAACAGTGGAATCCATCAACCTGCCCCTTCGTTTGTTTGGAATATTATGAACTGTGATTGGATTGCAGCAGCTGGATGTCTGTTATTCTTTACCCGATATATTTTTTTGTAATCTGAAAGGTAGCATGACATGGGCAGATTCAGAGAGGGGGCTCAGGGCTTCAGCCCCCCCCCCCCCCATTTCATTTTGACTTTCATTTTCATTGGTTTCACTGGAAAACACATTTTTGTACCTTTGTTGTTTTTCACTATATGTGGCCGAACCTTGGGCTGCATATACCTCCAATGGAAGGCATTAAGTGTACCAAATTTCACAAGGATTGAGAAAAGGAATCCAATTGTAGAAGCAATTTAATTATTTTATTCTACAAAATTTTTCGTATACATTCATATGCGTTCTTAGCTGTAACTTCTTTGCCTCATATCTAATGTAGATGACACTTGGCAGGTTTACACCCCTTCCCATATTTACTATCTTTGCCAACTTCCAGAAGTATTGGATAACGGGTCGTGGCGGTATAAGCAATTCACATATAAATGTATATCTGACTAACATCTTTGTAGTCCAACCAGTGTACATGAAATTTGGCAGGGCTGTATATAACACTTTCATTATCATTTCATTATCATCTCTGCCACATATCAGAAAGCTGTGATAATGGGTCCCAATTTTATATGCCTGCACAGCATATGCAGAGAAGGCACCTATGCCAAGGATTCTCTTACGTCACTGTGGTATAAGATCGGTTGGTGATGCCAATTGGCCAGCAGAAAGGTCAACCAAATATCCTCATTCTGTGCTGTGACCATCCCAACATCTCTCCCCCACTTGTTACTGGAAAGTCAGAAGCATCTGTTTAGGAAAGAGTCAATAGAGATTCTCTTATGTCCTCTGTCACAGTGCTGCAGGATGTGATTGTGATGATAATTGACCAGCCTGGATGTGTAAACTATGTCCCCTGATTGCTGGGATGCTATCCCCAAAGTCCCAGTTATGTCCTTTATGCCCTTATGCCCACCTCAGGGCCGCCCCCTATGCCTGCCTCGAAGCCACTACCAATTGGTCCTGTAAAGCTGGAAGCATGCAGTAATTGGCCAGTGAATGTGTCTGTCAGTCTTTTGGTTTGCTCCACATCCTCCCTCCTACAATCTCTCTCCCCCTGCCATGCAGGGTGCCTGCCTCTGACTGGCACTGCATGTGCTGCTATTTATCTGAATAATGGTCTTCACAGGGACAACATCAATTGCTTATAAAATTGGGTCCCTTTATCAAATTGTTCTGTAGTTTGGCAGAGATGACAGTGAAGGTATGTGATACATTCCTGCCAAATACCTTTTAAACAGGATGGAATATACAAATGATACAGCTGGAAATGTATTTTCAAGTTAATGTCTTATACCATCAGGACCCTTTATCCAATCTTTCTGAAAATTGGCAGGAGTGTTAGGCTTATGGAGGGACATAATATTCACAGGTGTAATGCAAATTGGATGCAAGGTAAAGAAGTTGTAGCCATGAATGTGTACGGAGCTTTTCTGAAAATCACAAACATTCACTTGCTTCTAAAATCGGTTTCCTTTACCTAATCATTTATTTATTTATTTTATTTATTTAATAGATTTCTACCCCACCCCTACTGCAAAGCAGCCCGGGGCAGCTAAATTGGTACACATAGTGCCCTCCATTGGGGGTACACCCTCCCCATGTTTAATCAGAATTGAATAAGAAACAAAAAGTTAGAGCCAGAAATATGTTTTTCGGGTTTTTCGCTTTATTTCAAAAACAAAATGTCATTTTCATTTCTATGTTTGTTATTATTCATCATTTTTGATATTGCAATAACGATAATGAAAAGAACAATGTTCATTATCGTTATTGTAATAATGAACATGACATGCACACCCCTACAAGGGGCATGATTTGCCCATCTCTCTTTTATTGTTCTCTTTGGGTATGGAGTGTAGTGCGGATTTGCTTCTTATCTGATTGGCTTGTAAGGGGGCATTTCCCCCGCTCTTTTATTGCCCTCTTTTGCACAGTGAGGATTTGACCCTCATCTACTTTGGGCTTAAGGGAGCATTTGCTCCTCCTTGATTTATTTCCCTCTTTGGCATGGGGTACTATCCCTAGACTTGGTATTTTCCTGTAGTGAGACTAGGGGAAGGGATAATTTAACCATCTATGTTTGATACCCACTTTCAGGCGGCAGCTGAAGCCCAGCTATCATATCCACTGCTTCACTGAACCTGAGTCCCCCTCCCCTGTTGGAGCTGTGGCTTGGGGGATTTCCCATGTCTTTGGGGTGTGGGATAAACTGGCCTAACACTGTTGCTCACTTGGTAGGGGGTGGGGCTAGAGGCAGGGCTGGAGCTATACTAACTTTGGACTTCAGCCCCCCCATCCACATCACTTCTGGATCTGCCCCTACATGAGATATATAGGTGTATGCGTAATCTGTAGATTGAGTAATTTGATTTCTGCTTCATATGAGGATTTAGGGTGGCTTGGGGTGTACCAAGAGTGAGCTGTTGGTAGCCCCTAATGATGAAATTCATGACTGGAAGCACTTGTTAATTTTACTCTCAAGGTATATGCCCATATGGATCTATTTAAACCGAATTACCAGTACCACAATTAAGACTAAGAGTTACTAGCAGCCTCCATTGCTAAGCTTATTTTAGGTGCTGGTGTACAGATACTTGTATTGCTGGAGCTTCTAGTAGAGGGTGAGTTTGTTTTTGTCTTTTGGGCTTTCCTGCTTATGATTCTGGGATGCTTTAGGCTATATATTGATAGCTTTTTTCTTTTATTTGTATATAGGTGTTTTTGGAGTTTAAATTAATTTGCATCTGGTAAGGTGAATATGATAAAGGTACACCCTTTGTTAATTTTAGCAGATTAGTTGGGCTTTTATAGTTCATTCTTTGTGGCTATTTTTCATTCTTCTTCTTTTCTTTTTTTTGCTACAGACTCACCCTCTGCAGAATAACTCCACTGGCTGCTGCTAAGACCAATATTAATGGTCAGAAACATAGCTATGTTCAGCACTCAGCACTAACGTGTACAGCATTGATATACTCAGCACCAAATTATTTGTAATTACTTATTCACATGCTTGGTTTTTGTCAATTTTGTATGGTAGTGGTAGTAGTAGTAATTTATTGTTTGACCATAGGTCGTAACAATTGTAAATACAAAATAAAACAAGCAAAACAAAAAAAACGCAATACATAACAAAATATCATATAGCACTTATAAACAAATATACATATCAGTACCTATGAACTGAAGACGTAGGTTAACACCTACTGTAACCTGGATGGAAGGGGAAGCTTTCCTGGTCACGACTCATCCTAGGGTTTATACCCGGCCTACAATTTAGACCTACTTCCCCAACCAGCCTTGCCCTTCTCAAAGGTTGTGCTGGTCAACACTCAACCCCTAGGGGTAATCTATTTTAATATAAATATATCTACCTTACCCTTTTCGGGGTTTATGTTGGCGACCCGTATCCCTATATGTGGCAAGGGGGAGAAGGAAGTCATCCCCTTCTCGTGGCTTGAAAGTTTCCCAAACAGGGTTGCCGATCCCAGGGGTTATGGGATCGACACCTAACCTCTAGGGGAGATCTATTTGAATAGCTGCCTTACCCTTCTTGGGGCTTATGCTGGCAACACTTAACCCCTGTATGCGTCCAGGAAAAAGCTAGCCTTGCCCTTCTCAGGGCTTGAGGTGGCTGCTCTTGACCCCTGTTGGTGGGTAGATATAAGGATTAGTCTTGCCCTTCTTGGGGCTTGTGTTGGCAGCACTTTACCCTTGCAGGTGAATGGTTAAAGTTAGGGCAAAAATCCAGAGGTTGCCTTTGAATATATAAAAACACACAATACTACTTTCAGAAAATTTTCTGTTGCCAGGGACTGACCCATGCATCCTTCAGCATCTCTTTAACTAATTCAGAGGTACAAATATAGTGTAATTTCCACCAGAATTTTAAGGCAGATTCAACGGCTATTTGCGCACATCCTTTCTGTCCTAATTCCAGCCGAAGCATGGCTTGGGGGGTACCAACAGGGTTGCCAAGTAAGGCTGAGAGGTATTTAGCCTGGACTGAATTTAACCGATGGGCGTAAAATACAGCCCACAATTCGGCTCCATATAGTAACTGCCCACCAATTTTAGTTAAATACCTTGTTCGGCCAAAATCCTTGTTCATGCCATGGTCATCTCTCGCCTCGACTACTGCAACCTCCTCCTTGCTGGCCTCCCTCGCTCCCACCTGTCCCCCCTTGTGGCGATCCAAAACTCTGCCGCCAAGATCATTCACTCTGCCCGTCGCTTCGACCATGTAACGCCTCTCCTCCTCTCCCTTCACTGGCTCCCCCTTCCTGAACGTATCCTGTTCAAACTCCTGGTTTTCACGTTCAAATCGCTCCATGACCAAGCTCCCCCTTACCTCTCGGACCTAATCGCCCTACGCACTCCTGCGCGCGCTCTCCGCTCTTCCTCTGTCCCCTCCCTCGCTCTCCCTCGTTTCTCCTGCTCGCCCAACCGCCTTCGTCCCTTCTCCCTCGCTGCCCCGCATGCCTGGAACTCCCTCCCTGCCGACATCCGCCTTGCCTCCTCCCTCCGCTCCTTCAAATCCCTCCTCAAGACCCACCTTTTCCATGCTGCCTTTCCCAATGCCCTCTAGTCTTTCCCCTTGCTCTTACTGTCAGCCCTCCTCTGCTGACTGCTGCTACCGACCACCTTGTAACCAAGCCAAGTACACGCACCTGAGACTTCGCATCCGCCTGAATGTTTGTTTGTCTTCTCCCATGTCTCTCCCGCTGTCCCCTCTCCTTGTCTCCCCCTCCTTGTCTTTTAGATTGTAAGCCACAGGTAGGGACCGCAGCTGATTGTATGTTCTGTACAGCGCCAGGTTGTTACTGGCGCTTTATAAATGTTTAATAATAATAATAATAATAATAGTAAGGCAGAAGAGATGGAATCTCTGCCCTGCCTGGTAAAAAAAGCTAAGTAGGGCATAAAGAGAGCCCTTGACTGCTGGGATTGCCTCTGAAACATGTTCCCTCCAACTGCCAGATTTATGGAAAAGCAATCCCAGGTAGGAAGTCACCTGTTGGATTGTGTGGCCTCCTATCTCCCAACTATAAGCCTTCCTTCTGTTGGTAAATACCAAAACTTTAGATTTTGAGTGATTAATTGTTAACTTATTGGATTTACAATAGTTCGAAAAGGCCCACATCTGTCTCCTAAGTCCAATGCGGGTTTGAGAAAGGAGGGCAACATCGTCGGCACACAAGAGGCATCCTACCGACCTGGTTGCAACTTTAGGAGGAAAATGTGCCGAGTTGGACATTTCGGGGAGGCTGTCATTTATATAAAGATTGAAGAGAGCCGGCACAAGGACGCAACCCTGTCTGACGCCACGCTGGATGGGGACTGAGTGTCACATGACCATCTGGATCTACCTTTACCACAAGGGAGGAGCCAGAATACAAAGATTGTATCAGCCAGAGAAGCCTTCCATCCATCGTGGACCTTCGAAGCTTGTCCCAAAGCATATTCCTATCTAAGGAATCAAACGCGGCCTTCCGATCTAAGAAGGCCACAAAAAAAGAGTGGTTCCAAGCCCGGTACTTGCTGACTAAATAGTTCAACAAGCAGCATTGCTCTAAAGTAGAGCGACCTGCTTGGAAATCAGCTTGTTCTGAATGAATGATCTTTTCCTGACTCATCCAAGATGTAAGTCTTACGAGAAGAACTTTTGCGTATACCTTCCCAACCACGGAAAGGAGACTGATCGGGCGATAGTTAGCTGGATCTGACCGCTGCCTTTTTTTGTATAGATGGGAACCACTACTGCCTTAGTCCACCGAGTGGGAATTCTTCCCGAGTGATTAATCGCGGTAAAAAGCTTTGCTAAGAGAGGAACCCACCACAACTTATGGACTTTCACAAATTCTATGTGGATTCGATCTGGGCCAGGAGCCTTCCGATTATGGAAGGACTCTTATCAGCTCCTCTACCTCCGATTCTGGCACTGGTGGCCATGGATGATACTCCAAGCCACTATCACACTGGAGAGGCAGGGAATCATCACCTGTCTGCCTGCCAAATAGATTGCGAAAGTACTCGACCCATGTGGATGGCTGAATAGTACTAACTACAGGTCTCCCCATCCTACGAGTTGAAGTATTTACTAAACGCCAGAATTGGGTAGAGTCTTTTTGGTTGGCCGCCCGAATGAGAGCAGACCACTGCCTTTCCCAAAATAACCTCTTTATCTCCTATAGCAATTGTCTGTAGGATCTTTTGGCTTCCAAATACTCTATGGAGGGGCTAGGAGATGTTTCCCTTCTATACCTACGGTAAAGTTGGTTCACTTTGGCACGCACCCGCTTGCATTCATTATCAAGTCACTGACTCCCCCTCAGTGAGCCAGGAGACTGCCACCTGTGTTTGAAAAAATTCAGACAATTTCGTGTTGAGCTGATCGTATAGCTCCAAAATCTCCTCTGGGTTACTAGAACAGAGCAAGCTATCCCTAGATTGCTGCATAAGGGGCTGACTGATGTAACCAGCGATGTTTGCCTCCAGGGAGTCACCCCAATGGGGAGCCCTCGATAAGTCTAATTGAAGGGTCTCAGAATCCAAGGGTTGCACGTCACCTGGATTAGAGTAGTCCAAGGCTAAAGAAAGAGCTAGTGGCAGATGATCACCAACTAGAGTTTGGCCCACTGCAAAATCCAGAAGATAAGGTAGCACTGCTGGGGTCACCAAGGCAAGATCCACAACACTAGAGCCCAATGGCCCAGGTACGTGTATTCTCCCTCTGAGTCGTTAAACCCGGATCCATTTAAAGTATATAGATTAAAAGAGACCACTAGTTTAGCAAATTTAATCCATGAGGAGTTAATCTGAAAGTCCTTGGACTTCCTGGAGTTAAGAAGGTCAAATGGATCGTCTGGGACTGAGCTGGCATATGGACTCATGGCCAAATGGTTGGCCCCCAGCCTTGCGTTAAAATCCCCCATCAGTACAAATAAAGTCTGAGAGTGTTTAAGACTAAGCTGTTCCAGAAGGGATTCCAACTTATCCCATGCAACCCTCCTGAACGATTCTGCATTACTAGGGGGAATATAAACCATTTTGTATGGTTGATTTGTTGTATCGCTGAGTTTGTAGGGTTTTATTGGGTTTATATATATTTTGACTACAAAATACATATTTGATATTTTGGTTTTAAGTGCTTCCTGATTTGTATTCTTTTGTATGGGGGGGGAATATCCCATCTCTGGTACGTTTGTGTTTTCAACTTGTCTTCAGTTGATTGTCAAAGGGAGGGAACAGGTCAGTGTGGGTCTGGGAATGAGGGGGCGGGGGCCTAGCAAGGGGTTAGGTGTGGGGTACTTACCCTCTGGAGGGGGTCCTACAAAGCACAGCCGCTTCCCAGGCTCTTATGTTTTTTACAAAACAAAAACTGAACAGTCCCTTCTGAGAATGCTCAGCCCTTTCCAAGATGGTGCTGGCATCATCAGTACACTGCAGGCACCATCTCGGATGAGGCCAGCCGGTTCTGCTGACACTGCGAGTGCCATCTTGGCCCTTCTGAACATGCCGTTTGTTGTTGGTTTTTAAACTTACCAGCCCAGGAAGAGGCTGTGCTTCAGTAACCCCACTCCTGACCCTCCCACTAGGCCCTCTGCCCCCCCCTTCCCAGGCCCATGTTGGTTTATTCCCTCCCTCCCCTGGCCCCCGCTGCACTATTCTTCCATCCATTGCCCTCTGGGCCCCCTCCCTGCACTCGGCTCAGGTTTCGCCAAGTCCTGAATTTTCAGGGCAGGTCCTTGGGAATTTGGGACCCAGCAAATAGAGGCTGAATGCCACAGTCCTCTAAATTCCTGAGGGAAAACGAGGCCCGAGTAACAGCTCTACTAGGGAGACCTCTTGTGGGGGAGCAAGTGGGCCTGAAGCAGGCTGAGGCAGTAGTACAGAACTACTCTAGGGAGCCTGAGGGTGGGGGATTCGTGGCTGGGGCCTGACATAAAATTGAAACAAATCTAATATCTCTTTACAGTGATTTCATTTGTTTGTTTTACACACTGGTATATGTAGTCTGGGCTCCTACAAAGAAGAGATTGCTTCAACCACAAGAGTATTAAAGAGGCAAGACATTGTTTTAGTTAACCCAATAGCACACAACACACAGAAAATGCAATAAAAGTAAAACGAAAACTGACTACTTTAGTCCAGGGACAAGTGAGAGACCGTGATTCTTGGATTTCCATTACAATTATAAAGTGCCAGGTACATTGTTGGTGCTATATAAATGCTAAATAAAACAATAATAATAAAAATAAATCCTCCTCCCTCTGCAGAAGCTCCTGCCCCACTCCTCTGCACACAGAATTTCCAGTCTGTGCAGGGGAAGGGAAGAACAGAGCAGGAGATTCCATGGGATGGGGGGGGGGTCGGATGGAGGAAGATATGGGCTCCTGCCCATGGGCCAGGCTAGAGAGAACTGCTGGGGCTTGCCTCTCTGCCCACCCTCCCCAGCTAGGCAAAGCAACTCACCCGGCAGCAGCAACAGGGGCAGCAGTAACAACTTGTCCCAGCAGCTCTTCACCCAGCTCCTTCTGACCCTTCCTGATGGGGCCTCCCAGAGCAGCATGGCCAGATAATGGCATCCAGCTGCATCACCCTGAGAGACCCCGTGGGGCAGGTCAGAAAGCAGCTAGAAGGAGCTGGCCAGAGAGTCACCGGGAGAAGTTGCTGCCACTGCCGGGTGAATTTGTCAGGTCCCGGGGTTGGGGAAGAGGAAGGATGCCGGGCTGGCCACGCTTGCGGGGAATTCCCTGCCTCCGGCGGCACCGCTCGGCCCCCTGCCCAGGCGCGCGTCAGGGACACCTGACCCAGAGGACGCACGCACAAGCTCGGCATCCCTGGGTCTCCCGGCAACCAAGGACTCACGGCGCATGCTGGAGATAGACCCGGAAGTGGGACCGCGGCGTTCCGCACGCCTCCGGGCGAGGCAATAGGGCAGGGCTATTTAAACCCTGCAGAAGCAGGCTGTATTGCTGGTGATCGGACGTAGTGCCGTGAGACCGGCCCCTTGAGCCTTGTTTGTGGAGCGGAGGTGCGGAGCGCAAGAGCTAGACAGAGAGTGACGAGCGGGTGCAGTGAGAGCAAGCTGAGTGACAGAGAGTGGGTGTAGACAACGCGTGCTTGGTGAGAACGTGGTATTTAGCCTTCCCTGATTACCTGACCCCCTTATTCCTGTGTGAGTGCCCGATCCCTACCCTAGTGGATTCCTGGGCTCCGGTGACCCCTTCCCTAAACCCTCACTGAACCTCAACCCCCTTTCCTGGGCCCCCGAAAGAGTGTGGATTCCTAGAGTGGTCACTTTGTCCTTTGCCAGTCCCAGTGATGAGCTTCAGCTGGGACCTGCTCTTGTAGCCTGCTCCCGTAGCCAATATAAGACCCTGAGGGACCATTTAAAGGTACAAGTGTCCTCGCAACTGGAGGGTGAGAGTGCGTGCGGTGGAGAGTCCTTCCTGGTCTCTCACAGTATCACCAGCACCCAAGGGACTGTGTCCCCCTTCCCTCTTGCAGTTCGGAAGGCGGGAGGTATGGAGCGTGGGGCAGTTGGAGGTACTGATCCCGTAGGGGCCGAGGGTGGTGGTCCCGCCACCCCTGCACAAGACCCATTGGCAGGGGAGGGGGGGACTTATGGGGCCTCGTCCTTTGACTTCCCATCCGGGGGAAGATGGGGTCTTTTGACATAGTACGGGGGTTGCAATCCCTGGTCATGGAGGTTCGGGACTTACAAGAACGCCCTAGGGAGTTCTACCCCCGTGAGCCTGAGGGTCCAAAAATAGCTAAATTTACGGGGGACCGGAAAATGTTTCAGGGCTTCATGGCCCTTTGCGAACTCGCATTTTCCGTTCAGCCCCATACATATGCCTCTGACCAAGCTAAAGTGGCCTTTGTGATAGGGCATCTCGAAGGGTTGGCCCTCTCGTGGGCCACCCCCCTACTTGTAAGCCAGGACCCCTTGATCCGAGATTATGCCGCCTTCAAGAGGGAATTCACCTTCCTTTTTGATTACCCCCTCCGTGTCCGTGATACGGAAACAGCTATCTTAGAGTTAAAACAAGGGCGAGGGTCACTGTTCGAGTACGTGGCCCATTTCCAACAGTTAGCGGTGGAGTTGGCATGGCCAGACAAGGTGTTAAAAGTGTTGTTCCGGAAAGGCTTGAGCGAAGAGATCAAGGACCAGCTAGCCTACGCGCCCCTGCCAGACAAGTGGGCGGAGCTGGTCACACTAACTATTCAAATTGATGAACGGCTGGCCGAGAGGCGACGAGAGAGACAGGGAGCCCGCGGGATGCCTCCCCGCCGCTACATTGCACCTCCAACACGTCCAGAAAACCCCAGGACGGAGACCGAGGAACCCATGCAGCTAGGAGCATCACGCGGACCGCTTCCGGTGGAGGAGAAGGAGCGACGACGACAAAGCCGTCTGTGTTTCTATTGTGGGCGCGCTTCTCACTTCGCCCGAAATTGCCCGCAACTACCACCCGCGCGTCGGTTGACGGGAAACTATCAAGGCCGAGACGACCAGGGGGCACCTCGGTAAGAATGCCATCACCCCTGCAGGACAAGTCTTCGACCCCGCCATCGGGACACTTACAGGTACTCTTAACTCTCACCTGGGGGACAGGGCGCTCTATTGTTCAACGAGCCCTCATAGATTCTGGGGCTTCCAGTAACTTTATGGACCAAGGGGTGGTACAAAAGTGGGCTCTGCCTGTGCAACCTCGAGCCCAGGTGGAGGTGGTCCATTCAATTGATGGGTCACCTCTAGTGTCTGGGCCCATTACATATTGTACGCAAGGGTTGCAAGGGCACATTGGCCCTCACCAGGAGGCCCTCCAGTTTGACATCGTCTGTACCCCGCTGTTCCCCATTGTCCTGGGGATGCCGTGGCTGCAACGCCACAACCCCCAGATTGATTGGAAGTTGGGAGGGGTCAAGTTCCCATCACCATATTGCCAGGAGCACTGTATACACGCCCCTCCTCTCGCGCAGAATGGGCTCGGGGTGGCCTTGTCAACCGCCTCCACTGTGTCAGACCTCCCTATGGAATATAGGGACCTACAAAAGGTTTTCTGTGAGCAGGAAGCAGCCACGTTACCGCCCCATCGGGCCTACGATTGCCCCATCGAATTGCTTCCTGGCACAGAGCCGCCCTACGGGCGAATTTACGCTCTGGCAGAGCCCGAACTGAAGTTCCTAAAGACGTATCTTGAAGAACATCTGCGGCGAGGGTTTATCAGGCACTCAGTGTCGCCGGCAGGGGCTCCGATCTTTTTCGTACCAAAGGAAGATGGGGGTCTATGTCCATGCGTGTATTACCGAGGTCTTAATGACATTACAATAAAGAATCGCTACCCTTTGCCATTGATACCCGAATTACTGACACGGCTGCAGGGAGCTCAGATTTATACCAAGTTGGACCTCAGGGGGGCATACAATTTGTTGCGAATTCGAGCAGGGGATGAATGGAAGACGGCCTTCCGCACACGCTATGGGCACTTCGAGTACCGAGTGATGCCGTTCGGCCTGGCCAATGCTCCTGCTACATTTCAGCATCTGATGAATGACTTGTTTCGCGATATCTTGGATATCTTTATAATCATTTATTTAGATGATATCCTCATGTTCTCCAACACAGAACACGAACATGTACAACACGTGCGAATAGCGCTGCAACGTCTATATCAGAATCAGTTGTATTGCAAGTTGGACAAATGTATCTTTCACGTCACCTCTGTGGACTTCCTAGGATTTGTCATTACCCCGCAGGGGATCAAAATGCAACACCAAAAGGTACGGGCCATTGAACAATGGACAGCACCGACTAATGTGAAGGCCCTTCAGAGATTCCTCGGTAGTACCAATTACTACCGACAGTATATTCCGGATTACGCCCACCTTACCGCTCCCTTAACGCGATTGTGGAAAAAGGGGAACCCCTATACCTGGGAATCAGAACAACAAAGAGCGTTTGACACCCACAAACGAGCCTTCATGCAGGCACCGATTTTGCAACATCCCGACTCCACCAAACCCTATACCGTGGAGACGGACGCCTCCAGCACCGCACTCGGAGCCGTCCTCTTACAACCCGGACCAGAAGGCAGCCCCTTGCTTCCTTGCGCCTTCTACTCGCGCCAACTGACCAGTGCCGAACAGAATTATACGATTCTCGACAGAGAATTGTTGGCTATCCGAGCTGCATTTGAGGCATGGCGGCCACAGTTGGAGGGGGCACAATACCCAGTAGTGGTTATCACGGACCATAAAAATCTAACGTACCTTCGCACCGCACGAATTACGAATGCAAGGCACGCACGATGGGCGTTGTTCTTCGCACGTTTCAATTTTTCGATACAGTATAGACCAGGACACCAGAACGTGTTGGCTGATGCCCTTTCCCGCTGTCAAGACGTAGAAGAGCAACCGGCCGATAGAGGGCTCCTGCTATTGCCACCACAAGTTTTTGCCGGGACATGGAAGCCGTCACTTACACGCCTTCACACCGACTCCCAATCAGATAGCGACCTGCAGAAGGACCCACGCCTACAACCCAAGCGTAATCTGTTGTACTTCAAGAATAGGATAGCCGTCCCAATCAGAGACCGGCGAGGTCTCCTGTGGGCACACCATGATGCGCCCTTGGCCGGCCATCCAGGACAACGGAGCACCCTCCAATTATTGCAGCGGCACTATTGGTGGCCTTCCTTGCGCAAGGACGTCCAAAAGTACGTGAATGGGTGTACCGTATGTGCAAGTACTAAGGTTCCCCGCCGGAGCCCGCAAGGCCCCCTACAACTCACGGAAGTACCTCAGGGCCCGTGGAAACGTATTGGGATGGACTTTATTGTAGAGCTCCCACCTTCCAATACGTTTACCACGATCTTGGTGGTCATAGATCACTTCAGTAAACTAGGACATTTTATTCCTTGCAAGGGACTTCCCACGGCAGTACAGACCGCGCAGCTGGTCTTACAACATGTGATTAAATTACATGGACTCCCTGCAGAAATTAGAACCGACCGGGGAGTACAGTTCGTATCGCGGTTCTAGAAGGCTTTGTTTGCTACGCTCCAGGTACGTTTGAGCCCTACAACGGCTTACCATCCACAGGGAAATGGCCAGGTCGAACGAATAAATCAGACACTGGAACAGTACCTACGATGTTACTGCGATTACCTGCAGGATAATTGGGCCCAGTACCTCCCGATTGCTGAATTTGCATACAACAACACCCCCAATGCCTCCCTTGGATCTTCACCCTTCTTTGTTACCTACGGGTACCACCCACGGTTGTGTTTTCCTGAGCTTGCGGACGTGTCAGTTCCAGCGGCAGGGGTCTTGGCACAGAAGATACAAGCTACTCATCAACAAGCACATCTTGCCTTGACCGCGGCCTGCCAACGATACAAACAATACACAGACCGTCTGCGAAGCCCAGCCCCGGCCTTCAAGGTGGGCGATTTGGTCTGGGTAGACCAGCGCCACTACCCTACCAACTGACCCTCGGCTAAATTAGACGTCCGTTTTATTGGACCTTTCCCTATTATTCGCAAGATTAACGATGTCACCTTTCAGCTCCAATTGCCACCCTCACTCCGTATCCACCCTTCCTTCCACGTTTCCCTCTTGAAGGCGGCTCACCCCCCGTTATTCCCCTCGCCTACTCCCAACCCAGTGGGCGTGCCGGAGGTGGCGGCCGGCCCCGAGTATGAGGTTGCGGCCATCCTCGATTCCCGGTGCCGACGCCATGCCCTTTTTTACCTTATCGATTGGAAGGGCTTTGGGCCCTCCGAGTGCTCCTGGGAGCCCGCGGCAGCCGCTTCCGCCCCGTGGCTGGTGTGCTCCTTTCATGCCGTTACCCGTTCAAACCCGGCCCCGGCCGGCGCCCTGGGCCCCGCCCTGGAGGGGGGGGTACTGTCAGGTCCCGGGGTTGGGGAAGAGGAGGGATGCCGGGCTGGCCACGCTTGCGGGGAATTCCCTGCCTCCGGCGGCGCCGCTTGGCCCCCTGCCCAGGCGCGCGTCAGCATGCGTCAGGGACACCTGACCCAGAGGACGCACGCACAAACTCGGCATCCCTGGGTCTCCCGGAAACCAAGGACTCACGGCGCATGCTGGAGATAGACCCAGAAGTGGGACCGCGGCGTTCCGCACGCCTCCGGGTGAGGCAATAGGGCAGGGCTATTTAAACCCTGCAGAAGCAGGCTGCATTGCTGGTGATAGGACGCAGTGCCGTGAGACCGGCCCCTTGAGCCTTGTTTGTGGAGCGGAGGTGCGGAGCGCAAGAGCTAGACAGAGAGTGACGAGCGGGTACAGTGAGAGCAAGCTGAGTGACAGAGAGTGGGTGTAGACAACGCGTGCTTGGTGAGAACGTGGTATTTAGCCTTCCCTGATTACCTGACCCCCTTATTCCTGTGTGAGTGCCCTATCCCTACCCTAGTGGATTCCTGGGCTCCTGGTGACCCCTTCCCTAAACCCTCACTGAACCTCAACCCCCTTTCCTGGGCCCCCGAAGGAGTGTGGATTCCTAGAGTGGTCACTTTGTCCTTTGCCAGTCCCAGTGATGAGCTTCGGCTGGGACCTGCTCTTGTAGCCTGCTCCCGTAGCCAATATAAGACCCTGAGGGACCATTTAAAGGTACAAGTGTCCTCGCTACTGGAGGGTGAGAGTGCGTGCGGTGGAGAGTCCTTCCTGGTCTCTCACAGAATTCCTTTACCAGGCTGAGGAGGGTGGGAGGGAAGGCAGCCCTGCCCCACGGGCAGAAGCCCTGAGCACTGCTACTGCTGCCCTTCCTCTCCACAGCCCAGCCACCAGTCAGGCTGAGGAGGGAGAGAGTAGCGGCAGCACTCGGGAATCCTGCTGCTGCCACTGTTGCCTATACCCAAGTAGGCTGGGGAGGGTGGGAGGGAAAGACAAACCTCACCCACCCAACCCAGACTAGCCCAGTGCGGTGAGGGTAGGGGTTGGAAACAGGAATCTGCAGAAGACGGGTCCTGAGCCCCCCTGCTTTTTTAATTTTTACATTAATGGAGCTGCCCTTGAGCTGAGGGACCGTTCCTTCCATCCTGTTGCATTGGGTTCTGCGTCTCTTTCAGTTATGTTGTACGCAGACGACACAATCTTACTTTTGCGCACTCAAACTGGGTGGATACGTCTGATGCCACTTTATGCTCTACATAACACCTGAGAATTAACTACTCAGAGACTAAGGTTATGACAGTGGGCAAATGCCAAGCACAACGTAGGTGGTTTATTAACGACCAATTGATAGAGCAGGTGCCCTCCTACAAGTACCTAGGAGTTATTTTTTCACAATCTGCCTCCTGGCGTGAACACTGGGAAATCACGAGAACCCAGGCCAACTCCACTTCTAGGGAATTATGAGCTTTTATTTTTCTAAAGGAAGAAAATGGTGTTGCATCCTATAAAGGTATACAGAGCTAAGGTCCCTACACTAATCCTGTATGGGATCCCAATATGGGGTCCATCCCTCATTAACAAGCTGGAGATGGTCCAAAATAGATTTCTAAGGTCTATACTGCATATACCCAAGAGCACATCAATAGCCTTGCTAAGAGGTGAATTGGGTATACCCGTGATGACCTCCTTTGCTAAAGTAACTATTCTAAAACATTGGCAACGTTTGTTTTATGGCATGACCTTAGGTCTTCAATATGAAGTTTTTGTTTCTATCTCGGGAGCCCCGTGGGGAAATAACATTGTTCAGATTTTAGCCCAACTTCTGCCTTAAATCCAACGTTTTAACTACTCTATTATGTATGTTTAACCCTAGTGAGGATGGAAAGAGTCTGCCTGGATCTATAGCAGAATCAGGATGACTCCACTGCCTGCAGTGCTCCCTCAACAGCCACATCCTCACCTTCATTCATTGACCTACACTCTGAGCTGCTACCCACCAAAGCTCGTGCTTCACTGGTCCATGCAGCAGCAGCTGATCCACCTACAAACGATCCACCTACAACTTCCTCTGTGTCAGACTCCGAAACCTCCCCCTCATCTGTAGTCAAGGGTAGACATTCATTCATTCATTCATTTCATTCATTTATTAGATTTTTATACCGCCCCATCCTGCACAGCAGCTCGGGGCGGTTTACAACAATAAAAACATTTAAAACATTTAAAATACCACTATAAAACATATCAATAAGCTGGTAGTATATCACAATAAATAAACAGGTGGGGGATTAAAAATC
>QEPC01007864.1:651458-708691 GCA_003113815.1 Sphenodon punctatus | reverse complement strand
AACCAAGGACTCACGGCGCATGCTGGAGATAGACCCAGAAGTGGGACCGCGGCGTTCCGCACGCCTCCGGGTGAGGCAATAGGGCAGGGCTATTTAAACCCTGCAGAAGCAGGCTGCATTGCTGGTGATAGGACGCAGTGCCGTGAGACCGGCCCCTTGAGCCTTGTTTGTGGAGCGGAGGTGCGGAGCGCAAGAGCTAGACAGAGAGTGACGAGCGGGTACAGTGAGAGCAAGCTGAGTGACAGAGAGTGGGTGTAGACAACGCGTGCTTGGTGAGAACGTGGTATTTAGCCTTCCCTGATTACCTGACCCCCTTATTCCTGTGTGAGTGCCCTATCCCTACCCTAGTGGATTCCTGGGCTCCTGGTGACCCCTTCCCTAAACCCTCACTGAACCTCAACCCCCTTTCCTGGGCCCCCGAAGGAGTGTGGATTCCTAGAGTGGTCACTTTGTCCTTTGCCAGTCCCAGTGATGAGCTTCGGCTGGGACCTGCTCTTGTAGCCTGCTCCCGTAGCCAATATAAGACCCTGAGGGACCATTTAAAGGTACGAGTGTCTTCGCTACTGGAGGGTGAGAGTGCGTGCGGTGGAGAGTCCTTCCTGGTCTCTCACAGAATTCCTTTACCAGGCTGAGGAGGGTGGGAGGGAAGGCAGCCCTGCCCCACGGGCAGAAGCCCTGAGCACTGCTACTGCTGCCCTTCCTCTCCACAGCCCAGCCACCAGTCAGGCTGAGGAGGGAGAGAGTAGCGGCAGCACTCGGGAATCCTGCTGCTGCCACTGTTGCCTATACCCAAGTAGGCTGGGGAGGGTGGGAGGGAAAGACAAACCTCACCCACCCAACCCAGACTAGCCCAGTGCGGTGAGGGTAGGGGTTGGAAACAGGAATCTGCAGAAGACGGGTCCTGAGCCCCCCTGCTTTTTTAATTTTTACATTAATGGAGCTGCCCTTGAGCTGAGGGACCGTTCCTTCCATCCTGTTGCATTGGGTTCTGCGTCTCTTTCAGTTATGTTGTACGCAGACGACACAATCTTACTTTTGCGCACTCAAACTGGGTGGATACGTCTGATGCCACTTTATGCTCTACATAACACCTGAGAATTAACTACTCAGAGACTAAGGTTATGACAGTGGGCAAATGCCAAGCACAACGTAGGTGGTTTATTAACGACCAATTGATAGAGCAGGTGCCCTCCTACAAGTACCTAGGAGTTATTTTTTCACAATCTGCCTCCTGGCGTGAACACTGGGAAATCACGAGAACCCAGGCCAACTCCACTTCTAGGGAATTATGAGCTTTTATTTTTCTAAAGGAAGAAAATGGTGTTGCATCCTATAAAGGTATACAGAGCTAAGGTCCCTACACTAATCCTGTATGGGATCCCAATATGGGGTCCATCCCTCATTAACAAGCTGGAGATGGTCCAAAATAGATTTCTAAGGTCTATACTGCATATACCCAAGAGCACATCAATAGCCTTGCTAAGAGGTGAATTGGGTATACCCGTGATGACCTCCTTTGCTAAAGTAACTATTCTAAAACATTGGCAACGTTTGTTTTATGGCATGACCTTAGGTCTTCAATATGAAGTTTTTGTTTCTATCTCGGGAGCCCCGTGGGGAAATAACATTGTTCAGATTTTAGCCCAACTTCTGCCTTAAATCCAACGTTTTAACTACTCTATTATGTATGTTTAACCCTAGTGAGGATGGAAAGAGTCTGCCTGGATCTATAGCAGAATCAGGATGACTCCACTGCCTGCAGTGCTCCCTCAACAGCCACATCCTCACCTTCATTCATTGACCTACACTCTGAGCTGCTACCCACCAAAGCTCGTGCTTCACTGGTCCATGCAGCAGCAGCTGATCCACCTACAAACGATCCACCTACAACTTCCTCTGTGTCAGACTCCGAAACCTCCCCCTCATCTGTAGTCAAGGGTAGACATTCATTCATTCATTCATTTCATTCATTTATTAGATTTTTATACCGCCCCATCCTGCACAGCAGCTCGGGGCGGTTTACAACAATAAAAACATTTAAAACATTTAAAATACCACTATAAAACATATCAATAAGCTGGTAGTATATCACAATAAATAAACAGGTGGGGGATTAAAAATCACCCCCCCCCCCCCTCCCAAAGGCCTGGGCAAACAGCCAGGTCTTACAGTTCCGCCGAAAAGTCAAAAGGCTTGGGGCCAGGCGAGCTTCCTCCGGAAGGGAGTTCCACAGCCGCGGCCCTACCACCGAGAATGCCCGCTCCATCGTGGCCCCCCGCTTAACACGGGGGACCTCCAGGAGGGCACCCCCGGCAGACCGCAGGAGTCGTTCCGGGGCGCGAAGGGCGAGGCGGTCCCTAAGGTAAGAGGGGCCAAGGCCGTATAGGGCTTTATAGATCATTACTAGGACCTTGAACCTGGCCCGGCACACTATCGGCAGCCAGTGCAGCGCTCGGAGCACCGGTGTAATGTGCTCCCGGCGACCCGTCCCCGTAAGAAGACGGGCCGCCGCATTCTGCACCAGCTGCAGCCTCCGGGCCAGGAACAAGGGAAGCCCCACGTAGAGCGCGTTACAGTAGTCGAGTCGCGAGGTGACGAAGGCATGGATGAGGGAGGCCAGGTCCGGGCCAGAGACATACGGACGCAGCCTACGTACCAGATAAAGCTGGCGGAAGGCAGCCTTCGCGGCTGCCTCCACCTGCTGCTCCAGCCGCAGGCCTGCGTCCAAAATGACCCCCAGACTCCGGACCTGCTGAGCTACAGGGGGGCAAACCCCCCCAATCAGGGGGGCCACCACCCCCTTCGCCCTCCCCACCACCATTACCTCCGTCTTATCTGGGTTGAGTTTCAGTCTGCTCTGTCGCATCCAATCCGCCACGGCCTCCAAACATTGGGATAGCACCGAGACAGCAGGGTCTGGGTCGGTAGAAAACGAGAGGTACAGCTGAGTATCATCAGCATACTGGTGACACCGCACCCCGAACCCTCTCACGACCTCCCCCAAGGGCTGCATATAGATGTTAAATAATAATGGAGACAAGATCGATCCCTGCGGAACGCCACACGGTAAGGCGCGGGGGCTCGATGTTTCTTCCCCCAACACCACCCGTTGGCTCCTCCCCGAGAGGAATGAACGGAACCATTCAAGAACAGTTCCGTCCAGACCCCCCCGGTCACGCAGTCGTCTCAACAGCAGCCCATGGTCCACGGTGTCAAAAGCGGCCGAGAGATCGAGCAGGATGAGAAATGTCGAACATCCCGCATCCATCTCCCGGCGGAGGTCGTCCACCAAGGCCACCAACGCCGTCTCGGTGCCATAGCCGGGGCGGAACCCAGATTGAAACGGGTCAAGGAGCCCGATATTATCTAGATGACCCTGGAGCTGGAGCGCCACTGCCCGCTCAATAACCTTCCCTAAAAAGGGAAGGTTAGAGACAGGTCGGTAGCTGGCGAGCGCGTCTACGTCCAACGATGGTTTTTTCAGCAGGGGGCGCACCACAGCCTCTTTTAAGCAAGGCGACAACCTCCCCTGCCGAAGGGACGCATTCACCACCCTCGCCAGCACCGTCCCCAACGTCTCCCCGGAAGCTTTTATTAACCAGGACGGGCATGGATCTAGTTGACAACACGTGGCCCTCACAGACCCCAGGACATCCACCACATCGGCTGGCGTCACTTCCTGAAACTCACCCCATAAAGATGGACCAGACGGACCCTCCGCCCCCCCGCGCTCTTCCCCTACTGCTATCAACCCAGCGTCGAAATCGGCCTGAATCCGAGCGATCTTGTCTGCGAAGTAGATGACAAACTCCTCACAGCGGGCCCGGGACAAGTCCCCATCCAGGCGGAGGGAGGCCGGACTAACCAGCCCCCGCACCACCCGAAACAGCTCCGCTGGACGCGACTTCGCAGACGCTATGAGGACGGCGAGGAATTCCTTCCTCGCCGTCCTCACAGCCTCCACATAGGACCGCAAATGGGCCCTATGGAGAAGACGATCGGAGACAGACCGAGTCCGACGCCAGCGTCGCTCTAGCCTCCTGCCCACACGCTTCATACACCGCAGCCCCTCAGTAAACCAAGGGGTCCTGCGGTGACGAGACCGAGGCAGAAGGCGCCTCGGAGCCACCCTGTCAATGGCCTCCTCCAGCAAGATGTTCCAATGCCGGACCAGCTCATCCACAGAGTGACCGTCCACATCCAGGGTAAGCTCCCTCAGGACCTCCTGGAACCGCTGGGGTTCCATCAGCCTCCGAGGGCGGACCATCCTAACTGGTCCCTTCCCCTTCTGGAGGGGGCGTGCTAAAAGACTGGCTAAAAGACATGCAAAAGCCCCTCATGAAAATAGATTTCGCGAGTTCTGCAAGCACCAGGTTATTGAATCAGTAGCACACATTTTTTATTGTTGTCTTTATAGAGAAATCCATCTTTCAATCTTAAAGCCCATAATCAATGTATTGGGATGATGTTCACAGCATAAGGCCCTGGTGGCAAAGTTTTGTGCACTGGCAGTTAAAACCAGGAGGATTGTACTGAAGGGCCCAGAGGGAAGGGCAGGATGAGATTCTACTTGTGTTTTTCTTATTTATGTGTTTAATTTTGTATTGCCATGTTGATACCACAATAAAGATTTTACTAAATCTCAGGGGTTAGGCCTGGCCAAACCTATGCTCCACTTAGGAACAAGATACATGTTATTGGGGATTTCATGTGATCGAACCTTGTCTAGTATTAACTTCAGGGGTTAGAACTGGTTAAGCCTTTGCACTGCTTAGAAGCAAGACATATGCTATAGGGGCTTTTATGTAAATGAACTTTATCTAAGCATCAACTTGGGGGTGTGGCCCAACCAACCCCACACTCCGCTTAGAAGATTCTGCTTTGTTATATTTTAATTGTCATAGTTTTCTGTTTTGTTGTTTTGCTTATGTGTTGGTGTGTTAATGCATTAATCCTTGTTTTGTGTTAACTTTATTTATAATTTGTTACAACCTATAGTTAAAACAATCAATTATACTCTGGCTCTATTTACCTCACTAGGACTAGCTTTCCATTTTTTAAAATGATGTCTTTTTGGCTCTAAGAGCCTCTTTCACCTCATCATTTAGCCAAACAGGCAGACGACTGGGCCTCTTGCTACCTTTTTTAATTTGTGGAATACATTTATTCTGGGCTTCCAAGATGATGTCTTTAAATAAGTCTCCACGCCTCTAACAGAGATTTAATTTTTGCACCAGCTCCTTTTAGTTTCCCTTTAACTAGTTTCCCCATTTTTGCATAGTTCCCCTTTTAAAGTTAAATGTTACTGCAGTGCTTTTATTTTGCATTCTCCCTCCCGTAAGTATGTCAAATGTTATTGTATTATGATCACTATTCCCAAAGGGGCTCCAGCACTGTTACCCCTTGCATCAGGTCCTGCACTTCACTTAGGACTAGATCCAAAGTAGCTCCTTCTCTTGTTGGTGCCAGGACGAGCTGCTCTAGGAAGCAGTCATTTACAACATCTAGAAGTTTTATCTCCACATCGCTCCCCGAGGAGACATTCGCCCAATCAATATTAGGATAATTGAACTTGCCCATTATTACTGTTTCTCCAACTTTAGTAGCCTGTCTAATCTCCCTTAGTATTTCAAAGTCAGTCTCACTGTCCAGGTCTAGAGGCTGGTAGTATAGGCCCACTACTATACATTTCTCCATTACACACGGAATTTCTATCCATAGAGATTCCAAAGTACTTCTTACTTTAAAATATTAATTCTGCTTGACTCAATGCTGTCTCTTACATATAGCATCACACCACCACCAGTTTGATCTACTCTGTCATTTTGATATATTTTGTACCCTGGTAATACTGTGGTTATCCTCATTCTACCAGGTCTCCGAGATATCTACTATGTCTATATCCTCTTTTAGTGCCATCGGTTCTAACTCTCCAATCTTACTTTTTTGACTTCTAGCATTTGTATATAGATATTTAAATATATCCTTTTTGTTTTTATTCTGTTTATTATAAGTAACTGTTTCAGTTATCCTGCAATCAATAGGGTTTGAACTGTTTCACACTGATTCCCCCCGGAGCTCCTTGGGCTACTTTCCTATCCTCTGTATTAGGATACTCTAATTCCCTGAATTAACAGCATCTTTTGCAGCTGCTTCAGTCCAAACTATGTGCTCCTCAGCACCTGTCGGCTTTCCCCTAGATTCTAGTTTAAAGACTGCTCTATCTCCTTCTTAATTTTTAGCGTCAGCAGCTGGGTTCCTTTTTGGTTAAGATGGAGCCCATCCCGTTGGTATAGGTTCCCCCTTCCACAAAAGGTTCCCGAGTTCCTAACAAAACTAAAGCCCTCCTCTCTGCACCATCATCCCATCCACGCATTGAGACTCCGGAGCTCGGCCTACTTCTGGGATCCTGCATGTGGAACCGGCAACAGTTCTGAGAATGCTATCCTGGAGGTTCTGGAATTCAGTCTCCTACCTAGAAGCCTAAATTTAGCTTCCAGAACCTCCCTCCTACATCTAACTATGTCATGGGTACCCACATGTAACGTAACAACCTGCTCCTCCCTAGCACTCTCTAGAATTCTGTCTAGGTGGCATGTGAGGTCCGCTACCTTTGCACCTGGTAATTTACCATGCAGTTCTCACAGACACCAGCAACCCAGCTATTTACATTCCTAATAATCAAATCACCCACTATCACAGTCATTCTATTTCCACCCTCCTGGGCACACACCCCTAGAGACACATCCTCGGTGCAAGAGGACCGAGCTGCAGGACAGAAAAATAACCTTCCATAAAATCCAGGGCACTTTCTATTTTAATCACAGCAACACCAGCAATTAGATCCAACTATTAGCCAAAATTAAACTCACCACAATAGTTATTCATTCTGCTATATTAACCCATTTTTCTTATCATTAGTTGAAGATATTAACATTTTAACTACGGATTTAAAATCAGTGATTTTATGGTACAAAAGCGACTGACTGCAAATGTACTGTTTTGCTGTTGTTTAAAGTATTTCAGAACCAAATAAAAAGTTTTTTAAAAAAAACTCTCAAGAGTGAACTATTCTATATGTCAACAGAGGAAGCAAGTAAGAGGCAAGTGACAAAGGGATCTGTGTAGTAGGCTGCGGCTGGCATATGAATCATCAGTAGTAGTTGGTCCAAAAGAGATATCATCTGAACTATGGTCTCCAATTCAAAAACAAGAAATCCTAAAATAGATGGAAAGCCAGTGGACCCTTGAAATACAGTTGATATTATTCATGGTTTATACATGACAGAACATCTGAACATGGCCAATAGCATTCTGTATATACTGAAGTCTGGAAAACTGGAATTTGGGAACAGGAGGGGTAGATAAGGTAAGAAAAGATGATGTGACTGATAATGATTTTACCACTTGAAGTCAGTTATCAAAACAAAAGTCCTTACAGGCTGCCCTTGCATTCCAAGATTCAAGACAAGGAGATTTAAAACAGGCCAAGCTAATAAACCCTTGAATAACAAGGTTTATAATTAAAACTGATCCTTAACTACAACACTCTGAACATAATGCTGTAAAAAGTTGCTTGGATTGAAATCCTACTGTTCCTCAGTGAAAAGCTGGAAAACATTTTTACCCCATGCCAAAGGTTTGCTGCATGGCAGGAAAGTCTTTATTCAACTGAAACAGAGCACCATTGTTAAAATGTCATTTAAGCCCACAGTCAGTATAAGCTAGAATACAAGCTCTGTAGTAGTTTTGGATGGGTGTATCAATGTTATAATGTAAAGTAGGTGAATTAGGGGTAAACTAGAAAAACTTTTTTTATGTTGGCATTTGTATAAAGAAATCCTACGACTGTGCTCATATTAAGAACACAGAGATTTATCCTTTTACTCCTCAAAAGGTTCTTTTGCCATTATTAGTATTCCATCATAGACACACTGCAATAAAATCAGTATCACTTTCTAGAAATAAATCTGGCTTTAATCTACAAAACTTTCTTCAAGACATTTTTTTCGTAGTATAATGATCATTTAAGAGTACAACAGTTAAGTGAAAAAAATGTCTTTTGAGACTGTTATTTACCACTTTTTTATTGCTTACTACAATGAACTCTACACTCACACCACACACTGAGTTCCCATGTTAATAGAGTAGAAAGACTCCCATGCGTTTACTGAAGAATAAATGAGCACAACTTATCTGTGCTTAGTTACACATACTACACTAAAATATATTTGCATGCAAATAATAATTGTATTTCCTGAAAATTCATCTGCTTTAGTTTCTTTGAAAAATAAAAACTCTTATTCACAATCTCTCTCTAATCTATTGAATTTCCCATAAAACCCAATTCCAGCTTCTTCTGTGGCCCTCATTCTAGTCTGTTTTTTTCCCCGCTCAGTACTGAAATTCATCCTGCTCTGCTTTGCAAATACAAAATAAAGTGCAATGAACTTGTTACTAAATTCCACTTTTTAAGTACCAGGGAGTGCATAATACAATTAAAATGGCTATGCTATCAATGGTCCTATTAATGTTTCTTTATCACAGTAAAATTAACCAAAATTTATTTACATTTCATTTTACAATCCAATAGGTAGGCAAACACAACAAAGTAGTTCAGAAGAACCTGAGAAGGCAACAAAGTGAAAATGTGGGCTCTGAGCCTGCTCACTTTACCGTCTGTAAAAGAACATGGCAGATTACTGGGAATAATCCCCATAGATACTTTCTACCTACTGTTTAAAATAATGTCAGAAATCTAAGATTTATAATCCTACTAATTCTATAAATATCTTTAAATTTAAATAGCAATTACTGCATATGATGTGCAAAATATTCTCCCATAATATTAGAATTTGGAGCAGCACATTTCGTGATACTCTGTACAACTGAAAAACTAAAGCCAGATTATCCTGAGTGCAGGACAAACCCATACAGAAAATAAGAAACAGGTGGAGGTGAGGGCTGACTTCCCTGCAGAATGAACAGAGATTTCAGTCCTCCAAACAAGTGGAATCAAGGAGATCTATAAAGGCCAACACCATTTGCTTGAAGACCCTTTCTACCACCTCACTGTCACTAGGGAGGCCATGTTGCCGATGCTCTCCCAACAGCCCACTCAAAGCTGGATGAACACAGAAATTAATGATGCCAAGCAAACATTAAAGAGACACCATCATCTTTAAAATGTAAAGGTCTGTTTGAAGGTGGTTAATCTAAGTAATGTATTGCCATAAATTGACGCCCAAATATTTTTAAAATTTCCATTTTTTTTCTTTTTGCATAGTCAATCATTACTCTCTTTCCTCTGTTACTTTTGTGGGGCTTTTGCACAGCAAAGGGATATGGGGAGCAGGGGAACAAACATTCATTTTAAAATACAGGGAACTGCAATTGCCAAACTACAAAAACTGGCCAGCAGATTCAGCGGGAGATGCAGTATCTGAAAATACTTTTAGCTCTTTTTATATAACTGCCCCAATTTCAAGTTGATGGTGTCCCTTGAATGAAATGTAAAATGTTGAAAGGGAAAATAAACCGGAGCAGATGAAATGAAAAGATGTGGGGCACAAGAAGGGAGATGAAAAGAAAAATGAGGACGACAAGGAGAAACTAGACAAGAACAAAGGAGACAGAAAGAGAACAAAACTAAGAATGAGGAGAAAGTAGATGAAAGGAACGAAAAAGCCAAGATGGAAAATAAACCTTTAGAAAAGGAAAGCGAAAATGCAATGCCGATATAGTGTCTTCCATCTAAGAATTTCTCCATGTTAAATAAGCATAATGCTAAGGGAACAAATTCTCCACACATTGAAGTCCATGGCAAAACTACCACTGACATTATTAGCGGAGGATTGTCCTGCAACAGCTGTGACGTGATATCTGACAAAACAGATCTTACACTGTTCTTCCTCCACACTGCTTTGACAGACAGGATGACAATGACCAATCACCACCCACAACATTATTTTGCTCTTTTAAGGTTACTTCCTCCTTACATCCAGTTTGATTTTTTTATTTACCAAAAGCATTTTGAAACTCTAAAACCAGGTCCACTTGATTGCTTTAAGTCATATCATATTCAGCCTCACCAAAGATCTGTGACTAACACAGTAATAGTTTCAGGGAGGCCAAGTCTTTCACTGCTGGCAGCCAAGTCTTTCACTGCTGGCTGTACTTCAATGTTATCAGCATCTTCTTTGAAAGTTGTTGCTTGTGAACAAAAGTATGACAGACTTTACATTAGTTAACTTGTAACTCAACAGACAATATAGGTAAACAATGCATTTGTGGTTGTGGCAGCGGCAGCTGGTGGGTTCTAAGGCTGGTGGGGCAGTGGGTGGAGCCAATACTGGATGGAGCCAATGATAGGTGGAGTCAAGCCAAATTCTGAAATTAATATGGATTTTTACAGCCTCAGTTCCCCATCTGTAAAAAATGGGAATGTGTGTGACTGTCTTTCCCTGTGTTTCCCTCACCCTTGTCCTCCTTAGATTGTAAGACCACTGGGGAGGGACTTGTGTCATGTTTCTGGTCTGGGGAACAAAGTCTTTTCTAGTGAACTGATTATGGGACTGAGACAAAACCTCCAGATGCCCTTTCTGGCTCTGCCACTGACTTGCTGTGTGTGCTTGGACCATTTCCTTTCCCTACCTTGTTTTCCCAGCAAGGGAATAATGCTGCTTCCTCCACCTGCTAGAGGGCTGTGAGTATTAACATTTGCATAGCAAGTGGGAGAATGGGAGAGAAAATATTGAAGCTACTATATTGTCATTATATAAATATAAGGTACATGCTCGCCTGATATAGTGCGCTCGGTTTTGGCTACCCTATCCCAAAGACAAAGTCAAAAGAAAAGGGATTCAGAAACAGGTGGCAGAAATCATTAGAAACATGGAAATTATTCTGTAGAATCTGTATGAATAGAAAAACCACCAACTGGGTCTCCTTAGAGAAGAGTCAGATAGGGGGAACAAAGCAGAAAAGTAACTTTGTCAGCCACAGTTCGCTATCTGTAAAATGGGAATGTATGTATCTTTGTCTCTCCCCATGTTCTTCTCCCCTCCCTTGTGTATGCTAGATTGTAAGTCTATTGGGGTAGGGACCTGTCTTTAATCATGATTGTTCCACACCAGGCACATTGCTGGCACTATATTAATAATTAAGACAAAAATGATTTGTCTTCTGTAAAAGAAGAATGAAAAGGACAAAAATATTAACATGGTTTCATAAGCATTAGTGATCAAGATGAAAAGGGGCATGTAATAAAGTAAAAAGGAAAGGAGGAAGAAATCTTTCCTCCATTTTCTTTTCCATTCATGCTCATTCATCCTCTGCTCTATCCCTTGCTTAATACAGTTTCGGATACTTTTCCCATTCCCAAGTGTGAATATTTGTATTACTCGTGGGGCTTGGAAGATTCACTCAGCTGAGCAGGAAGTCTTCCTAGACAAAAGCATTTAGTTTCAGAAAATTACACTAGCTCTTCTGCATGTGAAGAAACCCTGTCTCCAATAACCACCAGCAAGCAATGTGTTCAATGGCAGGAGTATCATAACAGCTAGCCCAGATTACAGAAATTTCCAGTACCTTACTTAAGGTGCAATTCAAACCATTACAGTATCTGAAATACACAGGCAGCATAGACCACAACTAAAATGCAGGAAAACTCAACAGCATTATGTGCAATGAAATCCTAAAATACACACCATAAATGCTGCAATTCGTCCCTAAGACGGAAAAGGTTTCCCACTTCCAATATAGCACACTTTCAGTATCTTTCCTACAACAAGCTGAAAGCTCCCAGCCCAGTGAACAAGAGAAAAATACACCGAAAAATTCACAAATTCCAAGTAGAGTGGGAAACAAAGTGGGCATGGATACTTCCTCCTTCAAAAATACTAAAACCACACAATTAGCCACCAAACAAAAGAAAAACAAACCATACATCCCCCTCCCCGCCCCCAAACAACCAGGATTAAAAAGCAGCGAACCATACATTTCTCTCCCCCTGAATTTCAACTCGGACAAAAGCAGCAACTGTTACCATACATTTAGCTCCCCACCCCCAATTAAAAAGCAGCAAACCATACTTCCCCCTGAACAACCATACATCTACGTAGGATTAACTTACTTAAATACCTGTTAACTTACTTAAATATTTATTGTAAAAGTCAATGGCCAATACAACACATAAAACATAGACATCAACACATACAAAATAATCAATAATTCATAATAGTAAAAATATTGAAAGTATCCAGGACTGCAGCCTTCATAAGCTTAAAGTCAGCTGCACAAAACTTCGCCAGTCCACAGTCATCTCTGGATCCACATCACATAAAAGATTCACCAAAACCTCCCTTTGTGAACAAGGACCCAAATTGACAATCAGTGGCTCCAACAAATTCAGGAGAAGATTAGAGTTGGCAATTTAATATCATATGGATCAGGGATTCTACCACTTTCTGTGCACAAAAGGGGTAAACCCTTGAATTATGAGGGATACCTTCCTTCCCACGCCGCCGAATGCATCACCTCCATCCTTGCTAATATAAACGCCATCCTATAGCTACATACCAGCAAAATAGAAAAATTGGAAGCCCCACTTGGTGTCAACGGACATAACTGATATAACAAATCAACCCTTTGAGAGGAAACAGCCTCCTGTAAGGATTTGCCTTCTTGATCTAATATGGCTTGAGAGAAGACCCCATGCTCTTGAGAAATCCATAGATAAAATATATATATTTTTAAAAACCTAAAGAGTGTAATATCTGCTCTCTCTCTCTTCACCAGCTGTCTCATAGTAAGAGAGGGAGCATAGAAAGTGACAGGTTCTCACTTGCGCAAAGATTAAGGCAAAGCTAAAACTTCAGAATCACACACTTTGTTAAAGATGCAACCAAACACTTGTTTCCATCCTTAAATAATGCGACTGAGGTACCCCTTGGGACATGCAATATAGCTCTGAAAAACTTATTTTGCTGAGTTTCCGAATTATTCACTAAGGATGGGCCCCAGAATGGCACCCCATACAAAAAACGAGGAAGAACCTTGATTATGGGGCACTGTAACATCCTAGAGCATATTAGTGATAATAATATAATCAAATCTGACAATTTCTGGCAGGAGAAAGACCAACAAAAGTAGAGCGGTAGCATTTAACTTTAAAAAGAGAGACTATGACAAAATGAAGAAACTAGTTAAAAACTAAAAAGCACAGTTGCAAGGGCTACAACTTTGCAAGAGGCGTGGAGGCTGTTTAAAGCACCTTTCTGGAAGTCCAGACTAAATGCATCCCGCAAGTTAAAAAAGGAAGCAGGAAGACCAAAAGTATTCCACTATGGCTAAATGGGGAGGTGAAGGAGGCTATTAGAGTCCTTTCAGAAAAGGCATCCTTTCAGAAAAGGAAGGCTAGTCCCAATGAAAACAATACGAAAGAGCATAAACACTGGCAAATAAATGTAAAATGTTAATAAGGCAGGCCAAGAGAGATTTTGAAGGGAGACTTGCTAAAGAGGCAAACACAAGCAACAAAAATGTTTTCAGATACATCAGAATCAAGAAGCCTGCTAGGGAGTCAGTTAGGTCATCAGATGACAAGGGAGTAAAAGGGGCGCTCAGGGAGGATAAGGACATTGCAGAGAAGCTGAATGCGTAGTTTGCGTCGGTCTTCAACTGCGGAGGATTTGGGGGAGTACCCATGCCGGAACCTTGCTTTGTGGACGAGGAATTGGAAGAACTCTTACAAATCAATGTGACGAAGGATGTTCTAGGGCAAACTGACAAACTGAATACTAACAAATCACCAGGGCCAGATGGCATTCACCCCAGAGTTCTGAAGTAACTCAAATAGGAAATTGCAGACCTACTGTTAGTAACCTGTCACTAAAATCTGCCACTGTACCCGAGAACTGAAGGGTGGCAAATGTAACCCTGATATTTAAAAAGAGATCCAGAGGCAATCCTGGAAACTACAGACTACTAAACTTGACGTCTGTGCCTGGCAAAATGGTGGAAACCATCATTAAGGACAGAATTACAGGGCGTGTTGACAAACATGGCTTAATGGGGAAGAGTCAACACGGATTTAGTAAAGATAGGTCATGCCTCACTAACCTGTTGGAATTCTTTGAGGGTGTAAATAAGCATGTGGACAAGGGAGACCCAGTAGGTATAGTGTACCTGGATTTCCAGAAAGCATTTGATAAGGTCCCTCATGAGAGACTCTTGAGAAAATTAAAAAGTCATGGAAAAGGAGGTAGTGTCTTACTATGGATCAGAAATTGGTTAAAAGATAGAAAGCAAAGGATAGGACTAAATGGTCGGTTTTCACAGTGGAGAGATGTAAAAAGTGGTGTGCCTCAGAGATCTGTATTGGGACCGGTGCTGTTTAATGTATTCATTAATGATTTGGAAAAGGGTGTTAAGAGTGAGGTGATCAAATTTGCAGACGACACCAAGTTATTCAAGGTAGGTAAAATACGAGCAGACTGTGAGGAACTGCAACGGGATCTTATGACACTGGGTGCCTGGGCATCTAAACGGCAAATGAGATTTAATGTGGACAAGTGCAAAGTGATGCACGTAGGGAAAAATAATCCAAATGACGTGTACACAATGCTGGGTACTAAGCTAGGAGTTACCACTGACGAAAAGGATCTGGGGGTAGCTTGTAGACAATACAATGAAATCCACAGTGCACTGCGCAGCAGCAATAATCAAAAAAGCAAACAATATTTGGAATTATTTAGAAGAGGATAGAGAATAAAACCGAGGATGTCATAATGCCTCTATACGAATCAATGGTGCGACCGCACCTGGAATATTGTGTGCAGTTCTGGTCGCCCCATCTCAAGAAAGACATAGCTGAACTGGAAACGGTGAAGAGAAGGGCAACAAAAATGATCAAGGGCATGGAAGGGCTCCTGTATGAGGAGAGGCTTGGTAGGTTGGGGCTCTTCAGCTTGGAGAAGATACGACTGAGAGGAGATATGATAGAGGTCTATAAAATCATTGTGACCTGTTGGGTGCTTCTCCCAAGCCACTGTGATTGGCCACTGTCGGAGACAGGATGCTGGGCTAGATGGACCATTCGTCTGACCCAGTACAGCACTTCTTATGTTCTTAATCAATGTTTAAAATTCAAATATGAACGGTAGCAATTCCACAGTTAAAACTGTAACTAGTTTTCCAATTTATATCTTGTCACCAACCAACACCACAAAATTGCCTCCACAGAAATCCTTGCTGCTTGTAATAGTTTGCGTTAGCAATCTGAGTCATTAAAAGAGGTCTGCCTCCTAGAAGATGGAGTCAAAGCCATAAATAAACCCCATGAACTTGATGATGTTTCACAGCTGGTCTTCAATTGCTGCACAGTGTCGCCTGTTTAACCACTAAGTAGATTTTCCTGGGGTGAAAACAGACACGACTCTAACCACCCTTGGTGGTTATTTATGCATGTTATAGGGCTGTATTGGTGCCCTATGCAGCCCTGAAACATGCATGAATGACCACCAAGGGTGGTTAAAGGGTGGTTAGCGTCATGTCTGTTTTCACCCCTGATCAAACAAGCCTATTTTCTATGCTGTTCTGGGCACCAGGAGGGAGGCTGGACAAATGTAGCCATGAATAACTGTGGAGAGCTACCTCAGTAGCCATCACCTGAGCAACCAAATCAGAGAAATTGTAGGAGTCACAAAAATGGTTCCTGGCTGTCACTGGTGACAGGCAAAGCTCTGCCCCATTGTCAACAGGGAGATGTTTCATGAGGTTAACTAATGTCTCCCAGAGGGCAAAATTGTAATAGGCCATCTGGGCCAAATAATTTTCTGCATGATGACCATGAAAGCTGAGGAGTAAATCTAATGGACAGAGAAGTACATAATGCCCTCTCAGACAGCACCAATGGGAATCAGCTTGATTTGATCTCTCAGCAGCTTATGCCTGCTCTGGTCATTTGCTGACTTCTGCAATGGTCCCAACACTACCTTACTGTGACTGCCCTGATCCTACCAACACTACCCACAACCCAACTCTTACACTGTCAAAGACAGAGTACACGTTAAGCTAAAACGGATATCAGAAGTTTAGATGATTATGTAAGAGTTGAAATGTATCGTTTTGTTAATATCAATAAGTTACATTTTCATTTGATAGAGGTCAAAACATACACACTATATTCAGTTAGCAGCATAATAGGCAGCTATTGAAATATTGGTCAATGAAATGCAAACAAAGAACAAAATAGAAAAGATGTATGTACATACCGGTTTTGTTTTGTGTGTTCCCTGAGTTATTCTCTTAGATTTTCCACCTATTTGCCATTTAGGCTTTCCTGTGAAAAGAAAAATAATATTAATCAGTGGTAACTGTTTACACACATATCCTAAAACTTAAACTTCCTAATGTACTGGAAACAATGCATTTCATTCATAAGTTACATTTTTACATCAAAACACCTTCATCCTAAGAGGAGACTTAGCAATGAAGACGTTGTGCGGTCTTGCATACTGTGCTCGCTTATAACTTACGCTCCATGCACCCACACTTTCTCTTGATCTTCCATCTCCAGGCCTCCTCCTCTGCAGGTTGAGGGTAACACAAAGGTTTTCTGACCTAAGGATTTCCATGGTTTTTGAAACAGACATGCACCAAATTTACCCTGGTTCCACAGTGCTGCATAGATGCTCCTATCTCTCTTTAGATTCCCCTCTTCCACCACATCCAAAACAAGTACTTTAATTTTTTCCTCCTGTCCAAAATGTAGTCAGTCATACCCTCCTATTCAGCTGCACACAATGGGTGTTTTTAAACAAGCAAGGCTGGGGTTGGGGCAGGTCTGTGGCCCTGGGAGGCACCTAACAGGCAGCTCCCAGCATAGCTCCCGCAGCAGCGCCTCGCACTCCCCCTGCCCCAGACCATGGTAGAGAGGGAAGCGCAACAGGCTGGCCTTTGAAACTGACATGTCCCAGCATTAGCACCGGAGAACCTGGGCTCCCCAGTGCTTGTAACCAGTTCCTGCGACTTGCGAAGGCCTTGTCGCCCCACTCGCAGTGCCTATGAGTGGCAGACCAGCCTGCTGACATGGCTGGTCACCCCAGTTCATATGGGCAAGGGATGCATGGGTGCCTGCGCGATACACTTTTTTGGCTTACCCTGCATGGCAGTGTATGGATTTCTCAGCAGTATGCCGTTGGTAGACGTGAGTGGGTGCTGCATGGCTCATGGGAACGCGCATTCGCTTGCGCCACATTCTGACAGGTGATCGGATGAGTGGCTCTTGGGAGGCCATTCATGGTAGCAACAAAGTGTACAGGAACAGCATAGGGGAAGAGAAGTCCCCTCGGATGTTCCCAATCCTTGCACACACTGATCCACCTCCACACAATTACTGAATGCAACTAACCAGATGGAAACAGCTGCTTTAGAATTGCTTGCAAAATATTCTTCAGGATCAATATAAATTTAATAATAAAAGTATACTTATCAAATGTACATACATTTAAACTAAAATGATCATATAGCTTAATGATATAAAACTAAGCAACAAGAAGGGCACAGTTCTTCTTATACCATCCTTGAAATGTTTTGTAGATTTTAGGATTAAAATTTTAACCAATTTTTTGGGCGGATTTGGCAGCATGGTCCTGCTGTTTTCTGCCACCCTGGCGAAGCAAACACACTTATGGCTGTTTTGAATTCACTCCAACAAATTGGACCCTTCATTTTTAGGAGACAATAGGAGGAAAACCATCACAGCAACAATTAATTTAAGAGCAAAATTAAGAAAAATTCTAGACTCAACTTTAGTATGCTTCAAAAACTTAAAAAATGATTTTTTGTGCTTTGGAGAAAGAGATTCATCTACAGTCACACTCCCTATTCACTGAAAACTTACAAATCAAACATATGTTGAAATTAAGAAAATTAGAAATATTATTGTCATTAAGGTTGTTTTTCTCCCCTTAAGTCTATTACATCCCCAGAAGGTAGAAATGTGTGCATGTGTACAAAAGGGCAAAAACCCAGCATTATGAGGCATTTTAAATTGTTCTAAAATAAAATGGCAAAGAAATGTAAAGCAACAAAAAGTCATGTGTTTGGCTTATACAAAAAAAGAAAGCGTTCAAACGTGTATAATTGTGGAAATGTTTGAACAAATCAAATATAGAGAAGACAAATTTCTAGAAATATATAATATACAAGGCTGACATTTAAACAACACAATATTTGAGTAGACACTAATGAAATCAGATATTTTCTCTCCAATATATCGTGTGTTTATCGACTTTAATATAAATAATACTAACAAATAAATCATGTCAATATCAATAAATGGTAGCACTAAGATGGTAGGAGCTGGTGGTCATGCTTTCAGTTTCCCCTTGTTATGAAACACCGAAAAAATGTTTCAGTGTAGATTTTGTGTTATTGTATATCTGGTTTTTTGTGTCTGCAATAACTTATTTGCCAATAAATAGTAGTTTTATTTTATCTTGTGTCAGTTTTGATTAACGAAGTTGTTCCATGTGTCAAACCTGTTGGAAATATATGCTGGGAAGCAAACTTGCATGCATATAATTTGCATAATTATGCAAATCAAGCTAATTGTGCAAAGATTTTTATACTTACAGTTTATCTGCAGAATTTAACTGTTTTCTCTCTCTCTTTTTTTTTTTTTTTTTTTGCAGTCAGCCCGGGTCCCTAGCTATAGGAAGCCAATGTAAATTCCAGAGCACTCATGGTGCTCCTGGAGACCCATCCCCGAAAGAAGCCTGGCTGCCACATTACTGCCGCTTCTGAACAATCATCAAGGGCAGCCCCACATAGAGCGCATTGCAGTAATCTAGCCTCAAGGTGATGAAAGCATGGATGATGGTGGCAAGGTTCAAATCATGTAGTTTTCTCACCAGATGGAATTGGTAAAAAGTACTACTGGCCACAGCCGCAACCTCATGTTCCAGGCACAGCATGGAGTCCAGAACTACTCCAAAGCTGCGACCTTGAGTGATGGGGGGAGGGGGCAGACCCCAGCAATAACAGGAGTCCTAATTCTCTCCAAGTCACAAAACCAGCCCACCATAACCTCAGTCTTGTCAGAATTCAGCCCCAATCAGCTCACTCTCAATTCAGTCCCCAACCGCAGCCAGGCAATGCCCAAGCACCAAGACTGCAGGACCGGGTCAGATTTTAAAAAGAGAGCTAGAGCTGAGTGTCATCAGCATACTGATGACACTTCACATCAAACATCTGAATTAGGGCTGAAACTCAGTGCTCGGAAAACTTCAGACTCTACTAAGGATTCTGATACTCAGTTCCGAATTTCCGAAGTCCCAAATACCGTGGCTGGTCCCTGGAAAACTTCATACGCCTTCATTGAGCGCTAGCACTATGGCACACGTGGAACCATCAAGAATGGTTGATGACACTCTAGGAAATGAAACTTGGTGACATATTTGGTATGGGGGGTATGGGAGGTGATGGATAACCCAGATGGCAAGTTTTGATTGGCTGGTAGGGGCAAAATAAAAGTGGCTGCACAGCCATTTTCCATTCTCTTTGGTGAGGGCTACACTGATGATCTGTAAGTAATTGGTTTGGGGGGGGAGGGGCCTGGCCTGGCCTGCCCATAGGGGCAATGGGAGGGGGCAAGAGTTATTTTTGTTTCCAGTGCTATAACATGATTATTTTATTATTTTTTTAAAAAATAAGCAGGTGCCACACTGCTGCTGCCCACTGCTTGGCAGGCACCATGGAAGCCAGAGGAATCTCTGTCTTGCTACATTTTCCCTGGCCTGGGCTGTCCAAGTTACCAGTGCCACGCCAATACCATGCCTTCTTTAAAAATAAGCGGGTGCATGCTGCCTGTTGCTTGCACTGCATGGCCAGAAGGATCAGCCTAGCTCCACCTCCCTTGGCCTGGGCTGTCTATATACTAGGGGCAATGCTGGGGTTGTCACTGCCAAATATACTTAAAGTTTGGGTGCTGCCTGCTGCTGCTGCTTGTACTGCCTGATGGCAAGTTGGCAGTATCCTAGAGGCCTTAGTTGGCATAAGTTTGTGTGCTGCCTGTTGCTGCTGCTTGCACTGCCTGCTGGCAAGTTGGCAGTACACTAGAGGGTTTGGTTGGCATAATGATTTTAAAGTGGGTGCACTACTGATGGTGGGTCATGCTGTGGGTACACTACTTCTGGGTTATTGGGTTTTTTTCAGATTTCTGCCTGCAGTTACACTTTTGTGGTGGGCTTGTCTTCTCGAGCGATTGTCCCCATTCTTGCCCGGCTGCTTTTCTGGCATAATAATTTCAAAGTGGGTGCACTGCTGATGGTAGGGCATGCCATGGGTACACTACCACTGTTTTTTGGTGGGATTTCTACCCACAGTTGCACTTGTGGTGGGTTCGTCTACTCGAGTGATTGTCCCACTCTTCCTAGCCTGCTTTTCTGGGCACTGCTTGGTTGGCAGTACATATGATTTTAAGTGGGTGCACTGCTGATGGTGGAGCACGCTGTGCATAGTTTTAGTACTGCTGGTTTTTTTGTGGGATTTCTGCCCCCAGTTGCACTTTTGTGGTGTGTTTGTCTTCTCAAGCGATTGTCCCACTCTGGCTAGCCTGCTTTTCTGGGCACTGATTGGTTGGCAAAACTCAAAGTAGGTGCACTACTGATAGTGGTGACACTATGGGTACACTACTGCTGTTTTTTGGGGGAGATTTTGTGGTACTACTCGTGCTGACTTGGAAACAAGTAGTACTGGTTTCCACCATTCCGAAGTTCCAAGTTCAGAAGTTTATCGAGCTTCGAAGTTCCAACTTTTCGGTACTCGGACAAGGTTCCGAAGTCCAGCCAACTATCCAGACTGGGTGTTCGGAACTTGGTCTGAGTACCCGGAAGGCCTATTCAGTGCAGTCCTACTCTGAATGACCTCACCCAGTGGCTTTATATACACATTGAACAGGAGGGAAGACAAGATGGAACTCTGCGGGACACCACAGGGGAGATGAGGCGCACTCACTCATCACCACCTGCTGAGACCTCTATATTAGGAACAAACGAAACCACCCAAGAGTAGTACCGCACACCCCCACCAGGTCACGCAGTTGAGTCAACACCTAATGATCAACTGTGCAAAAGGCCGCTGAAATATCTAACGAGATCAACAGGGTACAATTGCCCTTGTCAATCTCCAACTCCAGATCATCGACCAATGCCACAAGCACAGTCTCTGTGCCATACTCAGGATGAAAGCCTGAATGAGAAGAGCACAGGAGCAGGAATCTGACAGCATCTAGATGACCCTGGAGCTGTTGGGCAACCACCAGTTCAATAACGTTTCTTAAAAAGAGAAGTTTAGAGACAGGTGGCAGGAGAGTCAGCATCCAAAGATGTTTTTAAGCAAGGGCCACACAACCACATTTTTAATGTCATCCAGAACCCTATCTGCCCGAAGGGAGACATTGACAACCCCAGCCAATAATAGTTCCAACATCGCATGATGGGAGACACCCTCGACCTGATCTTTTACACTGGCCTTAAGACGGGGAATCCGTTAGTGGGGGAGGTGTCAATGGTGACCTTGTCATGGACGGATCATTACCTCCTGCAGACATGTCTCCCGGCGCATGTCAGCCCCCCGTTGGGTGCAGAACCAGTTAGGTTGGTCTGTCCCCAGAGACTAATGGAACCAGAGAGGTTCCGGAACACTAATGGGAAATTACCCTCTGATCTTGCCGACCGTTCACTAGATGACCTTGTGATTTTCTGGAATACCCTGTTAGCGGAGACCATCGACAGGAGAGCTTTAAGGCATCCGTTCCCTCAGTGTCAGCACCGCAAGATGCCTTGGTATACTGAGGCTCTGCGGTTGCTGAAACGTGAAGGGTGGCTGTTAGAGCAATGGTGGCACCACTCTCATGCTGAAGCCGACAGATTGCAACATAGTCAGTTTGCGAGCCTATGCTGTGGTCGTGAGGGTGGCAAAAAAGTTCCTTGCCACTCTCATGTACATGAAGTCCCGTATGGCCTCCCTCCGTCTGGAACCAGAACTTTCTGATGCTCGCTGTGACGTGTTTATGGGTTACTTCATGGATAAAATCACTCTGATTCACCACGATTTTGACGCTGCATTTTTAATACGAGAACCAGAGGTTATGGAAGTCCCATCTTATCTGATTTTGTGGGATCAGTTCTAAATGGGTATTGACCGCCAATATGGAGGTTGTCCTTGGGGCTGTCAGGGCTAACTTTTGTGAACTAGACTCTTGCCTGTTCTGGCTGGTTAAGACCAGCCAGAAGATGCTGGGGCCAGTGCTGGTGGAGACGATCAATGCCTCCCTTCGGGAGGGCAGGGTGTCAAGCCGCCTCAAAAAGGCAGCAGTGCAGCCCCTGTTCAAGAAACCATCTTCTGACATTGACTCCCTCACCAGCTACCAGCCAGTCTCTAAGCTTTCCTTTTTAGGGAACGTTATTGAGTGGGTCGTGGGTCGGCAGTTACAGGGGCATCTGGATTGTGTCCGTTTCCTTGATTCCTCCAAGTCCGACTTTCACCCGGGTTATGGCGCGGAGACTGCGCTTGTGGCACTGGTCGACAACCTTCGCCACAAATTAGATCAGGGTTGCTCGACCCTGCTGATTCTGTTAGATGTCAGATGCTTTTGATACCGTTGACCATGATATTGGTGAGCCGCCTGCGGGATAGAACCAGAGTGGGCAGAATTTTTCTTGAATGGTTCAGTTCTTCCTGGCCAGGAGAACCCAACAAGTGGTGCTTGGTGAGTACTCGTCATCTTCCTGAGACCTCTCGTGTGGAGTCCCGCAGGGTTCCATTCTGTCCCCTCTCTTGTTCAATGTGTATATGCAGCCGCTCAGAAGGTAATAATCTGACCATGATAACAGTATTGTAACAACACTCTCGATAACTGGAACCCCTGTTTCCAGGCTAGATTAGATGCAGGGTATCAGGTAGAAGTATGCAATCACCCCAGAAGGGGGTATCAATGAAGTCCATAATTAAGTGGAGGGAGGGATGTTAAATTTAATGCAGTCAGCCTCCTCATGGTTACTGCTGAAGCTATTATGCTTCCTACTGTATCCACTCCATCATAGTTTGTCCGGAAGGATAAGCAGCTCAGCCAGATTGCTGTCTTCTCTGGTTAAAGGGAGGGAAACGTTTTCCTGTAACCATGTGTCGGGGGGGGCAGTAGGCTAGCTGCTACAATAAACGCAGCAGGAGGTCCAACATGAGCTGAGTCGATAATACTCTCAATTAGAGATGTAAAATTTCTGGAAATTTTGAAGCCATGGGAAAAAAACAGGTGTTTTGTTTGGGTTTTTTAGGAAAAAATGAAAATTTGGGGGGAAATTGAAATATATGCAAAGCTTATTTTCTTAGCACCCTTTACAGATCTAAATTCACTTTGCTATTTTAAGAACAAAATATATTGTGCCTAACTGTTTGCTCATGAAATTATCATGTTTGGTATATTTATTAAATTTTAAGGTATAGTTTATTCAGACAATAATGACAAATTTACTAATTTTTACTTTAAAATGTTTGAAATTTTTGTTATAAATGGAGCTACCAGCTGCTGAACTCTAGCATCTTAGGTTTTGCCAGTATATGAGAAGCAGGCAAAAATTAAAGTTGAAAATAGAAGGAACCATCAACATTATAGTAAAACAGATTTATTATGGAATCTGGACTTAGTCTCCTCCACAGTGTCAAGCAGATACAGAAAGCACTCATTTTTACAAAAAGTGCTGAGGGGGGGAAAAGGGAGGGGGAACCCAAGACTCATTGAATACAAATTTTGCCACATGAAACTTTGTCTAATCAGTCTCATTTTCTGAGCTATCACTCTCGGCAGTTGCTGATTGTTCTGATGCTTCATTTTTATCATCTTTGTGGCAGAATTCTGAAAACTGAAGGTTTGCCAGATTGAGACAAGCTTCTCTACTCTTTCACGTTAGTTTATTTCTTGATTTGGTGTGAGTATTTCCAAACAGAGACCAGTTTCTTTCACATGCTGCAGAAGATGGAGGAATCTGAAGCAGGCGAGAAGCAAGAGTCATCAGAGGCTAGCTAGTGCAAAGGCTTTGCCACCATGTAGCCTGAGGGATATGCTTGGCAGAGTCCCAGACTGCATTCATGGACCAAATAAGAACCGAAGAGGTTCTGTATGTCAGGTCCCGGGCGCGAACCCTTGGCCTTGGGATGCAGGAGAGGTGCCTTTGGGGCCTGCGCCACCTGGTGGCTTTGTTCACCTCCCGCATTTCTCCTCTGTAGGCCTTCCCCTGTCTTACTGCCCTTTGCATGGCCACACCCTCTCCCAGCTGGGGCTTGTTTCCCTAGCCCGCCCCCCAGCTTCCTGATTGGCCACAGATGGTACTTAAACACTGATGTGGCCTCAGGAAGCTGGTGGAGCAACGTCTCACACCCGCCTGAAGGTTTGATGTTTATGTTGATGTTTTGTATCAAGTACCTCTTCTCTTGTTGTGTGTTTGCCCTGTAACCCTGTCTCCCCTATAGTCTGCATGTGTTTCCCCAGCTTTGGCTCCCCTGCCCATTGTTTCTTGTTTCCTATTGTTCCCCTCATCCCTGTTGCTCCCCTGCTCCCATTCCCTAGCCCCTTGTCTCTTGTTCTCTGTTGATTACTTCATCCCTGTTGCTCCCTTGCTCTGTTTCCCTAGGCCCTTGTCTTTGTCCCTTGTTGTTCCCCTTGTCTCTAGTGCTTCCCCAGCTCTGGTTCCTTAGCCCCTTGTCTCTTGCTCCCTGTTGCCCCTTTTGTCCTTCTTGATCCCTGCTCTGACTCCCTAGCCCATGCTTCATGTTCCCTGTTGCTCCCCTCATCCTTCTTGCTCCCCTGCTCTGGTTCTCTAGCCCCGTGTTTCTTGTTCCTTATTGTTCCCCTCATCCCTGTTGCGCCCCTGCCCCGAGTCCCTCGGCCCGTGCCTCTTGTTCCTTGTTGCGCCCCTGCCCTGAGTCCCTCGGCCCGTGCCTCTTGTTCCCTGTTGTGCCCCTGCTTTGAGTCCCTAGATCCTTGTCTCTTGTTCCCTGTTGCTCCCATTCCCTAGCCCCTTGTCTCTTGTTCCCTGCTGCTCCCATTCCCTAGCCCCTTGTCTCTTGTTCTCTGTTGATTACTTCATCCCTGTTGCTCCCTTGCTCTGTTTCCCTAGGCCCTTGTCTTTGTCCCTTGTTGTTCCCCTTGTCTCTAGTGCTTCCCCAGCTCTGGTTCCTTAGCCCCTTGTCTCTTGCTCCCTGTTGCCCCTTTTGTCCTTCTTGATCCCTGCTCTGACTCCCTAGCCCATGCTTCATGTTCCCTGTTGCTCCCCTCATCCTTCTTGCTCCCCTGCTCTGGTTCTCTAGCCCCGTGTTTCTTGTTCCTTATTGTTCCCCTCATCCCTGTTGCGCCCCTGCCCTGAGTCCCTCGGCCCGTGCCTCTTGTTCCTTGTTGCGCCCCTGCCCTGAGTCCCTCGGCCCGTGCCTCTTGTTCCCTGTTGTGCCCCTGCTTTGAGTCCCTAGATCCTTGTCTCTTGTTCCCTGTTGCTCCCATTCCCTAGCTCCTTGTCTCTTGTTCCCTGTTGATTACTTCATCCCTGTTGCTCCCTTGCTCTGTTTCCCTAGGCCCTTGTCTTTGTCTCTTGTTGTTCCCCTTGTCTCTAGTGTTTCCCCAGCTCTGTTTGCCCCAACCCATCGGCTCCAGTCCCTGTGGTTCCCCCCACTTTGGCTCCTTAGTCCCTTGGTTCTTGCCCCTTGTTGTTCCCTGGGGCTCCCCTTGTTCCTCGTTGCCCCCTATTATATTTCATTCTTCCTTGGGGAGGATCTTGGTGTGTGGGTCTTTAGTCTGCTCCTTGACCTCGATGATGAATCAGACCCTCTCTGACATAGGCTTCTAGGCCTCAAGATGAGAGCAGGTTCTGGAGACTCCGAGACGCTCTGAGAGGTCCATTTAGCCTACAGGCTTCCTTTCCCGGGGTCTCTTCCCCTTTCCTTCCTTTGGGAACGTGGTCCTTCCCCCATCTTGACCCCACTGTTACCCTGGCCCCGTGACAGATTGCTCCACCCCATATACCCCTCTTCCCTTCCCTCAACCCCTCATGGACTAAGGTGATCCACAGAGACTCCGTGGTGTGGATCTTTTGTCATTGTGTGGCTAGTTTTCATCAGACCAAACTTGCACCCCAGTCCAGGATAAGCATGCTGAGTACTGGATCTTCCTCTCGACTACCCCCTCCTGTTCCCTGGAAGTGGGCATCCTATCGAGAGGTAGAAGCATTTTTGCAGCATGAGCCTGGAGCCCTCGATCCATCCCCAATAATGTGGGATGAGCACCGTCAGGTGTTGGCGTATTTAGCGCAAGGGAGGAAGGCCACCTCAGCCATGACCCGAGCCACCTCTCGTAGGGCTGGCCCACAGAATACAGCCATGCGGTCAACTCCCCTGCCCCCCAACACGTGGGCTTCTAGGGGTCTATGGGAGGACCCATGTATTGATTCGGATGAGGAAGGCACATGGGAAGACGTGAGCACTGATGAAGCAGAGGGGTCTGAGGTTGATGGACTAGACGATGGATATGTAGGCCTAGCGGACCCGGGTCTTACCACATGCTACCAGACATTCTCCCCAGAGACAGATGTTCCAATGACAACCCTGGCACAAGTACAGCCCCCTGTCCAGGCACAGGCAACCCAGGATGCCCCTGGGAATGAAACTTCAAACCCTGCCCTGGCCACCTTTTTCCAGTTATGGAGGGCCCAGCTGGCTGCTGGATATACCAGGAATCCCCCCGGGCAACCAACCTGTGGTGGTGATGACTCATCAAAAGCCCCCCTTGACATTGAGAGCCCGTCCTCCGGACCCAGGACCCAGACAAAGACCCCACCACCAATAGCCTCACCGCCCCGGATGGCCTTTATAGGCACAACATTGCAAGGCCCCGCTGTAGGTGCCCATGATAGCCCGTCCTTGGGAGCCGGGACCCGGACAAAGACCCTTCCGCCGATAGCATCGCCGCCCCGGATGGCCTTTATAGGCACAACATTGCAAGGCCCTGCCGTGGGTGCCCGGGATAGCCCGTTCTCGGGAGCCGTGAGCCGTACAAAGACCCTTCCGCCAATAGCATCACCTCCCCGGATGGCCTTTTTAGGCACAGCATTGCAAGGCCCTGCCGTGGGTATCAGAGCCCCCTCAACATCATCAGTGTTGCGCCTTGGGGGAGTAGCAAGTCGAAGGGGGCTATCGGCTGCACCTGTAGTTACGTCTGTGCAAGTCACTGTATGCCGCCCTCCGCAGCAGACATCGCTCCATGTCTCATCATGGTTGTCTAAGGCTCCGGGACTCGGGCACGGCCATCCACCTGCCCATTGGGAGTCCAGGACTCTTGGGAATGCATATCCCGCTCCTCGGATACGCGTCCAGTCCACCACTAATTGGAGGCTCCCGCAACTCCCTGTGCTACCACCCTGGACAACAAGGAGCCCGGTCCTGCGGGACTACCCGCAGCCCAGTGACTCTCAACAGCCCGCATTGGTGGAACCTGATGTCGCAGGTAGCATGACACCAAGGGCTTCTTGGTCCCAAGTCCCCGGTTCCAGAGAACCTGCAGGACGACCATGGCAGGCGATACCTATTCAGGCCGACATGTCCTTGGCATCCTCAATTGTGCCCCTAACCTCATTAAGAGACACCGTCGCCCGACCCTCACCAGCATCTGTGCCATCCCAATCTGTGGAACAGCCTCCATCAGCCGCTCTTTCCCCCAAGGGTGCTACTCAACACATGTCGATCGTTGCACCACCAGAGACTGCTTCCCAGCCCCCACTAGCAGCCCTGTCACTGCAGATTGTGGCCCGGCCCCTACCGGTAGCCTCACCACCAGCACTGACGACTCAGCCTCTGCCAACAGCCCTGCCACCAGAGGTTGCTGCCCGGCCAATACTAGTGACTCTGCCACCACCGAGTACTGCCCGGCCTTCATCGGCGGCCCCGCTACCAGGGATTGGGGTTTGGCCCCCACCAGGAGTCCACCCACCAAAAACTGTGGCCCTAACCCTGCCGGCACCCCTACAGCCTGGCAGTGTCATACGACCCATACCTTCCCCGGTTTATTGTTCTGTACCCCCCACCTCTCCCTTATCTCCTACCTATTGGGTCTCTCCTCCAGGCCCTGTTCCCTTTCCCACCAGCTCTGTGTTTCGTGTCCCACCACCTTGGCCACTCGTCCTACCCATACTATGTGTACTTCATAGTACCCAGGTGCAGCTCCAAGCCCTCACCTCGCTTTTCCAAGCTATCTTACGCCCCTTCCAGTGTACCCCCTGATGTGGTATGTCACATAACAGAAGAGTTTCAGTGGGTACCCTGCTGGATCATTGGTTGTGTGTCAGGCATCGGGGGGGGGGGGGCTTGGAGGGGGGGGTACTGTCAGGTCCCGGGCACGAACCCTTGGCCTTGGGATGCGGGAGAGGTGCCTTTGGGGCCTGCGCCACCTGGTGGATTTGTTCACCTCCCGCATTTTTCCTCTGTAGGCCTTCCCCTGTCTTACTGCCCTTTGCATGGCCACACCCTCTCCCAGCTGGGGCTTGTTTCCCTAGCCCGCCCCCCAGCTTCTTGATTGGCCACAGATGGTACTTAAACACTGATGTGGCCTCAGGAAGCTGGTGGAGCAACGTCTCACACCCGCCTGAAGGTTTGATGTTTTGTATCAAGTACCTCTTCTCTTGTTGTGTGTTTGCCCTGTAACCCTGCCTCCCCTATAGTCTGCATGTGTTTCCCCAGCTTTGGCTCCCCTGCCCATTGTTTCTTGTTTCCTATTGTTCCCCTCATCCCTGTTGCTCCCCTGCTCCCATTCCCTAGCCCCTTGTCTCTTGTTCTCTGTTGATTACTTCATCCCTGTTGCTCCCTTGCTCTGTTTCCCTAGGCCCTTGTCTTTGTCCCTTGTTGTTCCCCTTGTCTCTAGTGCTTCCCCAGCTCTGGTTCCTTAGCCCCTTGTCTCTTGCTCCCTGTTGCCCCTTTTGTCCTTCTTGATCCCTGCTCTGACTCCCTAGCCCATGCTTCATGTTCCCTGTTGCTCCCCTCATCCTTCTTGCTCCCCTGCTCTGGTTCTCTAGCCCCGTGTTTCTTGTTCCTTATTGTTCCCCTCATCCCTGTTGCGCCCCTGCCCTGAGTCCCTCGGCCCGTGCCTCTTGTTCCTTGTTGCGCCCCTGCCCTGAGTCCCTCGGCCCGTGCCTCTTGTTCCCTGTTGCGCCCCTGCTTTGAGTCCCTAGATCCTTGTCTCTTGTTCCCTGTTGCTCCCATTCCCTAGCCCCTTGTCTCTTGTTCTCTGTTGATTACTTCATCCCTGTTGCTCCCTTGCTCTGTTTCCCTAGGCCCTTGTCTTTGTCTCTTGTTGTTCCCCTTGTCTCTAGTGTTTCCCCAGCTCTGTTTGCCCCAACCCATCGGCTCCAGTCCCTGTGGTTCCCCCCACTTTGGCTCCTTAGTCCCTTGGTTCTTGCCCCTTGTTGTTCCCTGGGGCTCCCCTTGTTCCTCGTTGCCCCCTATTATATTTCGTTCTTCCTTGGGGAGGATCTTGGTGTGTGGGTCTTTAGTCTGCTCCTTGACCTCGATGATGAATCAGACCCTCTCTGACATAGGCTTCTAGGCCTCAAGATGAGAGCAGGTTCTGGAGACTCCGAGATGCTCTGAGAGGTCCATTTAGCCTACAGGCTTCCTTTCCCGGGGTCTCTTCCCCTTTCCTTCCTTTGGGAACGTGGTTCTTCCCCCATCTTGACCCCACTGTTACCCTGGCCCCGTGACACTGTATTCTGCAACATTTGAAAGTACCTTTCCAACATCAAGTCGCAAGTGTGTTGCTTGTTTTGTAATCCAGGCAAAGGCAGTAGCAATGCTATCATCACTAACATTTCTGCCTTTGAATCTTGGATCCAAGAGATAGTCTAACTGTCTTACATAAAAGTCTTCCTATTACATAGTTATTACTTAGAAGACATTTTTGGAGGAGTAAAAGGTAGCAATACAAGAACACCTTGTCTTAAACATTTTATTAATCATTCAAAAAACATATTTCATGAGGGGTTGTTTTTTTTCCCCCAAATATTTTCAATTTTTCCAAAAAACAAGAACAAAAGGCCTCGGGGAAAAACGGGTTTTCTCCAAATGTTTCCATTTTTTTCCCAGGCCTTCACATCTCTACTCTCAATGTGATTACTGTTGAAGCATATACCTTTTGAACGAACAGGTCATATTGTTCCAGGGTTTGTACCAGGTGGATATCCCCAGCTGCTTCCCCCCGCACCAAGTCAGTGTGTGCAGTTAGATCTATGGAGCAGGGGTGGGAATGCATAAAAGGTCTATCTGACAGGGATATTAGAAAGGTAATGTAAATTAATGGGAATACAAGTGAAAAGGACAATGGAGGCATCCAAACTTGATTAGCCCGGAGGCTTGAGAATCATGTAGAGGAATGGAATAAATGCTATCAAGGTGCCTTTCCTCTCTAGGGAATAGGATTTCTGGAACATAGTGCATTTTAGAAGTCAAGTTACGGAAACAGTGTTAGATTTTTTTGAACCCACTTTGCATCTTATATGGGTGTAGCGGTCCCAATGAAACTTTCAAAGAAATATTCTGGGCTAGAAATCTCAATTCTGTATCAGGAAGAGAAACTAATATATGCCCGTTCCCTGTATCTGAAGAATGAGAGGCGCTGTAGTGGAGGCATGGTTCCCCTGGATTCCAAGTAGGGCAGAAACGGCAAATGACCACAATATCTGTTTCTGATGTAAAGAGCACTTCCGCAGTGAGTGGCCCAGTGTGATAGAGATGTTCATTCCACTACTTCTGCCGACACTTTCCAACATGCAGTCACAGTGTTAAAGTAGCAGAACAATGTTTCTTCCGAAACGTCCGAGATTTACTTTCCGAAATTACTCTGGCACTTTCCGATAATTCCGATATCCCAAAGCAAAGGGCATGGAATTAGCGTAATGCTGGTGGAAAAGCTGCAGAAAGTAGCAGGCAATTCCAAAATGGCAGAATGAAATATTGATGCGGAAAAAGAAGTTGCTGCTTCAGCGCTAATTCTGTGGAGTCAATGTCTTGTATACGCTAGATCCCAGAAGATTAGGGCAGGGACCCTGTGGGGTAGTCAGAGGGGTAGGCAGACACAGTGCAGAAAAACCAGTTGCTTCCATAAAAACACCAAAACCATTATTTCTAGACTTGAGACTGGACCCCTGTGCAATTCTCCAGGGCTGGAGGAGTATACTGCCCCCAAGTCAGGGAGGATCTCCTTAACGGAGAGTATTCTGGCATAGGCTGAAAACAAAGGAATAGTGGTGCCTTGGATCCCAAAGAGCCTAGGGAGAAGGTGTCAGTGAGGATTGAGGGTCCTCTGTCTGGGAGTGCTCCCATAGGACTCTACTTACAGTTAGGCATGCTCCTTGTCCCTTTGTCAGTGGTTTCCAGGGGTGATGGCTCCTTCACAAACAATGCAATTGGCATCTTTTATGCTCTTACCTCATATTATCTTGTTCATTTTCACTGAAATGCAGAAGATTCTCCTTGTTAGAATGGGCAGGCACCCCAAGGCCTAATCTCTTGGTTGTTAGTCTGCACAAGATATCATGCTCTGCTGAGTGCTGCCAAAAGGCTCCGCTGGAGGTTGACTCATCACCTGTAACTGGATCTTCAACAGGGTCAGGGATTGCTAGCTTCAGCTGAATTGCCGGCGCCACAGATGCTGTACCCACGGGAGAGGGGACCAGTGCCTTCAGTGCCATGATGGGCAATGCGGTCTGTGCTGTGAGATTCAGGGAGCTGATGGAGAAAGGCAGGGGCAACTGGGTGAAGAAGTCGTGGTTTTCGTTAACCAGTTTAATGCTTACTGCTCATTAGCAATTTCATGTGTGGAGCAGTATCTGTTGCCCCGTCTCTGGGAGGAAGGCACCGTCTTTCAGCGAGCTGGATGCGCATGGAGTAGCAGCTTTCTTATTGGGTCTTATGAGTTCCCAGTTTGAGAAGTCCCGGCCCATTGGACCATCCAGTTTTCTCAATGGCAACACAGCACTCTGCCCTAGTCAAAGCCTCTTCGGAGCAGAAGGGGTTGCATACATTTCACTTTCAGCATTTTCCCAGCGTAAGTCTGGAAAGGGGGCACCCTGTGTGTTAAGCAATAGCCTGGCCAAATTATCCCCCTCCAGAAATTCTATGGACAAGACATCCAAGAATATGTCAATGTCGGAGATGCTCAGTCAGAGATAGCTCAATGATTTCCTGACTTGCCCTCTGGCCCAGTTTGCCAATAGTGAAGAAATAAAAGGAATTAAGGAAACTGAAGAAATTAAAGAATAAAATGGTTCATGGGGAAAGGATACTTTCAAGAACTCTGTAGCCACTCTTCAACGTGGTAAAGGAAAAACTGAATGGGGAGGGCAGAGGGCAGGCTTTATACTAACTAGCCAGCACGTGTCAAATTAACTGTGCATGCACCGCTCTGCAGGACTCAAAGAAGAAACCGGGGTTACTTACCTGTGACCTTGGTTCTTTGAGATGGGCTCTGTCATTCACACCAGCGGGTAGCCATTTTGTGAGCTGCTACAGTCAGTATATAAGGCGGAGCATGCGTTGTCTCTGTTCCTTCCAACCCCTACATCGCAACAATACTTCAGGCAGATGAAGAGGGAAAGGTGGGTGGGGGATATGTGTGAGAGCACATCTCAAAGAACCAAGGTTACGAGTAAGTAACCCTGGTTTCTTCTTTGAGTGGGGCTCTGTGACTCTCATCAATGGGAGATTTAAAAAGCAGTCACCCCAGGGGGTGGGGGTGGAATTTACTTGAAGACAGATTGAAGGACTGCTTTCCCAAACTCAGCATCTGCATGAGCTGTAATGTCCAGAGCATAATGTTTGGCAAAAGTGCATGCAGAGCTCCATGTGACCACTTTGCAAATGTCTGCTATTGGAAAGTTATGATGCAGCGCAGCAGATATAGCCATGGCTCGAATGCTGTTGGAGACATTCTGCAGGCTGCTTGTTTGATAAGGTGCAGCAAAGGGAAATGCATTCCACTAACCAGGAGGAGATGGTTTGACGTGAAACTTTGTTCCCAGGTGAAGGCTCTCCTGTCATTACAAGGAGTGAGTTAGACTTACGAAAAGGTTTAGTCGTCTCGAGGTAGAATGACAGAGCTCTCTTGATGTTGAGCATATAAAGGGCAGACTCTCCCAAACAGTGAAGTATCAGGAAGAAAATTGGTAGGACAATCTGCTGAGACATATGAAATGCCAAGACAACCTTGGGTCTAAACATGGGAGGTAGATAAAGGATAACTATCTTTATGAAAAATGAGTGATGGAAGAATAGACAATGCTGCTATTTCACTTACCCTCCTAGCTGATATCAGAGCTACTAGCATGCAGACATTCAACGACAGCAGATGCAGTGAACATGTTGTGAGAGGTTCAAAAGGAGGCAAGATTAAGTCTTCCTAAAACTAAGTTCAAGTCCCATGATTAGCAAGGGTCTCTAACAGGTGGGGCAACGTTGTGAAGTACTTTCAAGAATTTCTTTAAGACCGGATGTGAGAAGTTAGGTCGACTGTCAACTGGAGATAAGTGCTGAGATTGCAGCAAGATGGGTTTTTATAGCGAGGATGGTCCCAAGCTCTGAGATCGGAGATGGACCAAGTAAGTAAGGAGTTGCTTAATTGCTACTGAATGTGGTTTAAATTCTTTAGATACAACCCATACTGAGAATCACTTCCACTTAAACATGTAGATTTTGTTGGTGGAATCCTTGCAAGCACATTTCAGAATGTGGACTGCCTCGTCAGGTATGTCTAGTAAGCCTTGGGAGGTAACGGTGATATCGGCCAAGCAATCAGATGTAGCGACTGGAGGCTGGGATGTAGAATCTCGCCGTTATTCTGATGAATGAAGTCTGGAATCAACGATGTCAATATTGCCATACAGCCATCGTCTGTAGATGCATGTACCATGGCTGTCGGGGCCAGCTCAGGGCTATCAGGATGCAGTGTGATCCCTCCTTGGCTAGTTTCATCAAAACTCAAGTGATTAGGGGAAGGGAGGAAAAGCATACAGTAGCTGACCCTCCCAGGGAATTAGAAATGCATCATTCAGAGCCCTTACCTTTTCATGCTTGAGTGCAGAACAGTTGACACTGAATGTTTTGAGGGGGATGCAAAGATATCTATTTACGGCTAACCCCATTTTGAGAATAGATCTAGGGACACTGACCTGTTGAGCATCCACTTTTGTTGTAGAATGGGTGCCCTGCTCAACACATCGGTGATTATGTCGGACTGACCCATGAGGTGTGTTGCTATGGGAAGAACGTTGTGGAGGATGGACCACTTCCACGGTTTTGTCACTTCTCTGCACCATCTGGAGGCACGAGTGCCTCCCTGCTTGTTTATGTACCACATACCTGTGGTGTTGTCTGTGGCAATTTGAACAGTTTTGCCTTTGATGAGTGGAAGAAATGCCTTCAGGGAAAATCTGATTGTTCTCAATTCTAAGAGGCTGATGTGCATGGAACATTCCCATGTGTTCTAAGTGCCGCTCACCTGAAGCGTGTTGCAGTGAGCAACCGATCCAAATAGGGAAGCAGTGGTAGTGATCAAGATGTCTGGGACAGGTTGAACGAACAGCATGCGCTCAAGCAAATTTTCTTCCCTGGTCCACCAGGAAAGGTTGTGTAATATAGAAGGAGGAATTGTTAGAGAAGCTGATCAATATTGTCCTCTGATAAGGGAAATATTTCGATGCCAACCAGTGCTGGAGGGGACAGATGAAATTTCGAACAGGCTGGGTAGGATGGGTGTGAAGCATGAACACTGACATTTGGATGGTAAAACGACAATTCTGCAGTACAAATACCCTCTGAGTGAGTCAATTTCTGCACCTATAAACCGAATACACTGTGTGGGAGTTAAGCACAATTTCTTAAAATTGATAAATCCAATTGCTGTAACAGGTCTATGGTAAATTGAGCATCTTCCTGAAGCTGATGTTTTGAATGCAAAACAAGGTGCCATTCGTCAAGATAAGGGAAGACTGTAAGGCCTCATTTTCTCAGGTATGCAGCAACTGGTGCCAGACAATTAGTGAATGCTCTAGGGGCTGTCGATAGCCCGAACGGCAAAACTTTATATTGGTAATGAAAGGTATCAAAAGTAAAATTTAAGGTAGTTCAGGTGGGCTGGGTGAATAGGGATATGAAAATAGGCATCCTGGAAATCCAGAGCAGAGAACCATGCCCCTTTAAAGAGAAGTGAGATAATTTTCTTCAAAATTACCATTCTGAACTTGAAGGATCTAACAAACTTGTTAAACAGTCTCAGGTCCAAAGTGGACCGGAGACTCCCATCCCTCTTAGGAACCAGGAAATACCTGGAGTAGAAACCCTTTTCCTGGAAATTCTCAGCAACCTCCTCAATTGCTTCCTTGAATTTCCTGTTGCAAGAATGTCTTGTGAGATGGTTCCCTAAAGAGGGATCGGGAAGGAGGTTTTGGGAAGAGGGTTTGAGAGAACTGAATTGTGTAACCTTGGGAAATGGTGTCAAGGACCCATTGATCTCACATGATAAAAGACCAAATTTTTAGACAAGAGGCCAATTTGTAAGAAAATTTTGTTGGGCAGTGGTTGTAAGCTCTGGAGATCATGATTAAAATCGAGATCTCTGCTTTGGGGGTGGGGGGGCAGACATCAAAGAGGTGGTCTGCTGGCAAGACTGTTGTTTTGGTCGATGTCAGACTGGGGGAGTGAGGAACGGAAATACTTTCAGGACTGTTGGAAGTATCCCAGAGTATATCTAGCGGACTTAAGTACCTCTTCTTGGTCTTGTAAGAGAGACCCAAAGCATAGGCTGTCCTCTTTGTGTCCTTCATTTTGGTCAGGACATAATCTGTGTTAGCCACGAAGATTCTGTTTTCGTCAAAACATAGATTCTCTATTTTAGCACAAGCCTCGTAAGGGAGAGCCGTCGATTGAAGTCGGGTGTGCCTTCTGGCCACTACACTGTTGGCCATTGCTCTGGCTGCCATGTCCGTTGTATGAGTGGCCATGGTTAGATGAGACTGGGCCAGGCAGAGCCCCTCAGATTGAATGACTTCAGCTTTTTTCTTTTGCTCCTGAGGTAGATGAGTCAGGACTGGGCCTAAGGTGCCCCATAATAGATGCTGAAAGGTGGACATAGCTTAAGCATAATTAGACGCTCTTAGGATCATAGTAGATGAAGAGAACTTCTTCCTGTCCAAGATGTCAATACATTTACTGTCCTTATCAGAGGGAGAGGTCTCAGACTGAACCACCACATAGTTGGGAATGGGGTGCTTTACAAACACTGAATTATCCTCTGTAGGTACTGGATAGAAGGCACTGACGTGCGGATCAATTGGCAAGGTTACAGATGGAGTTTTCCAAGGGATTCTGGATTCCTTCATTAATTTTTTTGAAAGAGGAAGAGTCAGTTTAGAGGAAGTCCTTTTAGCAAGGATCTTGTAAATGGGCTCTTCCTCCTCTACACAAACCATTTTGTTGTTCAAGGCCTTTGCCATTTTAGCAATTAACACTTGGAATCTTTTATGGTCCTCCTACTGGACCATTTGAGTAGTCTGAAATATTGTCAGATGGGGAAGATACAGAGTCTTCCAAGTCATTAAAAGGCATGGAAGAGGAAGTGTCCTTATTAGAAGTATCTGAAAAAACTGATCATTGACGCTCATCAGAATTTAGGGGGTCCTTCTACATCAGATGATGGGGAAGGCCTGTGTGTATGATAGGCCAAGGTTTGAGTCTTAGTCTGAGTACGAGGATTTGCATATGAGGCGGTATTGGAATTAGTGACATTTGTCGGCTATGATATTAAAATAGGTGGGGCAGATGATGGTAGAGTTGTACATGATGTCAAAGGTGTCGGAGTTGAAGTTGGTGGAAGAGACACTTTGTGGAGGTGGAGCTGTATCTGGAATACTCTGTTGCAGTATTTCCTTTAGTGTATGTGTAATTTGAGTCAGCGGGGTCTGAGAATCCCTTGCAGGGAAGTCCGTAGACATTCTTGGTGAGGACAATGGAGCTAGAATAGGTGCCCCGCTCAAAGTCGCTGACGGTGCAGGGGACGGAGGTCTTATGCCCCTTGAAGCATAAGAGACATTCATAACCATTTGATGAGGGATCCCACTGGTAGGGATATCTGGGAGAAGGCCAGAATGGTGGATGTGTCCACTGATAGTACAATTGTTGTGACGGTGAATTGAGAACAAACTGGCACGATCTAGGGGGATGTGAAAATCACACACCTAAGCTTGGGTCACAATCCTTCTGGTGGTACAGAAGGGAAAATAAACTGAGAAGTCGAATAAATCCAATCATCTGAGTCCTGATAGGAGTCTGGTGAGAAACATGGAGAGTGCCCAGCAGAGCCTCTAGGAGATACAGGGTGAAAACAGACATGACGCCTACCACCCTTTAACGTTATTTATGCATGTTGCAGGGCTGTATTAGTGCCCTATGCAGTCCTGAAATATGCATAAATGACCACCAAGGGTGGTTAAAGGGTGGTTAGCGTCATGCCTGTTTTCACCCACAGAGGGGGTCACCGGTATCGAGATAGGTGAAACTTGAAGTTCTGGAGAACGTAGGGCCCAAGACCTAAGAGAGGATGGTGAAATTTGTGGATTTTGGTTAGTCTTGGATCATTTGGAGATGGTGTCAGAGTCGGTAGATTTGTCCCCCTTCTTCTTCTTCTGTGATTTTTTAGAAGATTTTTTATTTGCAGGGGATGAAATAACTGATCTTTTCTTCTTTTAGGAGAAGACTGAGCCAGAGCAGAGAGAAGTTTTGGTGTGGAGTTATCTGCGTGTGCCAATGGGTGCAACGGTGCGGAGGTGTTGATCAGTGATGCCCCATAATGCAGAGGCTGGCTCCCCCTCCCCGCAGGTGCGGAGGATTGGGTCCGTGCAGAGGGCTCCCTCGGTTCAGAGACATCGATCGGTCCTGAGGTTGCTCTCAGTACAGGGACACTCTCCTGCACAGAAGGCCATTCCACGGAAGACTCTTTCTGAGGCTACGGGGATCTGACTCCCATGGAAGAAGGCGTGGAGCCCATCCTTTTTGGAGACATCAGAGTCTCAGCTGCATGCGTGGGAGATCCCCTATGTGTCAGGTGGAATTGAAGCTGCATTTTAGTTTTCAACTGTCTGCTTGGAGAGGCTACCACAGGCATAACAGCCGTGTGATTTGTGGGCCTCACCCAGACAGAGGCATGTGTCATGCGGATCCGTTATGGGAAAGGAGACGGGGCAATTTTTACACTGTTTGAAGCCTCCTTTCTTCAGAGCATTGGACATGATGGAGCAGCAAGTCTCCCCCACCTTCCCGTGAGGGGAAGGGAGAGAGAGTGGTTATGCTGTCAAAATTAGGATTATCGAGGAAATTATAAAGAAATAAAAGAAAATAAAGGAAAGGTTTCAGTACAGAGGTAGGAGATATTCAGTATAAGAACTGCTACGGAGGAGAAAAATATCCTTCGACAGCCTAGGCTTGGCGGTTGGAAGGAACTGGGGTAACGTGCACCCCATCCTGCCTTATATACTGACTCTAGCAGCCCACCAAAATGGCAACCAATCAAGCAGGGACTCGGTGGGCACTCGAATAACTGCTTGAAGAAGTTTCTGAGGCCGGACTGTGCAGGTGCAGAACCCATTGTTGAGAGTCACGGAGCCCCACTCAAAGAATCACCTTCATTTCCTTTTTGCCATTGTGGATTAGGGAGTAGTGACAAAATGCTGAATGATGTTCAAAACAATTTTGTGTAGTTCCTATTAGTATTAAGACTCTGGAATACCAGACAGAAAAGACACAAAATAGGTAATGGGATACATACAAATTATTGCTGTGGTTTCCAGTTATTTTTCCTGTGTGAACTGGCTATGAGTATATCAAATATCAGTTGGGATTGTGACCCTACTTGCATATGCCACACTCCCACATGGGGTTCTGACCCCCAGTTTGAAAACAATTCTATTGTTGCTTCCAAGACATTAATTTCAATCTTGACCTCAGCAAAGACTAAAAGTTACTACCTAAGCTGTTGTTTAATGCAAAATACGTAAATTACTGAAGTTCTGAGGCAATCTGGGAGCATTAGGTAATACCTTCAATTTAGATACATGTCCTCCATATCTAACAAATCTAGTAAAGTGACACTGGTCCGGTAATAGTGGAGACTGTCTAGGACTCCTATCAGAAGGGCTACATGCCATTATCACTAATAAGATCAGTTATTAGACTGTGGTCTAGCACCATCACTTAATGCTGACAACAATTATCACCAAGTCTCAAACCATCCTTTCTTAGGGGAGTTTACTGAGCTGGGGATTCTTTGTCTCCTTTTACTCATTAGGCAGCAACAACAAAAAGACTGCATTTTTCTCAATGATTTCCTGGTGATAGATGAAAATCAAAAGGCTCATGCTGTTTCTTTTAGATCAATCTCATATTTTTAAGGACTGTGAATTCACTGAGGTGTTGACATATTGGTGAACTATGGGAAGGATGAGAAGTGTCACACTTGCATAGTTCCATTACTTTGTCTTTGAGAAGACTCAGAGAAGTATCTGGGAAATCTCTCATCTTATTCCAAGGCTCATGTGGTGTGCTGTTTGGCTGAAGGATTCTCTTATGCCAGCCCACAGGTTCCGTGTGTGTATGGACCAATGGGCACTTTGCAACATGATCGAAAGTGTACTTATGAGTTCGGGTGGCAGGACACGCATGCAAATTATGCACAACTTTGATAAATCCCGAATGCCACGCCCTGCATGATTGAAGCTTTTCAGCGCACTAACAAGTGTGCTTGACCGACCTGGATTTTGCAGCTCGGTCAAGCACACTTATCAGTGTGCCGAAAAGCTTCAATCATGCATGGCGCGGCATTCAGACATTATCAAAGCCATTCCTAATTTGCACACGCGTCCTGTCACCCAAACTCTTAAATACACTTTTGATCACATCAGAAAAGGTCCTTTTACACAGTAGTGGAAAAGCTTGGGTTACAATGCCATCAACTCTGCTGGAAACACTCAGACTGTGTGAAATTCAAGGTGGAGGTTTTCCCTAATAAGACTCTTCCCTGGGTCTTTTGTATATTAGAGAATGCCTGCCCTGCCATGTTCTGCCTTGCCAGCTGAAATCAGGGCACATCCTAAAATGCTCTAGGATCTTATATCATCACACCCAGGGCAGGCATTTTCAGTTGACTCTTGTATTCACTTTCTCCCTTGGTCCAGCACAACCAGAATTTGTTGTGCTGGACTATTCATTCATTCAGGTCTTTTGTAAAAAAAAACAATCAATGTTTTTCAAGGGCACAGAATAGGTACAAAAATTACAATCAGGAACCCTGATCCTCCAAGTTCTCCACTGCCACAAGCTCCCTCAGAACTTAAAATCCACAAACTACTTACTCCAGAGTAGGGTTGCCACCTCTGGTGGTTTTGTACCCGACACTGCCTTTTCTTTTCAGTATTTTATGGGCAAGTACCTTCAGGGCATTAAGTCTGAGATTTGTCTCCGACTCAGGGACATTGTTACCCAGGAGGACATAGCTAAGGTAGCTGCATGGAAAGTAGCCCCACAATTAGGGATTCTAAAGAAACAGGCCCTTTTTGAGCCTTATCTTAACATTTTGACCAATGCAAAATTAAGGAGAGCCTATATTCTACTCCGCTGGCAAATGGTTAAAGGGGCGGTAGTGGAAGAAAGGTATGAGCATAGTCCTTGGAAGGCTAGATTGTGCTCCTGTTATAAACAGGAAGTGGAAGATATAGAGCACTTCCTTTTGAGGTGCCCTTATTTTGATGCTCTTAGGGCAACTTGGGTGCCTCCTTGGCTGCCTCGAGAGATTCAGGTTACGGATAGTGTTTGTTATTTATCATCACTTACACAAGGACAGGCCATTAGAGATTTGGCAATATTTACCCACTTAGCATCACAGAAACGGCTCCAAATTTGTTCAGTTATTATTCCAAGGGCGAGGACTCTAAGATAGGATGTGGATCCTGGGATGGGAATAGTTCCTGATGACAGTATTGTGAATAGTGGTTGGAGGGGGAGTCCCTAGTTAGTTGTAATATCTATCCAATGGCAATTTGGTGTTTGGAGGAAGGGGAAGTAGCGAAGGATGGGATGTTCCCATTCTAGTCGCTTAGTTTAACCTTCAGGTTTTTTGTAATGTCTACTCTGTGTGACCAACAATGGTGGAAGTTAGGTTAACTATATTACGATTTTGCTCACTGTCAGGGGTCAAGCTTTGCCATAGTAAACCCCGCGGAAGAGCAAGGCACCTCTAGTTAGGAATTTGCCCTATAATTAGGGTAGTTGCTCTACATTGGGGCAACTACCCTAATAATAAGCCCTACATTAATAATCTTGGATATTTTATATTATTGTATTGAACTATAAAATGTTGTTCATTATGTATTTTGAGAATTTATGGGTGTGTTAAAGTTTGTTGATAAATAACATATAAACAAATTAATTATTGACAAAGTAGATGCTTATTGTAATAACCTGATAGGCTGGAGGATATTGGTTATTAGGCATGGATGTGTGTCTTGGATTGGTTTTAAATACGATATCCGGTTGTTATTTGCTTTATGGTATGGTTTGTGTAATTAACTTAGCTCAACAACTAACTGCATCCAAGTGGTGAATACCTGTATTCTCAAATTTTTGTTGTTTGTTTGACTGCTTTGGGTGTTTGTTTTGTTTTATTGTTGTAATTGTTTGTTTGGGCCATGGAGAGAGCCAGTGCCACTAATAAAATTGAACTGAATACTCCAGAGTAGGACTGCCACCTCTGGTGGTTTTGTACCCAACACTGCCTTAGGACAATATGGAAGTAACAGATAAAAAACCACCAGAGATGGCAACCAGCTAAGTCTTTAATTCTGCAATAAACTCCACATAAGCAGAGTCCTGAATGGAACCCCACTAGCTCCAAACAAAGTGGGGAAAATAAGAAGAAAGCACCCGTTATAAATACAAGGTTAGGTATATATGTTTTTCAAAGTTACATAGTATTTCTAGATTACTTAATGCTATTGTTTGTGTGTGGAGAGTATTTTAAGTATTATTAACACTATCAAATTAGTTCCCATAGTATGATTATTACGTATTAGTTGTCCAGATGCCTCAAATTTCATGACATTATGTAATAAAATTATATATGTGGTTTCTGATTTCCTATGGCAGTTAATTGCACTACGTAGCTTTCTAAACTGGAGTAAAGCTTACCTAGAGTCAGTACGCAGTCATGGGTCATGATTTTACTGTGGAAGGTTAGATGCCATTCTTATTCCGTATAGATTGCTCATTTTATGTATATCCTTATGCATCCCCACAGGAGAAAGATCACGTTTTCCAGAGGCTTAAGGATATTTCCTGGCAGTAAGATATAGCTAGGGTCCATTCTTCTAGGATGACATCTTTTTACCCGCTATGGAAGTTCCCTGTGGGTATAGAACCATATCTAAAACTGGATCTGGATTGGAAACTAATTAAAGCTTATTGCAGACTTAGGACTGAGCAAATATCCATGTCTATAAGTAGAGAAAGAAGGGACAGGATCCCAAGGGAACAAAGGCTATGCTCTTGTGATCAGGGGGTGGTGGAAGATTTAATTCATTGTATTTTGGAATGTCCCCGCACGCAAGTGCTTAGGGTTAGATACCTCCCCCTTGAGAAGGATTTCCCTTGCCATTTTTCGCATTAAAAAATTTTTCATTGTTTCATCAATCTAATTTAAAACTTTTGCATTAAAACTGGAAAATAAAGGTTATTTTAAAGATACGCTCTGTTTATAAGTTATGTCCTACTATGTCTAAGTTGGGAGTTGGTACTTCCTTCTAGAGAATTTTTAATTTGTCAACACCTAGGTACTGATGCGTGGCGAGAGCTGGATCAGATTAATAAAATTTGATTTGACAATTCTATTCAAGGGCCAAGTATTGGCTGTATCCAATCCCCAAGAATGTGAGGTATTCCACTTCCAGGGGTCAAGCACTTGCCGCATGCAACCCCCGAGAAAAGTGAGGTGTCTATCAAACAAGGATCAAGTACTAGCTGCATACAAATCCCGAGAAGGGTGAGGCTTTAATATTTAGAGACTGAGTATTCCTTGCATGTCTATTTCATAAGCTAGAGGCCAAGCATTTACTATTTGATAGTACATTGCCCTTCTCAGGGCTATTACCCAGTGTTTTAAGATGTATTGTGTTTTGTTTGCTTTTGTATGGTAATAGCGAAAGCTGAACCAATATATATAAACTGAGTATATCCTTATGCGGTCTCATCCTTCAGTATCTTCCCCTGTAACTAAGCTAAACACATGTACCTACAACTTCTCACCTTGATTAATGTATCATGTCCCTCCCTATCTCTCCCCCCCCCCCCCGGTCTCCCCTCCCCTTGCACACTCTAGTTTGTACGCGCCCCTGGGGCAAGGGCCTGTCTCTAATCATGACTGTTCAGCACCATGCAGATGTTTGGCACTATAAAAAAAATTAGAAGTGTTTACACTATTTGTTAGTTCCAGTTCAGAGGCAAATCTGATTCAGAATTGCTTGAGCCATGTTCTCTTTCACTAAAGGATAGTGTGTATGTGTGTGCGCGTGTGTGTATATGGGGTGGGGGGGTGTACAAAAAAGTTAACTACAACTTTGAAACTGTCCAATTAGTCTGGCATTGGCCATTCATTACATTACTAATTGTATGAAACAATGCATTTTTAGAACCAGAAAATTTTCCAGAAAAATATAGCTGAAAATTTTCCATTTCAGAAAATGTTCCACTCCACATCACTGTTTGAAACTTATTGCTGTTGTTCAGTAGGTCTGTATTCATTAGTGACCATCTTTGAAACAGATGGTCCAGTTTTAATGCATTATTCACCCAGACATCCTTGTTTTGAACTAAACACAGACTGTCCAAAACATGACAGAGAAAGGTAGATGATGATTCTGGAGTTTCTAGTTTTGTTGGGAAGTAGTTCATGCACTGAATTAATTACATATTCCTTTTGGCTAAGAGACACTGGAAGTTTTAGCTTGAATGCTTCTCAATGTTGCCCTTTGATCTAATCCACTCCAAATACCTCAATGTCCCAGGGGAAAGTTTGACAAGGAAGGGGAAACAAATATGTACTTTGTGAGGGATGCAGAGAGAGGAGGAATTTATATACTGAAGAAACAAGTTTAAGATTTCCCTCTACCAATACTCCACACAGCACCTCTAGACTTGCAGTTTCTGTACATATTTTTTCTATAGATAAACATGAACACTGGAATGTTTCCAAAGCAGCATACCAGGGCATGAAATTTCAAATCCAAGTCTAGCAGCCAAAAAAAATTCTTGGTCGCCAAGGGTAAATTAAACTGCAAATGTGCATAATTAGCCACCACCTATTTATGCAAATATTTACATTTGCATATTTGTGAATAAACAAGTGTTCCTTGCTGAAGTCCCATCCACCCAGTGGATGGGACTTCAGCAAGGTAACTCTCTTTTTCCAAGAGTGGTAGCATCATAGCAGGATTTTAAAAAAAACTGATCGCATATTTAACACACACATAACCTCAGGGCCACAACAAAATAGCTGCAGCATTCAGGTCTGAGTAAAGGAGAATGGCAGATTACACGTTGCAATTGCACAGTACAGACTGGGCTGTACTGATGGTATGTCAGTTGGCATAATTGCTAACAAGCAACAGCATTACTTAAAACATTTCAAATTGCATACAGTGCACAGTGATATAAGATTTCCATATCTGCACAGATATGGAACATCCTCATGTAGTCAGAGCCAGAGTAAATAGACTGCATAGTCAGTTATTTGCACACACTTGCATAGAGGTCTGTATGCATACTTCATGCAGATGTGTGCGCAGCTATTTGAACACACACACATTCACATGCACACTTGTACAGAATAGTCCATCAGTACATACATACACCCAAGTTCCACACATTCGTGCCCAGGTAAACACACATGCACATGTTGTGAACTCAACACCCTCCACACAAGCACACAAGTCATCTCTAGTGCATGGGTTTCCCCAAGCTCAGTCTGTCAGTGCTTGAGGTGGGAAATAGATCTAGGGGCCAGACCCAGGAACTGGGCCAAATTAAAAGCTATCCATGGGCTGCATTTTGACTCCACCGCTGCCAGAGAGCATGCCCCACACCCGCAGTCTGACGTTGGTGTGGGGGGAGTGCTGGTACCCGGGTCTAGGACTGTACTGGGAAGGGGTGATCCTGTGCCCTTTGGATGGGGGAGCCGATAACACTCGGATCCCACAATGGGGCTGGGCCGGTGGCTGCACTTCCCAAGACCAGCCGCCACTCACCAAATGTCTAACTCCCCAAGGGTCAAGCCTCTCCACAAACACCCACCCCCACTCGACAGAAATACTCTGCCCAGCACTAAACTTCTGTAAAGCCTCGCTACTCTACCAAACCCAGCCCTTGTCAAGAATCCCAAGCCTCCTTAACTTTAGCACATGGGGGAGGAGGAGTTTCTCTACACGGGGGAACTGAGCAACCCTCCTGTTGTTGGTTCCTCAAGAACTACCCTCCCTTCCAGCCCAAGGGCCAGGCCACAGCGCAGCGAGCTCCCTTCATTCCTGAGCTTGCAAACAGTTCAGTCGTTACTTGGCAGGGCAACGCAGGGAGAGCGAGCAACAGCCTGGGCAGGCGGATGGAAACTTCCTCCGGAGCCACCAGTCTGTCTCTAGGCCGTCCTATTTGATCCCCGTTGCCTTCCCCAATAGCAGGGGGTAGGGAGTCTCCTCGTGTTGGCCGCTTTGCAAAGCACAGATGGGGGAAGACCCTGGCTCCTGCCGGCCCCAGCTGGTTACTCACGCTGACACGCTCCATCCGTCCTCCGTCGTTTCCTCCCGCCGGGGCAGCCCCGGCGGACCAGAGCGTTCCCAGCTGGATCACATCCCAGCGCTGCAAGTGTGCCAGCACCAACTGCTCCTCAGCTCTGGAGCGCATGGCTAGCAAGACTAGAGCACCCTGGCCTACACCCTCCCCCCACCCAGCACAGGGCCAGGGCGCAAATACGCACGCCCCCCCCCCCCGCACCATGGTAGCTACGAGGTTCAGCCAGCAGGGGGACACAGGCAGAGCACCAGCAGTGCACCGCCTGTCCTGCTGAGGCTTGGGTTTTTTTCTTAATTTGCCGTAACTAAAAAAAAAATCAAAAAAAAAATAAATCAGCAGGACAGGCAGCTGGGCAGCCGCATTAAGGGCAGGTCGCCAGCCCTCATTTTCTGGTCGCCAATGGCGACTTGGCAACCAGAAATTTCGCGCCCTGAGCATACTATGGTGATATTTTTTGAACTCTACTTCCACTGGTACAAAATGTTTTCAGTCTTCTCTAGATGGGAGAAAAAAATGGGAAAGTAGCAAAGCCCACTAATCAAAGTTGACCAAATACATCAGTTGGTCAAGTTGATCAGTTGACCTTGACCAAATACATCAGTTGGTCAAAATCAGGGCCTGGAGATTTGTTAGCTTTCTGTGCCAAAATCACAGACTTTATTTCAACTTCAGAGACTTAAGGCCAATCTACAACAGTCATGCTGTAGAATTATACACACAGAAGAGGAAGATGTAACGGATAAATAGCTGGCATTGGCTGAAGAGCTAGAAAATAAAACAGAAAAATAAGAGACCCAAGGTTGGTTAGATAGTCATTGACTAAAGAATCTCTTCTGAATTCAAAACCAACAATTTTCTAGAAAGAGCAAGTATCATTATCTATGGAGTTTGTTCCCAAATAAGGTGATGTACACCCTTTTCTTTTGCTTTAAAAGGCTTCAGTAACTTATTTTCTAAAGCTCAAAAATCTCCCAAGACTGAAAAGGGTTTTCCCATAGTGTCAAACATTTCTTAAGACAGCATTCTGCTTGACTGCATTCAAAATCATACCAAGGGGTCTTTATGATGCAAATAAAAAGGTTTAGGAGAGGCTCTAAGGAATGGAAATCATGAATCGAATAAATCTGTTATATAGTTCTTCATATGAAGTATGTTGTCCAAGACCAAAAAATCATTTCTAAAATTCTGAAATGGATCTGAAGTAGAACCAAAACAAGTAACCGCAAAAACGGATATACCCACAGAATACCTGGCACCCAAATCAAACAGAATATTTTGGGTACAGAATATTCAGTACCAAGTATTGAACCAATTTTCAAATCGGGTATCTGAAATACCGACAGATATACCAAAACACTGACAACTGGCATACCAAATATCCTGATTCTGTCCCAGATATTTCAGTATTTCAGGAAAATTCGGTGTTTCACTATACCAGCTGTCAGTATTCCCATATACCAGTTGTCGGTATTTCAGTTTTTCGGGTACTCAATCTGTATTGGGGTACCAATTCAGATACATTAAATGGTACCCCAAAATGCAGGTGTTACCTGCAGGTACCTATTTAAACCCTAGGGACCGTGTCTACCTTTTTTTTTCCTAAAGCACCAGGTACATCACTGGTGCTATATTAATGCTTATAATAATAATATGAAGCTAATGTATTAATAATGGACAAGGCAATATTTCCACCTCATTTTCTCTTGATTATTTGGTTATGAGGACTCTGGTCCAAGATCCATCCTAAAGAAATTTCCAAAGATATGCAGTCCAGGAAGGAGACAGCAGAGGCCTGTGATATCTCGAGATCAGAGCTTTGTGTCACAGTCACCAATGGCCCGCTAATGACTTGCTCCTCCACTGATCTTGGGATCCCAAAATACCTGTTCGAGAACAATAGCTGTACACAAACCCCTAAAAAGCGTCTCCTGTCTTGCAGCAATTAGCCGTCAGAAACCCCACAATACTCTCTTCAGCCACATGCCTTCAGTATACTCCTCCTGGCTTGTAGCAGCTAGAAACTCTCACAATGCTTCCTTCAGCCACCAAATCAGAGAGCAGTATAGTCACTGAGAGTGCCCCCTGAGTGGGTCATGGGTTTTAATCTCATTTCCACTGACAACGATCCTGACCAATGTCATGCTGCCCCCTTCTCTACTAGGCACCAAAGTATGAGCTAATACCTTATTTTACAAAGGAGCTTACAAAATGTGAAAATGTGTCAGATGGGAAGGATCGATGAGAAACAGGACACCCCTCTGCCCCATGAGACCGTTGTTACTTCCTTCTTGTAGAATTCAAAGCAGAATGGACTGCCTGAACAGGACAGGAGAGCAAGTCTTACCCCACTACCAACCCTAATTTAGACAGGAAACAGGAAGGCCATCAAAAACAAAACTGTAGTGTGCTACAGACAGACAGAAGAAGAAACCAAGGTACCCCTTTTGAAATACCTAGATGACTCAATCAAGCATAAATTTATTTTTTTTAAAAAAAATTGCATCCCGCTATGAAGTTCAGCTGCCCACCACCACATTAGGAAGTAGGGAGACAGAATATTAGAAGGCAACTCCTGTTTTTATGTTTAATCATACAAACTTGACACAGCTAATAAGCACATGAAGTATTTCCTTGTTCCATTTGCTCTGTGCCTAACTTCACTGTTTAAAGACTGGAATTCTTTAAAATTGTTCTTCAGCACTAATATTCCTCCAGTAGAACAGTAATATCCCATTCATTTGAACATTTTTGCACTGTAACATCCTCTTAAAAACATATATTGCTTCGTAGCAAGGATCATTTGCAAATCTCTGATGTGGAATGTAGAGGAGAGAAGTTGATAGTAACTTACAGCAAAACTAAGTAGAATCTTTTTTTATTTCAGGTATGAGAGAGGACTTTATATGGGTTCTCAGATGACCATATGGCAGACAACATAGCTTCTTGCCACTCCTATTTTTACTTTCTGTTCAGTAATGCGTACCACAGCCCTCCAGTGAGAAGGGGGGTACAGGTATAAGGCAGGGAGTCAGTTAGTAGGAATCAGAGACGTGGAGGCTTTGTCATGGTTTGACCATTATCTCCTTAGGGCATGCATTCTGGCACGTTAGCCCCCATCAAGGAGTGGGACCTGTTAGATCAGCCCGCCCCCAGAGACTTATGGAACCGGATCAGTTCAGGAATGCTCTGGGGGATTTTTCCCTGGACCCTGACACCCACTCCGTCGATGCCTTCTGGAACATCTTCTTGGCTGAGACCATCAATAAGGTAGCTCCTAGGCGTCCGCTGCCCTCTCGAGTCTCCCGCAGGTCCCCTTGGTTTACTGAGGCCCTGCGGGATTTGAAGCGAGAGGGTAGGCGGTTAGAGCGCCGGTGGCCCCGGACCTGTGACCAGTATGATCGATCACAGCATAAGAGCAGTTTAAAGGCCTATACTGCGGCAGTGCAAGCAGGAAAGCAGCAGTTCTTTGCTGCCCCCATCGCGTCTGCAAAGTCACGTCCGGTGGAGCTTTTCTGGGTGGTGAGGGGTTTGGTCAGTCCTGCCTGTCTCCACCTGGACCTGGAGCAGTCCAGTGTCCGCTGTGACCAGTTTCTTGAATACTTAGTGGCCAAGATTGCTCGTATCCGTCACGACTTTGGTACCGCAGTTATTGCAGAGGATCATCTTGGGGCCATGGAAGCCCCGTCCTGTCCTGTTTTGTGGGATCGATTTCAGTTGGTATCACCTGCCAATGTTGAGTCCGTATTGGGTTCTGTTCGTGCTACTACTTGTGAACTTGATCCATGCCCGTCCTGGTTGGTGAAAGCCAGCCAGGAGACATTGCAACCGTTGCTGGCGGGGTGGTTAGTGCCTCCCTTCGGGAGGGCAGGGTGCCGGATTGCCTTAAACAGGTGGTGGTTTGGCCCCTGCTCAAGAAACCATCTCTTGACGCTGATGCTCCTGCCAGCTATCGGCCGGTCTCTAAACTTCCCTTTCTAGGGAAGGTTACTGAACGGCGGTGGCACTACAGATCCAGGAGCATTTGGACCGCACCAGTTTCCTTGACCCCTTTCAGTCTGGTTTTCGGCCTAGGTATGGTACAGAGACGGCATTGGTGACCTTGGTTGACGATCTTCGTCTGGCATTGGACCACAGTCGTTAGACCTTATTGGTCCTGTTAGACCTTTCAGCTGCATTTGACACTATCGATCATGAGGTGTTGGTGACTTGCCTGTGAGACTATGCCGGGATTGGAGGAACGGTCTTGCACTAGTTCCGCTCTTTCCTGGCCAGGCGAACTCACCAGGTGGTCCTGGGGGAGTGTACTTCTTCCCCCCAGGATCTCATGTGTGGAGTCCTGCAGGGTGCCATTCTTTTGTCCTCCTCTTTAACATCTATATGCAGCTGTTAGGAAAGATCGTGAGAGGGGTGCCAGGTATGCAGTATCATCAGTATGCAGAGGATACTCAGCTCTACCTCTCCTTTTCCATTGCTCCAGGTCATGCGGTCTCCTTATTTTCCCAGTGCCTGTCAGCTGTGGGGGCTTGGATGAGGTTAAGCCATCTGCAATTGAATCCTGACAAGACAGAGGTGATGTTGGTGGGCGAGGGCTTGGGGGGCCTGGGGGTGGTGGAGTCTCCTCTTGTTGGGAGGGTTCACCCTCCTTTGGTCTCTCAGGTACGGAGTCTGGGTGTGCTCCTCGATTCATGGCTCAGCCTGGAGTCCCAGGTTGTGGCGGTGGCGGGAAGCACATTTCAGCAGTTACATTTTGTCCGGCGGCTTCAACCGTATCTCTCAGAGACCGACCTTGCCACTATCATCCATGCCTTCATCACCTCGAGGCTGGATTACTGCAACGCGCTCTATGTGGGGCTGCCCGAGAAGGTAGTCCGGAGGCTGCAGCTGGTGCAGAATGCTGCGGCCCGCCTCCTTATGGGGGTGGGTCACCGAGAGCATATGACACCTGTGCTCCGAGCTCTGTGCTGGCTGCCTATAAAGTACCGGGCCAAGTTCAAGGTGCTGGTCTTAACCCTTAAAGCCCTTCACAGTCTGGGCCATTCTTATCTGTGGGATCGCCTCACTCCCCATGTGCCCGTGCGACACCTGAGATCGTCCATGGGAGCCTTTTTGGAGGTTCCGCGGATGAGGTGGGTGGCCACAGCTGTTCGGTCATTTTCAGTGGCTGCCCCGATGCTCTGGAACTCTCTCCCAGAGGAGGCTCAGCTGGCGTCCACCCTCCTGTCGTTTAAACGTTTATGTAAGACCTGGCTATTTTGCCAGGTCTTTGGCAAGGGGTTGGGGGGAGAGGGCATGGGAGGGAGTGTGGGTTTTATGATTTGTTGATTTGTTTTTAAATGTTTTATTGTTACATTTTTGTGTGTTGTTCGCCACCCCGAGCTGCCTTTGGGCAGGAGGGGCGGGATACAAGTTTTAAATAATAATAATAATAATAGGGGATTATGGGTGGGTGGGTTCTGCATCTGTCTTTGCTGTTGTTTTGCTTCTGGGGATGACAGGCTCGGTGCATGGTCTCTGACCACCCTTCCCCCTAGAGAGGTGTTTGGTCTTTGAAGGTTATTAGGTTTGGGGGCTGGGCAATTATCATCAGGAGTCAGAGAGGGAGGCCTCCTTGGGGGAGGTAGAGTGGGGTAGCTTTTGAACCAACTGGGGTTGTGTTGGGCATGGGGAAGTATGGCAAGGAGGGGAAGAAACACTATTGGGGACATGGGGAGAGGCACCTTGTGTCTATTCCCCTGTCCCACTCCCCTCCTGCCTTGAGATACTTGGGGGCTGAGGTCAGTGGGGCCCCTGATCTAAAGCTGTTGCTGCTTAATGCCAGGGTCAGTGGCAAATAAAACATCAACCATTTTTGACCTTATTCAGGATGAGGCCGCTGACCTCATATGCATTACAGAGACCTGGCTGGACAAGGCATCTGAGCCAATCTTGTCCCAGACAGTGCTAGCCGTGTACTTGGTGCAGCATCAGCCTAGGACTAGGGGGGTAGAGTGGCAGTGATCTGTAAAGACACCTTGGCCTTTCATAGGTATCTGGTGCCCGACTCATCCAATATAGAGTGTGTCCAGCTGGTGCTGAATTTGGTCGGAAATAGTTTATGGATTCTCTTTGTGTACCAACCACCCTGCCACACAGTTGATTTCCTGACTGCTCTAGCTCAGCTGGTCTCGGAGGTGGTGTTGAAATCACCCAACGTTTTGGGTGATTTTAAAATACACATTGAGGCTGGCCTTTTAGAGGTGGAGCAGGAGTTCATGACCACCGTGAAAACCATGGGTCTATCCCAGATAATAGCTGGCCCCACAACTGAGGCGGGACACACACTGGATTTGAGGTTTTGTACCAGCCTAGGAACAGGAGTTCCCATTGTCAGGGGTGCTGCTGCAACACTGTTGTCATAGTCAGACCATTGCCTGCTGAAGGCCCTGATCCCTGCCCTCCTATGCCCTCATGGGGGTGGTGGACTGCTTAGGTTGGTCCGCCCCTGGAAATGGATGGATCCAATTGGTTTCCAGAACTCTCTGGGGGAATATACCTATTGACCTTGATGGCTCCTCTGTCGATGACCTGGCCACCTTGTGGAATGACGTTCTGACGATGGCCACTGACATGGTTGCACCCAGGTGTCCGCTTCCAACGCTGCGGCAGCACAGGTCCCCCTGGTATATTGAGGGTCTGAGGCAGCTGAAGCAGGAGTGCAGGTGGCTCTCAACCCGCACTGAAACCAACCAATTGCAGCACAGATAGTTTCTGAAGGACTATGCCATTACTCTGATGGTGACGAAGGCAGATTTCTTCTCTGCCATCATAGCATCTGCAAAGTATCATCCAGAGGAGTTGTTCCAGAGTGTGGGAGGTCTGGTTAATCCGGCCTGTCTCCACTTAGAATTAGAATTTTCTACAGCCTGCTGTGATATTTTTATTAATTACTTCACAGACAAAATATCACTCGTATTCACCATGACTTGGGTGCTCCTGTTTCAACTGCAGAATCAGAGTTTGGGGTTATGGAAGCTCAGTCTAGTCCTGTTTATTTGGATCAATTTCAATCGGTATCTTCTACCGACATGGAGGATTTGCTTGGGTTAATGCAGGCAACCAGTTGTGAATTAGATCCTTGCCCATCCTGGCTGATGAAAGCCAGCTGGGAGCCATTGCTGGCCGGGACTGTCAATGCCTCTCTTCGGGGGGTTAGGATGCCAGACCGTCTTAAAAATGCAGTCTCCGGCCTTTGCTTCAGAAGCTATCTTGGGATGCTAACTCCCTGGCCAGCTAGTGCCCTGTCTCTAAACTTCCCTTTTAAGGGAAGATTACTGAACTGGTGGTTACACACCAGCTCCAGGCTCATCAGGTTCCTGGACCCATTTTAGTCAGGTTTTCCTCCCGGGTATGGCACAGAGACTGCACTTGTGGCCTTGGTCAATAATCTGCACCTGGAGATCAATAAGGGGAATTGTACCCTGTTGATCCTGTTAGATCTTTCAATGGCCTTTGATACAGTTGATCATGAGGTGCTGCTGACATGTCTGCAGGAAGGCAGGGGTACACAGGACTGCTTGAGTGGTTCCATTCGTTCCTGTCGGAGACGTCTCAGCGGGTGGTGATGGACGATTGCTCGCCACTCCCTCTTAACTTCCCCTGTGGGGTACCACAGGGTTCCATCTTGTCTCCCCTCTTGTTCAAGGCACATATGAGGCCACTGGGCGAGATCATTTGTAGGTTTGGAGTGAAGTGTCATCAATATGCTGATGACACCCAGCTCTACATCTCTTATTCATCCAAACCTAGTCCTGCAGTCTCGGTGCTTACCCAATGCCTGGCGGCTGTTAGGGACTGGATGAGAATAAGCTGATTAAGGCTGAATCCTGACAAGACTAAAGTGATGATGGCTGGCAGGCCCTGTGACTTGAGGGGAACTGGGACTCTTGTTATTGATGGGGTCCGGCCCCCTCTGGTCACTCAGGTCCATAGCCTTGTAGTGCTTCTGGACCCCTTGCTGCACCTGGATATAGAGGTTACTTACCACTAACTCTGTTCTTCGAGAGAGCTCCGCGAATTCTCACTAATGGGATTCACTTCCTGCTCCGCAGGTACCAGAAAACCTCGTCAGCAGTTTCCAGGCAGAAGATGTCCTGGAAAGAACTAGAATAAGGTGAGGGCTCCGCCCCTCCCCCTCCCGCACGGAAAGCACAGGCTCCAGTTCGCGCGAGAGCAGGAGGCTATAAAGGGGGGCGGCGCCCTCGCCGCCTCAGTTCCTTCCAATCCTGTCCCAGGAAGACCGACAGGTACCTCCGAGACAGAGGGGAAGGCTGGGCGGGTCGTGAGAATTCGCGGAGCTCTCTCGAAGAACAGAGTTACTGGTAAGTAACCTCTATTTCTTCTTCGAGGATCTCCGCAATTCTCACTAATGGGAGAGTGAAAAGCAGAGAGAAAGACTTACCTCTGGTGGAGGGAGTCAAGGTGGTCAATGAAGGATGGATTGCAATACAGCTCTGCCAAGGCCGGAATCGAGCATTGTGGCCAAACCCAGAGAGTAGTGCTTGGTGAAAGTATGCAGAGGCCCACGTGGCTACTTTACAGATGTCCTGTATAGGGACTCCACAGAAGTAGGCAATCGAAGAGGCAACTGCTCCCGTAGAGTGAGCACAAAGGTGGGAAGGAGCAGGCCTGCCAGCTTGCTCATAACATCTTTTTATACAGAGCAAAACCCACTTAGAAAGTCTCTGGGACATGAGTTTCACTCCGATACGTTGGCCACCGTAGGATATGAATAGGGCATCCGAAGCTCTGAAGGGACGAGTGCAAGAAAGGTAGAATGAGAGCGCCCGTTTGACATCCTGTGTATGGAAAACTCTGTCCATAGGGGAAGAATGCGGCCTAGAAAAAAATACAGGCAAGGAGATGGTCTGGTTGAGATGAAAGGGGGAGACGACCTTAGGNGGTGTAAGGGGGGGAGGTCCGAAGCGCCGATAGTTCGGAGACTCTCCTAGCCGTTTTAATAGACAGGTTCTCCAGGAACGAAGATGCCATAGGCTCGAAGGGGGGACCCATTAGCGTGGTGAGGACGAGATTCAAGTCCCACGGTTGTGTAGGTTGGGAGGTCGAGGAGAAGGAGTTGACTAGACCCCTCCAGAAGGTCCTCATGAGGGAGTGCGAAAACAAAGTCTCTGCGCCCAGAGGGCACAGGTGAGAGGCGAGCGCAGCAAGGTGTACCTTGAGTGATGATAGAGATAGGCCCAAACCGTGGAGGTGTAACAGATACCGGAAGACGTGGTTCATCGACAAATCGTGTAATTCGCAGGGTAGGGTCGCGCACCAAGACGTGAAGCGTTTCCATTTTGCAGAGTAACACATCCGGGTCGATGGGCGACGGGAGTTAAGCAAGATCCTAGCTACTTCGGGGGAGGTATCGTGTACTAAAACTTGATGAGCCAGGAGGAGAGGCGGAGCGACCGGAGGTCGTGATGGAGGACCAACCCCTGGTCCTTCGAAAGAAGATCGGGAAGGAAAGGGAGATCGACTACGTCGATGGCGATGGTCCGAAGAGTTTGGTATTAGGGCTGGCGAGGTCACGTCGGGGCTATCAGGATGACGTGAGCCCGGTCCTCTGGATCTTGTGGAGGACTCTGTATAGAAGAGGGATAGGAGGAAAGGCATATAGCAAGGGCCCTCTCCAAGAAATGGCGAAGGCATCGGAGATCGATTCTGGATTGCCTCCTGCCCTGCTGCAAAACCTTAGAAGTTTTGCATTCTCTTGAGAGGCGAAAAGATCAGTGGTGGGGGTGTCCCACAGATTAAAGATCTCCGAGAGGATGTGGTCGTTGAGGGTCCACTCGTGTTGGTCGATGGATTTGCGGCTGAGCTGGTCTGCGAGGGAGTTGTCCTGTCCTGCTAGGTGGACAGCGTGTAGGTGTATGTTGTGACGGATACACCACGTCCAGATGGTTTGAGCCTCTAAAGAGAGAAGGGTAGATCTTGCACCTCCCTGTTTGTTGATACACCACATTGCTGTTGTGTTGTCCGTGAGGACTAGAACGTTGTGGTTTTCGACGATGCTGAGGAGAGCAGTAAGTGCCCATCTTATGGCGCGCAGCTCCAATAGGTTGATGTGCATGCGCTTCTCTTCTTGGGACCACAGACCACGCACAGTGAGTTCGTTGATTTGGGCACCCCAACCTGTGAGTGACGCATTCGTCGTGAGGGAGACGTGCATCAGAGGAGGGTCGAAGGGCATGCCGGTGAGTACATGTCGGGGGCATGTCCACCAGATGAGGTCGTGATAGACATCCTGTGGGATAGTGATGTGCACTGAGAGAGGATGGCGAGTGGGGTTGTAGACTCACACGAGCCATTGCTGTAGCGTTCGGAAGTGGAGGCGAGCGTAAGGAGTCACTGAAGTGGTAGCTGCCATCAAGCCCTGGAGACAGAAAGAATCGTACAAGTCTCCTGGGTTTCGTCTGAAGGGGTAAGATGGTTGAAAGCAGGTCGTGGAACCTGTTGTTGGGTAGGAAAGTCCTTGTTAGGTTGGTGTCAAGGACGGCACCTATGAATTGAAGTCGTTGCGTTGGAATGAGGTAAGATTTCTTGTAATTTACGATAAACCCCAGATCCTGCAGGGTCTTTAGTGCCAAGCTGAGATGGGTTGTTAACCTAAGTGGGGATGGAGCTACAAACAGCCAGTCGTCCAAGTACGGGAACACTCGTATGCCTAGAGTTCTGAGGTGGGCAGCAACCACTGCCACACACTTTGTGAACACCCTGGGGGCTGTAGACAGGCCAAAGGGGAGGACAGAATACTGGAAGTGACGATTTCCTACGAGAAAACCTAAGTAACGTCGATGAGGGACTTTAACAGAAATATGAAAGCAGGTGTCCTTAAGATCAAAGGAGGTCATCCAATCTCCTTCTTGAAGGCCCAGATAGATAATGGGAAGGGAGGTCATGCGAAATCTAAACTTCTGGATATACTTGTTTAGATGGCGAAGGTCGAGTATAGGTCGGAAGCCCTCGTCTTTTTTAGGGACGAGAAAATACTTAGAATAGAACCCAGTATTACACTGAGACCGTGGTACTTCTTCAATAGCCCCCTTGGAGATAAGTTCCTGGATCTCAAGTAGTATTTGAGATTTTTTTTGGGGGGGGCGAAGGGGTGAGGGAGGGGAGTCGGGAAGGAGAGAGTGGAATTGAATGGAATATCCACAAGCAATTATTTCCCTAACCCAACGGTCTGAGGTAAGAGAGGCCCACCGATTGTAAAAGGGCCAGAG
>QEPC01007864.1:586445-651180 GCA_003113815.1 Sphenodon punctatus | reverse complement strand
GGGGGGGGGGGGGGGAGGTCCGAAGCGCCGATAGTTCGGAGACTCTCCTAGCCGTTTTAATAGACAGGTTCTCCAGGAACGAAGATGCCATAGGCTCGAAGGGGGGACCCATTAGCGTGGTGAGGACGAGATTCAAGTCCCACGGTTGTGTAGGTTGGGAGGTCGAGGAGAAGGAGTTGACTAGACCCCTCCAGAAGGTCCTCATGAGGGAGTGCGAAAACAAAGTCTCTGCGCCCAGAGGGCACAGGTGAGAGGCGAGCGCAGCAAGGTGTACCTTGAATGATGATATAGATAGGCCCAAACCGTGGAGGTGTAACAGATACCGGAAGACGTGGTTCATCGACAAATCGTGTAATTCGCAGGGTAGGGTCGCGCACCAAGACGTGAAGCGTTTCCATTTTGCAGAGTAACACATCCGGGTCGATGGGCGACGGGAGTTAAGCAAGATCCTAGCTACTTCGGGGGAGGTATCGTGTACTAAAACTTGATGAGCCAGGAGGAGAGGCGGAGCGACCGGAGGTCGTGATGGAGGACCAACCCCTGGTCCTTCGAAAGAAGATCGGGAAGGAAAGGGAGATCGACTACGTCGATGGCGATGGTCCGAAGAGTTTGGTATTAGGGCTGGCGAGGTCACGTCGGGGCTATCAGGATGACGTGAGCCCGGTCCTCTGGATCTTGTGGAGGACTCTGTATAGAAGAGGGATAGGAGGAAAGGCATATAGCAAGGGCCCTCTCCAAGAAATGGCGAAGGCATCGGAGATCGATTCTGGATTGCCTCCTGCCCTGCTGCAAAACCTTAGAAGTTTTGCATTCTCTTGAGAGGCGAAAAGATCAGTGGTGGGGGTGTCCCACAGATTAAAGATCTCCGAGAGGATGTGGTCGTTGAGGGTCCACTCGTGTTGGTCGATGGATTTGCGGCTGAGCTGGTCTGCGAGGGAGTTGTCCTGTCCTGCTAGGTGGACAGCGTGTAGGTGTATGTTGTGACGGATACACCACGTCCAGATGGTTTGAGCCTCTAAAGAGAGAAGGGTAGATCTTGCACCTCCCTGTTTGTTGATACACCACATTGCTGTTGTGTTGTCCGTGAGGACTAGAACGTTGTGGTTTTCGACGATGCTGAGGAGAGCAGTAAGTGCCCATCTTATGGCGCGCAGCTCCAATAGGTTGATGTGCATGCGCTTCTCTTCTTGGGACCACAGACCACGCACAGTGAGTTCGTTGATTTGGGCACCCCAACCTGTGAGTGACGCATTCGTCGTGAGGGAGACGTGCATCAGAGGAGGGTCGAAGGGCATGCCGGTGAGTACATGTCGGGGGCATGTCCACCAGATGAGGTCGTGATAGACATCCTGTGGGATAGTGATGTGCACTGAGAGAGGATGGCGAGTGGGGTTGTAGACTCACACGAGCCATTGCTGTAGCGTTCGGAAGTGGAGGCGAGCGTAAGGAGTCACTGAAGTGGTAGCTGCCATCAAGCCCTGGAGACAGAAAGAATCGTACAAGTCTCCTGGGTTTCGTCTGAAGGGGTAAGATGGTTGAAAGCAGGTCGTGGAACCTGTTGTTGGGTAGGAAAGTCCTTGTTAGGTTGGTGTCAAGGACGGCACCTATGAATTGAAGTCGTTGCGTTGGAATGAGGTAAGATTTCTTGTAATTTACGATAAACCCCAGATCCTGCAGGGTCTTTAGTGCCAAGCTGAGATGGGTTGTTAACCTAAGTGGGGATGGAGCTACAAACAGCCAGTCGTCCAAGTACGGGAACACTCGTATGCCTAGAGTTCTGAGGTGGGCCGCAACCACTGCCACGCGCTTTGTGAACACCCTGGGGGCTGTAGACAGGCCAAAGGGGAGGACAGAATACTGGAAGTGACGATTTCCTACGAGAAAACCTAAGTAACGTCGATGAGGGACTTTAACAGAAATATGAAAGCAGGTGTCCTTAAGATCAAAGGAGGTCATCCAATCTCCTTCTTGAAGGCCCAGATAGATAATGGGAAGGGAGGTCATGCGAAATCTAAACTTCTGGATATACTTGTTTAGATGGCGAAGGTCGAGTATAGGTCGGAAGCCCTCGTCTTTTTTAGGGACGAGAAAATACTTAGAATAGAACCCAGTATTACACTGAGACCGTGGTACTTCTTCAATAGCCCCCTTGGAGATAAGTTCCTGGATCTCAAGTAGTATTTGAGATTTTTTTTGGGGGGGGGGGGAAGGGGGGGGAGGGGAATCAGGTGGTAGAGTGGGGAACTGGATAAAGTATCCACAGGCGATGATCTCTCTAACCCACCGGTCTGAGGTGAGCGAGGCCCAAAGGTGGTAAAAAGGTCGGAGACGGTTACAGAAAGGAGGAGGTTGAAGAGAAACTCCCTTGACGTGGACAGCCTCAAAAACGCTGCTTGGAAAGGGGTCCAGCAGATGAGGTAGAGGATGACTTACCCCATCCCCTCTGTTTTGGGAAGCGCCTACAGGGCTGGGCGGAAGATGGCTGTTGCTGCTGGAAGTGGGGAGAAACTCTCCGATTGCCCTGAGAGGAGGACAGGTAGCGCTGTCTAGACTGGTAAGGGTGGTAAGCATAGGAGGTGGAGGAGTAAAAGGACCTTTTCCTGACCGAGCAAATTACCCCCGTGGACCTGGCAGTCTGGCACATTTCTTTCACCTTCTTTAAGGTGTCATCAGTGGAGGCCGCACACAAACCCTCCCCATCGAAGGGAAGGTCTTCGATGTGGGCCTTGTTTTCGGGGGCTAGGGTGGTAGAGCATAGCCAAGCGTGGTGCCTAAGAGTGACAGCAGAGGCTATACCTCTGATATTGGCATCAGCTATATGCATATTGGCTGTCAGCTGAAATCTGGCTATCTGCATTCCCTCTTGTTGAAGGGCTAAGATCTGGGCCAGATCGGAGGCCCTACTCAATTGGGCCCAAAGCCAGGGCTGGTACCCACAAAGGGCTGAGCCATAGTTGGCAGGAGAGAGAGAGAGTCTCAGAGGAGAAAATTTTTCGGCCTAATACATCCAGGCGTCTACCCTCCTTGTCAGCAGGGGAAGTTTGGAGGCCGCCCGCCCTAAACTTTAGGGAAGCAGCTGCTATTACTAGGGAGTTGGGAGACAGGGTGTCTGTAAAACATCTCGGCTCCCTCCCTGGGTATGACATAAAGAGTATCCGCCAACTTATTGGTGGGTAGGGCGGAGGCGGGTTTGGCCTGCACCAATTTGGAGGGCTCTAATAACTGATCTAGGATGGGTAGCATAATTTGCCCCCAATCCCCAGGTCCTAGGATCCCAAAGACTGGTCCAGATTGCAATTTTTTAACAATCTTGGTAGGTAGGTTGGCGAGAGCAGAGGTTAACCTCCTAAGCATGCCCTGAAAGGCCTTGGTGTCCTCAGTAAAGAGGGAGGACATGGGGTCCGCTATAGCATCGGGGGGTGGCGGTGAGATCGTTTCATCCTCATCCTGTAAAGAAGAGGAGGAGGACACAGAGCCAGCACTCTCGGACGAGACTTCGTGCTCTTGCTCCAATGGCACAGAGACGGATGGAGGTGCGTCTCTCGCCGGGGCTAGCAGCGAGTCTAGGAGAGATGGTCCTCTTGTTTGGTCTAACCTCAGTTGAGGACTGTCTCTTATACACATCTAGATGTGTATAAGAGACAGCCCCTGATCTGAAGCTGATGTTGCTTAATGCAAGATCAGTGACAAATAAAACATCAACCATTTTTGACCTTATTCAGGATGAGACTGTTTACCTCATATGCATTAGAGACCTGACTGGATGTGAACTGGCACCCCCAGGTAGGTTGGGCTCCGGCCCTGGGTCCGGTGGGGGCAGCACTCCGGAAGACCCAGAAGGCCTAGTAGCGGCCTGAAGTGCTCCAGAGTGCCGCCGCCACTGTACCCGCTGCCGGACTCGCCCGCTGCCGGACCCGGAGTCAGAGTCCCAGCACCACCAGGTAGGGCCGCGGGAGATCTGGAGGGTGGGGGNAGATAAGAGACGTGATCTTTCATAAAAGGAAGGTCCCGGGCGTTGGTTAAGGTCAGTCTCATCTCTATATATGGAGCCCGAGTGGGACCAGTGATGCCTCTGAGATCCCTGGAGGAGGGGATGAGAGGTAAGTAAGTCGGAATCATGATGCTCCGAGAAGAGAAGTGGAGAGGCCCGCTGTGTGGTCGGTGCCGATACCGCCAGTGTGGATGTCGGGTACCGGAGGTACGAGAGTCGTCTCCGCCCTAGCCAGGACCGGAGGAGCTATGGTGACCAGCGACGGTACAAGAGTTAACTCCACCCTAGCCAGGGCAGGCGTCGGGGAGGATGGTCCTGGTGCCGGTTGGGAGAACAGGGTCCCAACCAGGAGTGGACGTAGAGCCGCTTCATCGGCGCTGCGTGACCGCTTCTTCTTTTTCTTATGCTCGCCCTGGCGTTTGTGACGATCCTTTGAGGATGTTACCGCGGTACCGGAACCGGTGGAGCCGGCGGTCGCAGAGTGTGAGGCAGTAGTGGCAGCAACCGGGTGCGAGGGAGAGGCCGCTCACAGCTCTGGAGAGATCCGTCTGGGGGCTAGCCCCTGGGGTTGCGCAGCAGCAACCGTGGGAGGATCCATTAGCGCTGAATGGGAAGAGAGCGACGAAGGCCCGTCTTCGCCGCCCTGGAGAGCCTTTTTAGTCAAAAGTTCCTCAGCCGCAGGGCTCGTACGTAGGGTGCGCCGGGTTAACTTGGCACAACAGGGGCAGGTCCTTGTGTTATGCCACTGTCCCAGACAGGCAAGCCAGAGCTCGTGAGGATCACTCACCGACAGCATGGCTGGGCACAACGCGCAGCGCTTGAAGCCCGGCTGCTTGGGCATGCTTCGCCGGCCCTAGAGAAGGCGGTGAGCCCCGGGGAGGTCCCGAGAGCGGTCGAAGATAGTGGTGGAGGATTGTAAGTAAGAAAAACTCCTCCTCTTCTATCTAGTTCTAATTACTTAAATGCTAACTAACAGTGCTGAGAAGCACGGAGGTCTTCGAACGCGGTTGGAAGGAACTGAGGCGGCGAGGGCTCCGCCCCCCTTTATAGCCTCCCGCTCTCGTGCGAACTGGAACCCGCACTTTCCGTGCGGAAGGGGGAGGGGCGGAGCCCTCATCTTATTCTAGTTCTTTCCAGGACATCTCCTGCCTGCAAACTGCTGACAAGAGGTTTTCTGGGACCTGCGGAGCAGGAAGTGAATCCCATTAGTGAGAATCACAGAGATCCTCGAAGAAGAACTTCAGGTTGTGGTAGTGGCCAGGAAAATTTTTCACCAACTCCATCTGGTGAGGAGGCTGCGGCCTTTATTTTTTTTATTTGGACTTGGCCACTGTCATCTATGCTTTCATCACCTTGAGGCTAGATTACTGCAATGTGCTCTACGCAGGGCTGCCCTTGATGAGCATTCAGTAGCTGCAGTTGGTGCAGAATGCAGCAGCCCAGTTCTTTTCAGGGACAGGTCACTGGAAGCACATTACTCCAGTGCTCCGGAGTCCGCACTGGCTACCGATAGCTTTCCAGGCACAATTCAAGGTGCTGGTTTTGACCCTTAAAGTCCTAAACAGTCTGGGCCCCAAAATATCTGAAAGACTGCCTGTCCTCCATTGTGATTCCTGCGACCAGCCAGCCAGGGGTGCTTGTCTGTGGGTCCCACCTGAGACTCTAGTCCATACGATGAGGGCCCACAGGAGGGCATTCTCGACTGCTGTCTCAATACTGTGGAACTCCCTCCCACTGGAGGTCCATTTGAGTCCATGTCTGGGTGCTTTTTGGAGGCGATGCAAAACTTTTCTTATAAGTATTTGGCGGATGGGGATAGGGATTAGGTGGGAGATGATGGTGGGTTGGTGCGGGTGGTTTTTTTCTAATTGTATATTATTTCAATTGTATTTTATATCTTTGTAAGCCGCCCTGAGCCTTCAAGGAAGGGAGGGTTAAAAATGCTAATAAATAAATAAGATTAAATTTGCACTAATTCTTCTTGAAGGTTCTCTTTTCAGGATGTCAGTCAACATCGCTCCTTCAAAAACCAATGTTTACAACACACAAGAGTTTTGAAAAATGTCTTCTAATAAACCCTAACAAATACACCTGTTCATATGGAACTCCCTGTCTTTGGAGATTCATCTAAGCCCAAGCCTGGTCATCGTTCAGAAACAATGTAAAACCATTCTGTTTGGCCAGGCATTTGGCAGGCAAGTGGAAGTACCTGGTGTGATTGGGTTGTGGGAGAGGCAGGGGGTTAGGGTGTGGTTTTAAGTGAATTTATAAAGATGTTTTTAGATGTTGTAAGCCACCCTGAGCCTTAATGGCAAGGGCAGGCTATACATTTGAATAAAAAAATAAAAATAAAAATAAAATGTGTGTCATCAAGGTCAAGCATGTACAAGATTGGGACATATAGGAAGTTCTGTGTTTTATCAAGTAAAGGGTTAATTGCCCATAAATCAAGCATAAATTGTTTCATCATAACATCTCCACAGGTGCAGTTTATGAATATTGAAAAGCAGAATCCCAAAAAGGATATCTGGAGTGAGGAATTATTTACAGCCAGGTCCTCACGACCAGCCATTTCACATTCAACTCAGATATGTAAAAGAGGAATTAAAATGGTGGCTGTATATCATTCATGTGTCTTGAGTCAACAGGCTAGCCAAGAAGAACAAATCAGTGCAGCCTCAGGGCCACCCTATAGTATTTTCTCAAATCCTGAAATGCTGTCACACCACTGCCCTTTTTTTCTGCCCCCCAACTCACATATTCCCTTTCCTGAAAGACTCCCCCAAACCTTATACCTCAGACTGATTGAGTAAAATCTGCTTCCAAATTTCTCTCAACTGCCATTCTGAGTAACAAGGTTTTATCAGTGGGTTACGGTAGATTCTCTTAAAGTAGCAACCTAGATTTGCCGATTACATCAGCAAAAAACTAAACAGCAACAATGTAACTGACAGGACAAACAACAGATTAAGAACTTAATTTTTATTTAATATTTGTCAAATATATTTCATGTTGTATAAAATTAACATTGTATTACAATAGGGTCATAATAAAAATACTTTTAACATTGGGTGATAGTACTGCTTTTAACAGTTATCAATTTTAAGATACTGAAAAACTACATAAGATGTGCCAATGGTCCAACGAGCCCAGCATCCTGTCTCTGACAGTGGCCATTATCAATAGCTTCGGAGAAATACCCAACAGATCATAATGAAGTGATTCATTCCCTGCTGTTAATTCCCAGCTCCTGATAGTCAGAGGTTATATCCCCCAACTTACTTGGCTAAGAGCCATTAAAGGACCTATCCTCCAAGAACATATACAATCTTTTTTTAAACCCAGTTACGCTACTGGCCTTGATGGCATCCTCTGGTACGAAATTCCACATCTGAGTGAAAAAATACTTTCTTTTATTTGTTTTAAATCTGCTGCCAGTTAAGTTTCATCGAGTGTACCCTAGTTCTAATATTATTTGAGAGAGTAAACAACTCTTCCCTATTTACTTGTTCCACTCCACTGATGATTTTATAAACTTCTATCCTATCCCTTCTCAGTTGTCTCTACTTTAAGCTGAAGAGCCCTAATCCATCAAGTCTCCCCTCGTACAGAAGCCGTTCAACATCCTTGATCATTTTTGTTGCCCTTCTCTGTACCTTTTCCAGTTCTACTATATCTTTTTTGAAATGAGGCAATCTAAATTGCAAATAATATTCAAGGAGCAGTCACACCATAGATTTATAGAGGCATTATATTTTCTATCTTATTCTCTATTCCTTTCTGAATTCCTAACATTGTTTGACTTTTTGATCACCACCGCACACTGAGCTGAGGATTTCAATGAATTGTCCATAATGACTCCAAGATCCTTTTCCTGAGTTGTAACCCCTAATTTAGAACCCAGCATCATGTAGCTTTAGTTTGGATTATTTTACCCCTACGTGCATCACTTTGCACTTGCCAAAATTGAATTTCAGCTGCCATTTAGGGTGTTTTTAGACAAGTGCCTTCTAAAACAATTACCCATCCATCATGCATGTTACAGGGCTATGACACCCTATGCAGCCCTGCAACATGCATGATGGGTGGGTGATGGGTAAATCTGAATCCTGATCAGATTCGTCCTCAGAGGAATCCGAAGGGCTGTCCTTACTGGACTTCGCTACCAGGCCCAGGACCCTCTGAACTCTAGTAAAGAGTTTCGATTTGTGGGACCCCAGAAACTCACAATCCTGCTCACTGCAGGAAGAAGGGGGGGCAAGAGGGGGCAGAAGGTCCTCCTGTTCCCCCTGATAATCCCCTTGATCTGAAATCTCATTGCTCCCTTCGTCATCACGCTCAGATGGAGAATCCGCCCCCGAGAGATCCTGTACATTGTCCTCGGGGATATCCCTTCTCGGGGAAGGGCCATGACTGGATCGAGGTTCTGTCGCACTGGAAGCCCCCCATGGGGGGAGGGGAGGGAGGTCCTCCTCATCAGAGGAGGATCCAATCTGTTCCACAAGGGAGAGCCCTGCGGTATTTCTGCGCTTGCAGGCCGGGTGCTTACCTTTGTCCGTCTGTTTGGACTGACCCTTACTGGCCCTGATATGGGGGGGGGGAGCGCGGGGGGGGAACGTGCCCTTTTTCTTGGTCTGGGTTTGTCTCTGTGCTGCAATCTAACGCAGCTATCTTATTTAGAGCCTCGAGCTGTAATAACTCGATTTGCGAAAGGCCAGCCCTGCCAGCATCTGCTGCTGATCAGCCGGGGGGAAGGGGGGAAAGCTGGGGCCATTGGCTGAGCTTCGGGTGACTGGTGCCATATTGGAGTAGGGGGCAGGAGAGTAAAAAACTCCCGTGGGTCACTCACCCCCCGTCAGCAGTCCAGCCGGTCACACACAAAAAGGAAAAAATGTATTATTAAGTGATTTGTTTAAACAATGTGGGGCAGCAGCCACCCGTCAGAGAGAGGCTGGCCAGGAAGAGTAATGCCCATGCCTTCATCACCTCAGGGCTGGACTACTGCAATGCGCTCTGCGTGGGGCTACCCTTGTTCCTGGTCCGGAGGCTGCAGCTAGTGCAGAATGCGGCGGCCCGGCTCCTGATGGGGACAGGTCGTCAGGAGCACACAACACCTGTGCTCCAAACTCTGCACTGGTTGCCAATAGCGTGCCAAGCCAGGTTCAAGGTTTTGGTATTGATCTATAAGGCCCTTCACTGTCTTGGCGTCTCATACCTCAGGGACCGCCTCGCCCTCCGCACCCCAGAGCGGCTTCTTCGGTCTGCTGGGTGTGCCTTCTTGGAGGTCCCCCGTGTCAAGCGGGGGGCCACAATGGAGAGGGCATTCTCGGTGGCCAGGCCACGTCTTTGGAATTCCCTCCCAGAGGAAGCTCACCTGGCCCCAAGCCTTTTAACATTTCGGCGGGCTTGTAAAACCTGGCTGTTCGCCCAGGCCTTTGGGGAGGGGGTTAGGGTTTTTAGCTCTTCCCTACCCTTATTTCTATTTTTATTTTTCCTAACCCTGTTTTTTAAATTGTGTGCTTTAGAAAAAATTGTTTTATCTTTATAAATGTTTTTATTGGACTGTACGTCGCTCCGGGATGCCGTAGACATATGGGGGTGACTAATAAATGTTTAAGATAAATAAATAAAAATAAATAAATAAATGTCCTCCCCATCAACGGAGGGAGAGGACAAATTCAGCTGTGAGCCCAAAAATATAAAAATTAAAATGGTAGCTCCCGCCAATGAGAAATTTAAATCTGGCCTGTCCAGGGAGAAACAAGCGGGCAAAATAGTGGAGTCCGCCAAAAAGGAGCGCAGGAATGCCGTGGCGGGAGAAGCGCCTGGGCCGAGGGAGCAGAGCTCTGAGGGATGCAGCCACACCGTCCTTTTAGTTGTTGAGGCACTGGGGGGAAGCCTCCCTGGCCCGCAAGGCAGCGCGATCCGGGAGCAGGAGCCTGCAATCGGGCTAGGATGGAGACGGGATCAGAGAAGCAAGCGGGGCACCCAAAGGAACCCTGCCGCGCCCGCCCTTCCCAGGATTCCACGCCCAAGAGGACGGAACCTGAGGAGCCTAGGTGCCGAAATGCACGGAGGCACCAGGTTACACCACGGCAAATTAAAAAAAAATTTAAAGAAAAAATAAAGAAAACTAGGAGTTCTGCAGACTCCAGAAGGGCGAGAGCTCCCCAGCCTACCTCCTAACCGTTCAGAGAAGCAACTGGCAAGTGGGAGGGATGAACCCCCTCTATGCACGGCCAGTTTCAGCTTTACTGTCGTCTGCCTCCTAGTGGTCTATGCGGGGATCATCCCAGGCTGCAAGAGCTCCCGTCCTGCACATCCCAGGAGAATGTGCATTCTAGTCCATTTGACATTTTTAAAATTGATTGTGTATGGTTTAAGTTATGCTGTTTTGAGTTTACAATGTTATTCAATGGCGTGTACGCGATTTACAACTTATGCAATGAATGCACCATAAGGTGGAGCTGTGAACAGGACATTCTAGGTTTGCATGCTGGGCAGTCTTGAGGGTAGGAGCAGGGCTCGATTCCTGAAAAGAAGCCAGAGCTCAGTGCTTGGGCTGGGGAAGGCAAAGCAGACTTAGGAGAACAGCAGCAGACTGGGGGCCAGGGAGCAGTGTACTGGCTTAGCATTGTCTGTGTCAGCCAAGAGGGTGCAGCCTGGATTGGGAGTCACAAACAAGGACAGCAAGGGTGAGAGAGACAAGGAGAAGGGGAGCAATTCAGCATGCATCTATCTGAGAAAGCGCTGAATGCCTGTACTGGTCCCTGCGTCTCAGGCACCGCAATAAGTTCTCTTCAGCATTTCGTGAACCCAAATGAAAAGAGTCAGAGGGTGCCCTGAGGTGCAGCCAGAGGATGGTGGTGAGGGGGAGTGCAGCAAGGGGGCTTGGGTAGCGCGCTGAGGGGGGGGATGCAGTAAGGAGACTGGGGGTGCAATGCTGCGACTTAGATGGAACTGAGCGAAGTGAACAGAGGTGGGGGCTGAGGTACTGACAGGGGGCTGCAGTATGGGAAGCATAGGATGCAGCGAGAAGGCAGAGGCTGTGTTGAGGGGGTGGCACTGAATGGTTCACTTGAGGCTGAGGACAGCTCATTGCAGGCACTGTTGGTGGAGGCGTTCCAAATCACTCAATTCCTCCTCTTCCCGGAGTCATTTTGGGAGCGAGGCAGCTGTGGGCTGAGGAGCAAGCTGGAGATTTGCCATGGTACAAGGAGAGCTAGGGAACCTCCTGGGCGGGGAGCAGCAAGGCCACAACTTTATGTGCCCTCTGAGACATTGCACACATATCCCTGGTCGGGGGCAGGGAGACAGGAAGGGCAGGCAGGCTTGTGTTCCCTATCCCCTTTCCCAGGGGTCCCTCAGGGCTCCATTTGTGTGGGGGTTCCTCTCCTCCTCAGGGGTAACCCCACACTCCTTGCTGGATGTGTCAGGAGGTTCCTGCCGTGATATGACACTATCCAGCATATCGTGACAGTGCCCGTCCTTGCAATTCCCTTCACATCTCTTCCAAGTCTCATCCCTGGCTGCCTCATTTCAAGCCCCAGCTGCCCCATCGCTTTTATTGTTTGCTCCTCTCTATCACATCAGTAGTTTTGGGGAGGTATTACCTGACTTTCCCTGTGTCTCTCGTTTCTGTGCAACCAAGAGCAATAGCTAATAATAAATCTCACCCTTCTGAGCCTCATGCAGTCTAGTTCCAAATGTCTCAAGCAGTGGGGACTCCCACCACTTTCCCCTACACTATGCCAAGTAATGGGTTTTTGCCCTTAGAGACAAGCTGTCCTCAGAGTATTGTGTAACAGTTAAGTTTAAATAACTGTGGCAGAAACTGGATGCCTTTTCAATCGGCAGAGCTTTTGTGAGTGGTTGTTCCTGTAGATTAACTATGAGCAGGGGAGCTGGGAGCCAGGATTCCTGCATTCTCAAGGGAGGGGGGAGGGGGATGGCAGGTAGTGGGTTAGAGTAGGAAGGTGGGAGCCAGCACTCCTTTGTTCTCTGGGAGTGGAGCGGGGGCTACTAAATTAGACCCAGGGAGCTGGGAGCAAGGAGTTCTCTGGGAGGACACTGGGGGAAGCAGGTGGGCTAGAAACTGGTAGTGTTCTAAAAGGGGAAATTTTGTGTATTCCTCTTTCAAGTAACAGAGAAATTCTAGGATCAAAAAACCTCCAGTTGAAGAGAGGAGTTAAGACTCGTACAAATTTGCTCGAGTACAGGGAATGTGAACCCACTAACGGAGAGCTTCTTGCCCTATACAAAGTTTGGTCACTCCCAGAAGTGCAGCGCAACCTGATGAGTAGGGATGTTTTTCGCCCCAACTGTAGAGGAATTTTCAACACCACAGTGGGCGAGACCTGTGAGTTGTGGATGCAAGGAACTGGAAGGAGAGAACATGCAAAGATTGATTGCTTTCAATTTCAATTTTTACTTTCGCTTTCACTATAGGTGCTCAATAAAGTATGCGACTGATCAATAAACCCAGCATTCTGTACATAGCAAAAGGTTATTTTCAGCTGCCAAGTGCTGTCAGGTATAAACACAGGTATGAACCCCCATGGGTGGGCAGGGGCAGCAGGTGCTGGACCGCCTGCCACAGTCATAAAAGTGAAGGGAAAAAAAACAGCTTGTGCAGCTTCTTCCCATGGTTCTCCTAGGGTGTCCATTGGTCCTGTTTTATACAAGATATCTCTATATTTTGAAGCGTTTAATCCATTGTCCTTTATTTACGTGTTTCTGTCCTGTATTTTCCACTCGCTGCCAGCTCTGCCACTTTCTCACACATCCATCCCTGGGAGTCCTGATCTAATTATTTCCAGGTGGGAGCAGCAGTGTCAGCAGCATGTGAACCTGGAGGTGAGCAAGCAGTCCCAAAACGGGTAGAGGAGTGCTAGGGTTACCACAGCATCCAGATTTTCCACGACGTGACCACTTTTTTTTTAATCTGTCCAACCCCATCCAAGTGGATAAGCAGCCAGGAATTTGTATTGTCTTGTTTGTTAACACCTTTAGTTTCCTCAAGAGTCTCTTGTGATGTGAGAAACCTTATCAAACGCTTTCTGAAAATCCAGACACACCATATCAGCTGCCTCACCCTTTTATCCACATGTTTGTTTCACATGCTCAGAAAATTCCAATATATTAGTGAGGCACGACTTCCCTTTGCAAAAACCATGTTGGCTCTTCCCCATTACATTTTTATCAATATGCCTAATAATTCTGTTCCTCACAACTGTCTCCACCATTTTGCCTAGCACCAAAATCAGGCTCACTAGTCTGTAGTTTTCATGGTTACCTCTGGAGTCTTTTACAGTTCTCAGGTACAGTGGCAGATTTTAGCAATAGGTTATGAACTGCAAATAGTAGTTCTGCAATTTCATCTCCGAGTTCCTTCAGAACTCTTGGGTGAATACCATGAGATCCTGGTGACTTGCTACTATTAGTCAATCTGCTCAAGTACCTCTTCTAGAGACATGTTGATTTTGATTTTTTACAGTTCTTCAGATTCATCACCTACATAGAATTGTTTTGGCGTGGATATCTCCCCAACGTCCTCCAAAGTGAAGCCTGAAGCAAAGAATTAATTTTTCTCTGAAATTGCCTTGTCCTCCCTGAGCCCCACCTTTCATCCTCTAATCATCTAATGACCCAAATGACTCTCTAGCAGGCTTCCTGCTTCTGATACACTTGAAAAAGTTTATTATTAGTTTTTCATTTTTTGCAAATCATTGTTCAAGTTTCCTCTTTACCTGCTTTATTGTTTTACTTCTAATATGCCACTGCTTGTACTCTTCCCTATTTTCCTCATTAGGACTAGCTCTCCATTTTTTAAAGGATGCCTTTTTGGCTCTATGCTTGGGGCTCTATGCTTGGTCGTCTTCTACCTTTTACTTGCGGAATACAATCTGGGCCTCCAAGATAGTGTTTTTAAACCATTTCCACTTCTCTTGCAGACATTCCATCCTCATGCTCCTTTTAGGTTCCCTCAGACTAGTTTCCTTGTTTTTGCATAGTTCTCCTTTTAAAAGTTAAACATTATCATGTAAGTTTTATTTGGCATTTCCCACCCCCAATGATCACTACTGCCAAGCTACTCCACCTGCTTTATCTATTCTTAAAGCACTATAAGCACTACCCAGCTTAAAGCATGTTTCCACACTAGCAAGCTAATACTTCTGTTCTAGAGGAAAGTGACAGGAAGTGGGGAGTAAATACATACCATCATCCTCTTTGTTTTCCAGCGGGACACTCCATGCTATTAGGTTTCTTGCTGTACGACCCTCCTCTGCAACTATTTTCCTCACTTTGTCATGACTATTAGAGCGATGGAAAGAAGCCTAAAAGTATGAAATAGGAAGGGAAATGGTTCATTCTGATTCTATATATTAGCTAGCACAAAGTATTACAGCTAAAATATCCATAACGAGGGCTGCTAACAATTTTCATGTAAAATATATAAATATTAACTACTGTTTGCAGAACTAGCCCTTGGGAAATTGGACCACAAAGAAACTAACATTATTATTGCTTTAGCATAGACAAAGTGGTAAACCCTGAACTGAATACATAGGAAAACATGTTTTGTATCCTGCTTAGTCTTAAGCTGCATTCCTGGAATCATTTCAGCCCTTAAGTATTACCATCCTTAATAATATACATCTTGTAAAAGAACAGTAAAGATGAGGCACTACAGTTTAAACAGTTTTACCTATTCATAACTGGATGGTAAGAAAAAGAGTGTTTGGGTGCGCACGTAAAACCACATATTGAACAAAGTTTTTTTGTTTTTGTTTTTTACCATGGCTCCTGTCTCCCAGAAGATACACGCTGTCTGTTGCAAAGTCACAGTGTGCCATCTAGTGCTAAGGAGAGTAGGATTCAAAAGGCATCACCATATAATACAGTACACATAACATGATGGAATAATTAAAGAACAGTTTATTCTATTCCTCCATCAGAAAAAGCTAATACATAAACATAGAAAAATATTACATGTGGCTCAAGTGAAAGCACAAAAATTAGTTTATGCAACAACTGTTCTAATCTAATAACAGACCAATATTCTAGCTACATGAATCTTCTTGCCAAAAAAATTTTTTTTAAAGTATGGTAGTATAAAATTATAATATTTCATAATATTTTATTTTTACTCCAATGCAGAAGAATCATTATCGTGGAGTTTGGCTAATTTCATTAATAAGGGGAGTTATCAGTACAATTCACGGTAAGGTAGGAAGACTAAATATTGCCCAACTAAAGGATGCACTAACAACTTGTCAGAAATCTGAAAGCTACAATCATTCTGTATAAAAGACAGTGGACAAACACCCTTTGAACCTCTAAGGTAAACTAATGTTGAGGAAAGTAGTAGGGTATTCTGTAGAACTTTGATATCTTTCCTCTTAGATTTACACAGAAAAATAATGTTCAGTTTAAAAAAAACACCAACTTGTCCTTATAGATATCGTACCTTATAGATACCTTCTCCATTATTTTAACATCTTTAAAATCAAATAGAAAAAATAAGAAAAAACACGTGGCCATTTTTAGTTCCCTGAACTCATACGTATTTTAATAATTACTTTTTTGAATAGAATAAATTTTGCTACTCTTAAGTTTTTTTTATGTATAATCAAATACGTACAGGACTATAAAAGAAATCCACTTGCCTGATGACCTCTTGCAACTATTTGTTTGAGCTGGCAAGTGGATTTTTACAGCCCTGGGCTACCTCATCACTGATTAGCCATCTTTTTATGTCTGGCTAGTGAACTACATATCTGTTTTTACAGTCCTGCATATGAGTAAGCCACCCCCAGCTGCTCTGTGAGCAGGAGGGAGCGGGATAGAAGAAACCCAAAATAAATAAACAACATGAAATGCTGAAATATATTAAGTAATATGAAGATGGCAAGGAATGCTGGAGACTTGCTCTTTACTTTAAAATTTCAATGTTTCCAAATTGGTTTTGGAGGTGGGAGGGAGAAAGGGGAATCCTCAGATGCCACAAGTTTTGCTTCTTTTTCCCATATCTAAAACAAAGCCACATATATTACATAAACAGGGAAAACAACCTGACTTTTGACAGGAGATATGGAAAAATAACTTTTTGAAATGATAACAAGTCAAGGCTAACACTTATTGAGCTGCCTTTCCAAAAACTTGAAAATCTTGGGTGCAATCTCTAGCAAGTTGCTGAGTACCACCAGCTCCCACTGACTTTAAATGGAACTGAGGGTGTGCAAGAGATAAGGTGCTTAGTGCTAAAATCCCACGTCATCATCCAGTCACCAATATAACAGATTTGTGCAAGCTGGGCTTTTTAAAATTGTACTATTCTTCGGGGCGGGGGAGGGAATTGCTGAAAGGCTTAAAATTGTTAACAGCAGTGTTCCCACTGTTTGCAAAACTTTGTCAGATTGCTATTTCAGATTAAAAGGTACTTTTATTAATTATTATTAAAACATCTGATATCCCTCCCCTCCTGCCAAAGGCAGCTTGGGGAGGTTTACAATATATACAAGTATAAAAACACACATAAAAATACACAAACAGCAATGTAAAACATCTAAAATAGGGGGAAGAGGAAAGGGGGGGCATCCCCCCAGGAAAAGAGGAGGGAGGAAAAAAAAATACCCCACCCTTTGCACCCCCACAAAAATAAAAGCCACCCTCACCCAATCTCCCTCACCAAAGGCCTGGCGGAACAGCCAGATCTTGCACCGACGTCAAAAAGAGAAGAGGTCCAGGGCCACCCAGGCCTCTGCCGGGAGGCAGTTCCACAACCTCGGTGCAGCCACCGAGAACGCCCTCTCCATAGCTGCTGCCTGGGATACCCGGGGAACTTCAAGAAGGGCACTCCCGGTCGACCACAGGGGCCGATCCAGAGCATGGGGAGTGAGACGATCCTGCAGATATATGAGGCCCAATCTGTATAGAACTTTATAGGTAAGAACCAGCACCTTGAATCGGGCCCGGAAGACTATAGGCAGCCAGCACAGAGAACAGAGCACCGGCGTAATATGCTCACGGCGACCTGTCCCTGTAAGGAGACAGGCCGCCACATTCTGCACCAGGTCAGTCTCCGAACCGTCACCATGAGCAGCCCCACGTAGAGCGCGTTACAACAGTCCAGTTTTGAGGTGATGAAAGCATGGATGATAGTGGCCAGGTCGGAGTCTGAGACGTATGGCTGACACCGCCACGCAAGGTGTAATTGGTGGAATGCACTCCTCGCCACAGGTCTAACCTGGGCATCTAGACGAAGCTGCGCATCAAGGAGCACTCCCAGAATCCAAACCTGGAGAACCAGCGGGGGATGAACCCCGTCAATGATGGGGGATGCCATACCCACCACCTTCCCCACTAGCATCACCTCCATCTCTTAAGACACCTTGAAATAACTTTAAATACTTGTTGCAAAACATTTTACAGGCTCTTTTACAGTAGAATAGCAAATGCCTGGAAGGTGCCCTTTTTCTTTTTTAAAGGACATATTTTGGCATCCCCACAAGATAATATGGAAGTGATGTATATAAACAAATTGGTCTCAAACTTTTCCATAGTTTATATATTCCTAGATAATGCTTTTCTGCCTGCTTCCCACCCTTGATGTCTCTTGATTTCATAGTAAAGAATTTATCTCCTATGAGATTTAAAGAGCTGGGAACTCCCCATCAGTAATGAGCTTGAATGACTTCATGTTACAAATACTGTATAGTCTGTGTTAGTCAAATTTATCTAGCCATATAAAAAAAGTTGGACTTATCCAAAATTCTACCTAAGCAGGCTTTGGGGAAATGGACCTTGTCTCTCACCCTCTGCAGTCTGGAGTGGCAGGAAGAGAAAGGAGGGTTTCTATGGTCAGAATTTCAGTATCACAAAGCTCTGTCAAATTGTGAGCTATGACCCTAGACAAATAAGTTTTTTCTGCCTGTATCATAAGGAGAAGCCCAGAGTTTTGTTAGCTAAGAGTTCAGCAGAGAGAGGATGTCTCTCTGAAGGCACTCTTCCTTCTTCCTCGCAGCCATGTGTCAACTGGGAGTGGGAAAGGAGTGTTTACCTTGGTCCTCCTTCTGTCCCAGTTTTTCCAAGACAATAGCCTATCATCCAGGAGGGATGGAGACCTATCAGTTTAGATGGAGGCTGGTCCGACTCTGACTTTCTCCAAACGTTCTCCCCTCACAGCAGTTATACTCAGGCTCATTCCTGCCAATTGCCAGCAGGAGGCAGAGATAACAAAAGATACTGGATCCAGTATACACGGGGACGACCCTCCCCCAAAATTCCAGTTCTCTCTCTGCCTTTCCTGAAGCTGGACGGCTGAGTGGACTAGAACAGCATAGCATTTTTGGCACCAAATGTTGACTAGCAGTGTGAGTAGCTCCACCAGGAGTTTTACCCTCCAAGGCAGTCCATTGAGCTACTGTGCACTCCAGCAGCTGCTTTTTGCAGGGATCAGAGCTGCTCTGCACCTACAGAGTTCCCTGCTTTCCTCCCCCACCCAATAGCTGGGACCAAAGGGATAAGGACCAGTACCATGGCTTCAATCAGTGGCCCTGGGCCATCCAGGGTCCAAGGGAGACACAGAATGTTGGCTGCCACTAAACTCCCGACTGGCCCCATTCCTATGTGACAGTAATCGAAGCAGCCGGCTTCACTGCATGACACCGGAGAGCACCGCCACAGGGACTGAATTGTAATGGCAGGGCTAGGCTCTTGTGGGCCCTGGCCTCTTTGTTCCACCAGGAGACTGGGCCCATGAGGGGCGTGTCTCTCTCACACACACACACACACACACACACACACACACACCCTGCAGAGCACCCAACGCAGGGCTCACCTCCCAGAGTCCCACAAGAGGGAAAGGGGGTATATCATTTCCTGCTCTAGTCTGGTCCCAACCGAGCACTTGGTGAAGCACTGCTTTCCCCAGACTGGAGCTCCTGAAATTGTAAAACTTCCCCATAGCTAGGGGGCAAATGGGGTATCAAATCAATGTTAAAGCTCCAACTGTGCTGCTGGGAAAGTTTGTAACTTTGCAAGAGATGGGCCTTCGCTGTTTGTAAACTCAGATTTTTTTTGCTTTGGCTTTAGATACTGTCGTTAAATGTATAACAGGGGATGCCCACATTGTGATATTCTCTGTTTGCATGGTTTTCATATTATGTACAATGTTTTTCTCTTTTGCTACAACCAATCAGTTGAGCCAATCAATAATTATTATGCTATTATTATGCACCAGTAGTTCACTCTTACCCAAACTGGAACCTAAACATGATGCTGAATGCACTGACTAGAGCCTCGTTCAAACCGTTATCTTCTGTACCCGTTTCTCCTAACACTAAAAGTGGTTTTTCTGGTGGCCATTACTTCAGCCAGGAGGGTGTCCGAAATGGGGGCACTGTCAGCAGACCCAGATCTCTGTGCCATACACAAGGACAGGGAAGTGCTACTCCTAGACTGTACATTTGTCCCTAAGGTAAACTCTCTGTTCCATAGGGCACAGGAGATAGCTCTACCCTCCTTTTATCCAGAGTCTCGCGCTCAGAAAGAAGAGAACTGGCATAGTCTAGATAAGAGAACTGGTCATCTACCTTGGTGAATTCTTTTCTCCTCTGCTACGCAGACAGTCCTCCGGCTGGGGTAGCTCTACCTTGACCGGCAGGAGGCAGAAGAATCATAGACCTTTAGTGCACATGCGCCTCCTGCGCTACCCTCCTCACGCCCAACAGTCAGTTCCAAAGGGGAGGACTGGCAGTCTTGTGTTGACCACCAAAAAACAATCCCAACACCCAAGAGGCTGTATTAGGTCTAACTGATAAACAAAGATAAACATTTATAACAGGAAGAGGAGATCCAAACGGGATCCTTACCCGGTATCTATGTAGAACTCCTCCCTTTTTCCCGATCTGTCTCTGGGTGGGTCCGGAGGACTGTCTGCGCAGCAGAGGAGAAAAGAATTCACCAAGGTAGGTGACCAATTGTCTTTTCTCCCCCTGCCACAGACAGTCCTCCGGCTGGGATATACCCAAGCCCTCGAGATCCTATGGGAGGGAAGAGACAGCCCCAGGCGAGTCCACTACCACCTGCAGCACTCTCCTCCCAAACGCTGCCTCAGCCGATTGATAAGCATCGATTTTATGTTTGACAAAAGTGTGAATCGAGGACCAAGTAGCTGCCCTACAGATTTTGTCATATGAAGCTCTCGCCTTGAAGGCATAAGAGGTGGCAGCTCCTCTCACAGAATGGGGCCAGATTTGAAGGGGAGGAATCTTGCCCTTGGCCCTGTATGCCTCGATAATTGCATGCTTTACCCATTTTGATATCAATGTTTTTGAAGCCTTTGTACCCTTTATGGATGATCATAAATTAACTAATAGTGCCGTCGATTTACGAAAACCTTGGGTTCTCACCAAATAGATCTTAAGAGCCCTACACACATCTAATGTGTGCCATAATTTTTCCTTTGGATGCACAGGATTGGGGCAGAAGGATGGAAGAAAGATCTCCTGTGATCTATGAAAAATGGAATTATACTTTGGTAAAAAAGCTAGATCAAGTCTGAGAGTAACAGATTGCTTGTGAAAAATGCAGAAGTTATCATCCACTGAGAGGGCCCCCAGTTCTGACATCCTTCTGACTGAAGTGACTGTTATTAGAAAAGCCACTTTCATCGATAGCATATATAGTGATACCTGTGACAGAGGCTCGAAGGGAGACCTCAAGGCATCAAGAACTAGCTTCAGTTCCCAAGAAGGGCATCTGTGTACTATTGGTGGAGAAAGGTGCCTAGTGGCCCTCAAAAACTGCCAGATGTGTGTGGGAATTGGAACCCAAGGGTTTCCCCCTAGTGTGAGCTTTCGTTGGAAAGGTCGCAGCACCTGCTGCAAGGGTCTTAGGTTGCACTGTGCCCATTGGACCTGTAGAGAGCATGATACCATCAATCCCAGTAGTCTCGCTAGGGACTTCAGTCTCAGTCGTTGGCTGGTCTGAATCAGGTGAATCAGAGAGCGGAGCTTCTCCTGTCTCTGTTCTGGTACAAATACGGCATCTAAGGAAGTATTTATGAGAACCCCCAGATGTTCCAGCCTGCGAGTTGGGTCTAGGTGGCTCTTGGCTAGGTTTGTCACAAAGCCATGTGCCTCGAGGTAAGCTATTACTCTGGTCACATTCCTGTCCGCCCTCTCTTGAGACAGGGACCTCATCAGGATATCGTCTAGGTAGGGAAATACATGGATCCCCTCCTTCCGGAGATTTTCTATCAGGGTGATGAGAACCTTGGTAAAGGTTCTTGGAGCAGAAGAGAAGCCGAAGGGGAGGGCCCTGAATTGCCAACGAGCCCCGTTGAATGCGAACCGGAGCCACTGCCGGGAGAATGGGGATGTGTAAGTAGGCCTCCTTTAGATTCCATTTCTCCTCCTCTATGAAGGTCAGCCAATCTCCCTTGAATAGACTTTGGCAAATGGAAGTGACCGATTCCATTTTGAATTTCTGAGCTCTTATCCACTTGTTTAATAGTTTTAAATCTAATACCGCCCTCCATTGTCCCGTCTTTTGGGGGACCAAAAAGATTACTGAATATAGACCCTGGCCTCTTTCTGCCTCTGGCACCTCCTCTATAGCTTTTATGGTTAACAGTCTGCTTATCTCGGATGACATCGCAGCCAGTTTTTGAGGATTTTTGGAGACAGGGGAAGAAAGGAATCTGCTCCTTGGCCACCCTCGAAGCTCTAAGACGTAGCCGTGTTCTACAACCTGCAAGACCCAGGAGTCTGAGATTGCACTTTCCCAAATTTTGTAAAAAATTGATAGTCTTCCCCCTATGTCTCCCTCCCCCTGCGAGTCATGCCTGCTTGGCTGACTGTAGGTTAGGAGATTCTCTCTGTCTGCCACTGTCGTGTCTGGGTTGACACTGCCCCCGGAACAGAAATGGCTGTCTGGTATATTCCCTCTCTGCAGGCTGACTGTTTGTGAAAGGAACCATAAGAAGCCCTGAATTTAAAAGTTGGAGCCCGAAAGATTCTCCTTTTTTCTCCAAATTATTGTAATGTCCAGTCTTAGCCTTGTCATTGGCTTCTGTCAAGACCTTATCCAAGCAAGCTCCAAAAAGTTGAAAACCTTTGTAAGGTCCTTCTACCAAGACGGTCTTTGCAGTGGAATCCCCCTGCCAGGACCTCAGCCAGACCCTCCTTCTAGCCACCACTGACAAGAAAACCGCCCGAGCTGACCAAGAAAGGGCATCTGTAGTGGTATCAGCCAAGTGGGCCGTAGCCAACATGACTCGAGAAGAACGAACCCTGGACCTTTCCTCTGAGATAGTAGAAGACTATCTCTTGTAGACATACCAGATTGGCCCTGGCTAAATATGATAAGGTATTTATACACAGGGAATTGGAAGAGGCATCTAGCCCTTTCCTGAGGGCTTCCTTGATGGCCCTATCAGATGGATCTTTTGGGAAACAATCCCCTTCTGTGGGAAACACTATCTGTCTTGCTAGTGAGGCAGCGGCTGCATCCACCTTGGGATTCTTAAACAAGCCCTCTTTTTTCCTAGAAAAGATATAAAGGGCTTCTTGGGGTCTTGTTCATTCTACATGATTTGGCTGGGAGTTTCCATTCTGCTAAGATTAGCTTCTCAAAAGCCCTGTCTAGCGGTAATCCCACATCTCTGCCTAACGAGGAGGGAATTAGCAGACGTTCATCCTCCTCTGAATCTGATGACTGATCCTTTTTTGATTTCTCTTCCAGAGAAAGAATTTTAATAACTTGTGTCATCAATTCCTCCCTGAAATTTAATGGAAATTGTATTTCCTGGTCCCTGTCTGAGAGAGTGGCCTCTTGCCAGTCTCCCTCCTCCAATTCAGAGGGGTGAGACTCCGAGTTGAGATTGGAGTTTGAATGCAACCATACTCTCGGAGTTGAGATCGGAGTATGCAACCATACTCTCCTCTCCTTCCCCCGCTGAGCTAGTTTGGTCAGAGGACTGAGGAGAGTTCAGAAGGCGGGAAACAGCACCCCCTGTGGTCCACTGGGATTTTCCCCGCTCTTTTCAACTGCCTCTTCTTAGGCAGTGTGGCCTTCCCGCTCCCCCCCGGACTGTTTTCTCTTTTTCCCTTGCTGCTCGCATAGGGAAAAAAGAGAATTTAGGATCTTCTCTATATTATTACTTAAGGTTCTAAAAACCTCATTATGGGTGTCCCAACCCCACGGGGTGGTAAACACTTAGACCGCTGGTGGCTCTAACAGAAGCACCAGCAGCCCCCACCTGAGGGAAGTACTGATCTGGTATGTCCCTGAGTAGGACTGCTATATGGGGAGAACACTCAGAGAAAGGAGAATTTGGTCACTTACCTGGGAATTCTCCTTCGGGGTGTCTTCCTGTCCATTGTGCAGACCTCCTCTCGGGTCCTGGCTGTGGTGCACAGCTATCGTAGGTCAGCAGAATCTATTCATAGTAACCCATCCTGGATCCAGCCAGGAGTTCTATTCACTGTACACTGTGTTCCACAGTTCTCTTGGTAGCAGTCTGTTTGGACCTAACCAGACGTACTACACATATTTCTACTATATAGAGTTTTACATGATCATTGTTGTGAATGAATGAGCAGGCCCCTTTTATGGCCTTCGATAAAGTTAATTAACATTAATTTTTACAAGGGTGTTCTTATCTGTTCCCTACTTTGAAAGCTCTTGAACTGGAATTCCAGGGAGGATCGTCGACTTACATACCAGATCCTGTATCTTTTGTTCTCTCTGCCTCCTGCTGGTGATTGGCAGGAACGACCCTGAGTAGGAATGCTGTGAGGAAAGACACTCAGAAGGAGAATTCCCAGGTAAGTGACCAAATTCTCCTATCTCTTGCCTGAAGTGTCACTGCAGTGGAGGGGGCTGCCCCACAAGAAGCAGAGGCTCCCTAAATGGCTGACCAGCTGGTGCCTTTACTCCCCAAAAGCGTGCACCAAAATCATTATCCTGTTCTAGGCGAGAGAGAAAGAGCGCACCTGGGGCTGGGCTGCAGCTGCTTCCTCTGTCAAAAATATCCAGGTCAACTCTCAACTACGAGACAGCAAATCTATCTCCTCTCCCTGCTAATAGTCTATGCTGTGCTTTAGCAAGGGGAAGAAAATAAAGCAAACCTGTGAAACCTTCCCTCTCTCCCCTGCCTTAGTTTACTTTCCCTAGTTTAGTCCCAAATTAGTTCACCTATCAATCCTCGACTGAAGTCACAGCAGGGACATATTTTATTTATTCATTAAAATTTATACCCAGCCCTTACACGAAGGCTCAGGCAGCTTACAGAAACAAAAACAAAGGGGGGAAATGATAAAAATACAATACAATAAAATTCCTTCCTCACAGAATAAATCCCCCACTTCTTGCCTGGTTGGAATAATGCATTATTGAAAATAAAAATAAAATGCCACAATATAAAGGGATACCTATTAGCGGCCACAGCAGTAATTTTTGAAGTGGAGGAGGGAACATGGGCACAATTAAAATGCACAAATCTAAACTCCTGCAACAAAAGTACAGGCAGGAGAACAGTCTTGTGTGAACCAGCTCAAGTGATTCTGTATGGGCGTATGAGTATTTAACTGCATGACTGATTCTGTGCATGTCTGTGTGAGTCACTGTGAGAGTGCTATACAGATTTATAAAGAGTGGTTCCTTGTCATATGAAGATGTAGGTGTGACACTTGTGACAGGAAACTCAGCACGCCCACCCCGACCGCGTTATATGTTAATATTTTATCTAATAACCTAACACAATCCCTCTACTCTCCCCCAAGCCCCCTGAAAACTACCCCGAATAATACATATCCTGAAATTTAACCATGCAGTAGCATGAAGCTCTCCAACCTGAGAAGACGACAGAATGGGAATAGGATAGAAACTTACACGTATTTATTTTTAACTAGCTAAATACCCATAAAATGTCATGGGCATCAAGACAATGAGAGCAGTCTGAGATACTGAGCGCTTTCAGTTAAACCACGTTTGTCCCCTCCACCATACTGGGACCAGAAATCCCATCACATCAGGCCACTTTTTCCTCTCAACAATGTCCCCAGACACACTCAATCAGACCACTGTTGTTCCATCCCAATCCCCACCTCCACTGACTCCATACACCTATCAGGTCACTACGTACTGTATCAATCATGACATCAAGCCGCTGCTTAATCGTGCACTCCTCTCATTCATATGCTTGGAATCTGTTGGCTGGAAGACTTCTGAAACACATACATACACACATATGCATAGCAGGAGGGGCGGGGTATAAATTTATTAAATAAATAAAATAAAATAAAATAAAATAAAAACACAGCATTGTACATCCTCCCTATAGCAGTCCTCCTAGGACCTATTATATGCCTTTTGTTCACTGATAAGACAAAATAAACTGATAACCCGGTACTACCGCAGGTTCATTCTAGCAGAGTCCAACATAACACAGGGTATTATAGCAAGGGTGTAATGTACTAAGATAAAAAACTGTCATTTTACAAGAAATTAATTTGGGGTCTTTAAATTTAGTAGATTGCACATACATAAAATTACCCTTGCATATTTAATTGCACTCAGGTGAGAGAACATTCCTGAATGAAGGGATGACTGCTTGATTTAGCACTGACCAGGGATTATTTTCCCCACCTTCATTCAATTCTTCCAGTCAAATACATAAGCTACTTAAGATGTGGAGGAAGGTAATGTGCCCTCATCATTCATAATGTAAAAATTTTAATGAGGATAACTAATAATTAAATGCAAAGTATATCAATTGCTTTTGGACCTACATCTCCAGGTGATGTGACCCCACTCAGCATCACAACATGCAATTTAGAACCTCTGATATAAATCAATTACAATACCTATCATTACAAGCAAGACACATACTGTATCCTTAAAAAAACATCATAAATCACCGATGCAGTATATGAATGACTTACCATCATGTTATAACCCTCCTCTACAGCAACAGATTCACTTATCACATTTTTGGCTGACCCCATGAAGTTTTCATGCCTGTGCAAAAATACATGACAGCTTTAAAACTTCAACATCAAAAACTTTAAAGCCTTTAAACCAGCTTTAAAACCTGGCCATCTTTAAGGAAGTTAGAAAATAAAATAAATTCTTTATCATGCATATAAATTTAAATCTATAAACTTAGTTCTAATCTGAATGCTTTGTCAAGGGTTCTAAATATGTTATTATTAGCTAGAAAAATTAAGAAATGCAACAGAAGAATCTAGGGAAGTTTCCATGTTTAAATATTAGCAGAATGCAATATAATAAAGATAAGGTAGCTTAATACAAATAAATTATGTTGGGAAACATTACATTTCATGTATAGCAAATGAATAAACCAATAATGAAATTTTAAAACTTGTTTGGGAAAGTTAGTATTAAAACCCCAAATTTCCCAAATTGTCTAAAAGTTCTCCCAGCTTAAAATGCCTAAAATGCTAAAGTAGTTAAACTTAACTAGCATTTTATTTTATTCCTTTTGTTATATCACTAAGCATGACTGTATCCTACAGTAGTGTATTTTATAGGTACTACCCAACATCTCTGCAAAATGTTTATTCCTTTAGGCCAGAGGTGAAAAACACCTGGCTCAGGAACCAAATCTGGCCCACAGTTGTTTTTCCATTTGGCCCTTTTGCAATTTGTGGATTTGACCCATGGATCTAGTCTCTACCTTCAAGCACTGGCAAAGGGTGAAATCAAACAAGACCAGACCACTGGTGTCCATGTTCTGTCCATGCAACCGCCACTCACATGTTTATTTGTGGCAGGAGGGGCGGGGTACAAAATTCTTTAAATAAATAAATTTATTTAAATAAACAGCATGTAAATATTTAAATAAAAATTGAATGTGTCCAACCTAATAAACAGGTAGCCTCTTCCCCATATTTCATGCGCTTGTTTCTCAACTGAGAAACACTAAAGATCTCCTTCCCTACCTTCTCACCTGAGCAGCGCTCTAGAGATCTCCCTGCCACCCCCACCATCTCCCTCCCCAATTCTCAGCTAAGGGGTGCACTAGAGATCGCCCTCCCCACCTCTCAGCTGAGAGGCAGATGCCAGTGAGGGTGATCTCTAGCATGCCTCTCAACTGAGAAGCAGCTGCGGGGAGGGAAATTGCTACTGCTCCCACCTCTCAGCTGGCAGAACACACTTGGCGGGACTTTGTGATGCTGGAGGCCATGGTTGCAGGAGAGGCTGCAGGTGAACCTAACTGATAAGACACAGACATGTGGGTGCCCATTAGCCCTAACTGGCCCACACAGAAGGCCCGCGATGACCCTGGACTCTGACATGAGTGACAGCACTGTGGTGACCAAGCGAAGGCCACATGGCAGACACCTAAGAGATGGGAATGTGTCTGGTGAACTTGTTGCCATAAATAATACATTTTGTTTTGACATTTTACTATTTTTTCAAGGTGATGATACAAGATATTGTAGTTTTTATTATTTAACCCAAAGTCAAACACTAGGTTATATGAAAAACAACAATATAGAGCTCTAGACTTGAAACAATAAGCAACCAGAAGAATGTAAGTGCCATACTGGGTCAGACCAATGGTCCAATTGAACCTACCATCCTGTCTCCAACAGCGACCATCTTTGATCACTTCAGAGAAGTACACAACAGATCACAATTCCCTGCTATTTATTCCCAGTTCCCAACAGTCCGAGGTTACATCTCTGGACCAACATGACTAATAATCGACCTATTCTCTTAACTTATCTAGTCTTTTTTAAAACCTCATTAAGCTTCTGATCTTTCAACATCCTCTGATAACAAGTTCCACAAGTTAACTGTACAGAGTGAAAAAGTATTTCCTTCATTTGTTTTAAATTTGCCAATTAGTTTTAGTATTTCCATTATTTCTAGTTTTATAAGAAATAAGTCCCTATTTACTTGTTCCATACCATTCAAGATTTCGTAAACAACTATATTTCCTCTTTAATCTTTTCTCCAAGCAGAAGAGCCCTAACTTTATCAAGTGTCTCCTCGTAGGGAGAAGCAAAGACTTATGCAAAGTATCCACTTAGCTTTTCTGCAATAGCCTTGTCTTTCTTGAGTGCACCCTTTTCCTCTTGATGGTCCAATTCCTTGTTTATTTGCTAAACAGACATGTAAACTGCATCACTTAACATTATTTCCAGATTAGGAAGCTTAACTTCTGTTCAAGGTAGCCAAGGCACGAAGCTTAAGGTTCAGGGTGAGGCTTTTTATTTTATTAAAGTTAAATAGGCAATATTACTGCAGAACTATTACCAAACTGGTACATAGTTCTCAGAAGTTTTCATTAATTTTTAAAAAAAATTATTTCTTCCAATTTCCTGAGGAAAACTTGATAAAAGCCACTATTTACCAGGGCCCTGTCCAAAATTAGTTTTTCAAGGAAAATTGCCAACCCTGCAGCCAGTAGATTTAAAACAAACTAAAGGAAAAAAATTTTAACTCAGAATACAATTAACTTGTGAAAGCTTGTTGCCAGAGGATGTTGTGACGGCCAATAGCATAGCTGGCTTTAAACAAGGCTTCTAGTCAAGTAGGTTGGGGGATGCAACCTCTGACAGGCGAGGTGGGAGTGAACAGCAGAGAATGGAGCACTCTATTATGACTTCTTGCATACTTCTCTGAAGCAATTGAGGACAGCCACTGTTAAGAGACAGGATGCTGGGCTCAATGGACCATTGGTCTGTCCCAGTATGGCACTTCTTATGTTCTTATGATAAACACTTATTTAAAAGGCCTTTCCTGAATTTCTTTGCATGTCTGTGGTTGGTATACAAAGTTCACTCTTAATAGATCAGTTCTCATTTTTTTAAAACCTGCTTCATTGTAAACATACTACCATTATTGTAGATTTAGTTACAACAAAATATTAATCAGCTTGAATCATATGGTTGAAAGGGACCTCCAACCACCATCTCCAAGGCATATGACCTGCCTACAGCATCATAGACATGCTTGCCCAGAGAGGTTTTGAAAACATCCAAACAGGGAGACTCCACAACCTGCCTGGGCAACTTATTCCATTGCTTCTTACAGTTAAGACATTTTTCCTAATATCTAACCAAAATCTACATTACTACAATTTAAGCCCATTTCCTCTTGTTCTAACTTCTGTGAGGTGTCACTCAGCAGTTTCAGCTATTTTTCCATTTTATGGCAATCTGATTTTCATTACCTACGATACGAACAAATAAAATGTTAATTTTTCAAAAATGCCAATTTGTCAAGCACTGGTTTTATTATGTATAAACACACACATCAGTGTAGCAGGCTGCTTTCCCCCAAAATGGTCTCTCCAGCAATTTTCTTGTTCCCAAATTACAATCCTGCAATTAGCATCTCATGTGAAAGTAGCCTCATTCTTCTGCCCTCAAATCAATAGATCAAACAAACGTGCTACAGCTTGCACTATATTTTTTGCCTGTTACGTGTATACACATGGGGAGTTGTAACAAACGAAAAAATGGCCTGGGATTTAACATTACATAAGGTGATTATATTTTTTAATTTAGTCTCCATTTATATTAGTATTATTTCTATAGTTCCAGTAATGTGTCTGGCTCTGAACAGTCATGGTTAAAAACAGGTCCCTGCCCCAAAGGGCTTACAATCTAGAATGGACAAGCTGAGGGGCACGTAGGGAGGGACCGAGATACATTCATGAAACTGAGAAGTTGCAGGTGCTTAGCTTAGTTACAAAGGAAGAAGGTGATCATGAAAAAAGAGACGTTAGGGTGAAATCCTGATTTCACTGAAATTTGTAACAAAGCTTCCAATCACAATTTCATCCTCAGAAGCTACCATTTTGTTCTTATGATTTTTCATATATGTAACAACTCACACACTGAAATTTTTGCCTGTACCTTAAGGAAAATTATATTAACAGATATTTTTGCTTTTAAATACTTAAGAAATCATGTATCAATATTACTTAAGAGAGTCATCACACTGGAATGTTTCCCTCATAGTTAAACAAGAGCTTATTGTACTCAGAAATGCTCGGTGGTGGAACAGCAGAAAGATACAACTTCATAACCTGAGCACAGAAAGTGGTAATAATCTGCACTACTATACAAAAACATGGGCTCAATTTAAGTGTAACCCCTTCAAAGATGAACAAACATTTCACCTGTGACTTGCAAAGGCTGTGTCCCCCACCCGCAGTCTCTCTGAGCAGCAGACCTATCTGCTAGTGTGGACTCCCATTGCCAAGCATTTTTTTTTGGCTTGCCCCACATGGCACACTATGGATTTTTCAGTAGTGCCCCGTGAGAGTGATCATGAGTGGGTGCTGCATGGCTCACAGGAGCACGCATGCACACACGCGCACACACACCATTCCTCAGAGAGGAGTCAGATGAGTGGTCACTGGGTGACCATGGGTTAGCATCTTGTTTGAAAACACCCAGAGATGGAAGGGAAAGCTATACAGTTTCAGCATATCCTGCTCTAACCCTTCAGGTAAATATGTAGCTAAATTAGGACTTTTTCTCTCATTAACATTTTTAAGTTAGGGACTTACAAAATGACGGAAACTTTTTAGAGCAGTAGCTTCCAGCCATACCTATGCACTGTATAATTATACAAATAATTCCAGACTCTCATCATCTCTCCTAAAGGGGCAGTAATAATATGAAATCTAGCCAGATTTTACTGTTTCAAGTAGTTCCCAATGATACAGCCTGTTCCTGGATCCTGCCTGCCAATTTTTGAGCTTTTGCAACTAATTTTTCCAATCATTTATGTTTCTGTTGTCTCATATACTATATGTTAGACCCATACACACAGGAGGGGAAATGACTACATATGAAGTACTCTTCAAAACAAAACAAGCACAAGATTATTGCATTCCAATTTCATCCAGTCAGAATATTGTGTTCTTTGTAACTATAACAAAAAAAAAAAAAAAAAACAGGCCAAAGTATTTATTTCAGTGCCTGATTCCTGGTATACCAGAGGCAACAGAGTTTAGACATAGCTGGTCACAAGACAAGGATTCGGATATGCTCACAAACTATGGTTGCCCTACGGAAGGGGTTGGTGCAAAAGTTCACAAATTGTGGGTCATGATTCCAAGTGGGTCACAACCCAATCTGATATATTATACGTATCTCTGTTACTATCTACGGTGAAGAGGTTATAATTAAGTCTCAAAGTATGGTCACACACACAAAAATTTAAACATTTTCTTTAGCCTTTAAGTCTCTGACAAGTGCCATGACACAGCATTTTCCCCACTTTAATTGAAAAATGTTGATGCTGCCTCAACTAGAGCCTTCCAACTGTTCTTTTATAAAGGTATCAGATATGCACCAAGCACACAGGTCCTGGCTAGCATAGCTCAAGCCTAAAACCAATCATCCCTGCCTGCTGTCCTATAAAAAGAAACGTTTCCCAAAGGGAAACCCTTTACTTTGCCAACAGCAAATGGGCAAATGAACATTTCATAGAACTTTAGAATTTAGGGTTGGAAAGAACTTCAAGGGTGATCTATTCCAAAGTAGGGGATCCCAAGTTCAGGGCAGAACCCCAATAAAAAGCTACTACCAATAAAAAGATATACACCACCCCTTCAAGGTACTTTACCCCGCACTGGAGTGTACAGAGGGGGAGTGGAGGAAAGCTACATTAGCAAAGACCCCATTCCATTTAAACGGGGTGGCTCATACCAAGCAGGGCCCCGTCTTTGTGAAGGGGAAACTGGCAGATCACAAAGCCCTGAGAAGGCCAAGGCCCAGCCCCCATGCTTCTGAAGGGCTGAGGGAAAGGAACCGACTAGCCGCCATCTTGTCCCCTCACCGCCCCCCCCCTTTAGGTTGCCCCTCCCCTTTACTCCGCGGAGGAGCGCAATAAACGACCGACACTTACACTCGCCTCCTGACTGTGCTATGCCGCTTACGTACGTCCCGCCGCGGTGACGTCATCTCGTCCCGCCGGTAGCCGGCGCCTGCCGCGGGCCACTCGAGAGAAGCAACGTCGCCCACCCACCTACTCGTCCCTCCCGCTGTTTTTCTACGCATGCGCAAATTTTCGGCGCCTTAGGGTGTGATCTCGCGCCTGAAGGCGTAACCGTTCGTACCTCAGAATCTTCTTTCTTTGGTCCCCAGCGTGGAGCGAGGGGAGATAGTGGCAACCAAGGATAATGTACATTTAATCACATAAATTGTGTTTGTTGTCTCCAGGTGCTAAATAACCTGTGTGTCCAGCATGGAGACGTATTGGTGACATAAGGACTATGCCCTTGCACCCCTTCTAGCCTAACCTTAAAAGATCACTTTGTGTTTCCCCTTTGCTGTGTCTTGCTGTGAACGCAACCAAATCCTATTTTTCCACAATACCGTGCATATTTATGTACCTCCCAACGGGACTGATCCTCTAGGTGCTGAATTCCACTGTCCCTTTTTCAAAGGATCAAACTCCCTCTTTTAAGAAAGACAGGAAAAGACCGTGTTCAGCTTCAGACACCTTTCCTGGCTGCCTCCTAGGGAAAGTGCTTGGGAGGAAAATGGAGAGATGATGGAATGACAAGAATTACATGGAATGAAAACAGTAGAGTTTCTGTCTCTAGGCACTTGTGGTGCAATCCTCGCCTACTAAAATCAATGGGAATTTTGCCAATGACTTCAATAGGTTTAGGATTATGCCACTGGAATGTTGGAGGTGGGAGGCAGAGCTTAATTGTTCAGAAGTGGAGTTAATTGAAGGAGCCAAGCTCGTTCCTCGTTGGTTATCCAAATGTTGGAAGTTACACAATAATCTCCATTGTAATGCCTGAAAGTAGCCACCTCAGTATGTTTTCCCCCACTGCCATGGTTGAGTATGGTTGGCCATACTCCATATGGCCATATGGAGACGGCTGCTGTTGAGACGGCTGCAAGACTTGGGGGGTCTGGACGGGACAGTCCTTGGATGGTTCCGCTCATTCCTCTCGGGTAGAAGCCAGCGGGTGGTGCTGGGGGCTGAAACATCTAGCCCCCGGGCCTTGACCTGCGACGTTCCACAAGGTTCCATTCTGTCTCCACTGTTGTTCAATGTGTATATGCAGCCCCTGGGGGAGACCGTGAGAGGGTTCGGGGTGCAATGTCACCAATATGCTGATGATACTCAGCTGTACCTCTCGTTTTCAACTGACCCAGGTCCTGCTGTCAGTTACTCTCCCAATGTTTGGAGGCCGTGGCGGATTGGACGCGGCAGAGCAGACTGAAGCTCAATCCCGATAAGACGGAGGTGATGGTGGTGGAAAGGGCGGGGGAGGTGCTGGCCCCCCTGATAGGGGGTGTTTGCCCGCCTGTTGCTCTTCAGGTTCGGAGTCTGGTGGTGGTTTTGGATTCGGGCCTCCGTCTGGATTGGCAGATGGAGGCGGTGGCTAAAGCCGCCTTTTGCCAGCTGTATCTGGTATGGGGGCTTTGACCTTACCTCTCTGGGCCCGATCTGGCCACTCTCGTCCATGCCTTCATCACCTCGAGGCTAGACTACTGCAACACGCTTTACGTGGGGCTTCCCTTGTTTCTGTTTCGGAGGCTCCAGCTAGTGCAGAATGCGGCAGCCCGTCTCCTGACGGGGACGGGACGGCGTGAGCACATAACACCGGTGCTCCGCACTCTGCACTGGCTACCTATAGCGTACCAAGCCAGATTCAAGATGTTAGTATTGATTTACAAAGTCCTGCACGGTCTGGGCCCTTCATATCTCAGGGACTGCCTCGCCCTCCGCACCTCAGAGCGATCCCTTCGGTCCACTGGGGGCGCCTGTCTGAAGGTCCCCCGTGTAAGATGGGGGGCCACAATGGAGAGGGCGTTCTCGGTGGCTGGGCCGTGGTTGTGAAATACCTCCTGGAGGAGGGTTGCCTGGCCCCGGGCCTGTTGGCCTTTTGACGTATTTGTAAGACTTGGCTGTTCACCCAGGCCTTCGGAGGGGAGGGTGGTGTGGTGGGTTAATTTTTGTGGGGGGTGTTTTAAATTTGTTTTATGTTTTAAAATTGTTTTTAAAACTGTTTTATCTTATGTTGGAAGCCGCTCCGAGATGCCGTAGGCATGGGGGGGCGGCATATAAATATAGCGAAATAAATAAATAATATACAAAATCCAGCGGCTAGGAGTTATAACTGTGGTCATAGACAAGAATGGCCTCCCAATGCTTCCTACCTCCCCAGCTGAGCATCTACCACCACTCCCCAGGAGTGGTTCCACTGCAGGGACAGCTAGGCGGGCAGTGAGGCAGGCACAGAGAGACTGACTGCGTCCACTGCCTTACTGGAGGAGGGGAGTGAGCTTAGCCAGTCTGGCCTCCAGGGCCTGTTGCTTCTTGCTGCCGGTGCCTTGTGCAAGCATACGGTGCGACCAGTCCAGAGGTGCTGCTATCAAACACACAGACACCCAAAATACAACTAGCTTATTAAGTGCATTATGATAATTCATGCTGCCCCACCCAATAACCAGTTCATTTGTGCCCCTGCCCCCATATAATCAATTCACACTGATTCACCAGTTCAGTTGTGCCCCCATAATCAGTTCACGCTGCCCCCACCCATAACCATTTAATTGGTGCCCCTGGGGCAGCGTGAATTAATTATATGGGGGGCACAAATGAACTGGTTATGGGGTGCGGGTTTAAATACAGTATTCCTGTTAGCAATAACTTCATTAAGAAAAGTTAGTGAAATAGCAGCCATAATAATCTCAGAACCATATTTGCAGATTTATTTTCCAAGATAGAATATATATTGCTTTACATCCTAAATTCCTACCTAAGATAGTATAAGTAAGACAGTTGTGAGAATGCGGTCCTTTTTACATGGGCCTCTCCCACTCATGAACATGCAGATTTCTGTGTGTTCATGGGTGGGGGAGCCCCATGTGAACAATGTGGTGCACGCACCCATGGTGTGTGGGGGTACATGAACACCTGCCTAACACACATCCGCACTCCACCCCCCCCTCATCCCCACGCACGGAGCAACTGGGAGAAACGGCGGTTACCCCGTGGGTGTGGATGAGTGGGGATGCATGTGCAGCTATGTGCATGCCCTGTCCATGCACTGGCATGCCCACAGACCTCCCCCACCCGGCGGAGCCATGTAAAAATAGCATCTGAGGAGCCACTCGAAGAAGAACAAGCTGTTGCTACCTTGTAAACAAGGTTCTTTAAGATGGCTCCGAACATTCTCACCTTTCCACCCCTGCGTAGAATTTTTTTCTTGTATTTCCAGAAAGGGTTGGAAGGAACTGTCATTCTGAGGGTGAGAGTGCTTTTTATACTAGAGGAGCTCCATCATGTGGTATATGTTATTTGAATAGAGTGAGCCTGCACAACCCAGTTGTGAGAATGTTAGGAGCCATCTCAAAGAACCTTCTTTACAAGGTAGCAACCTTCTGACAGCACATGGGCAGGAGCTGTTTGTAAACAAACAGCTTTATTGCTGCTGCTGCAGCGCTACTAGGAAGCAGAGGCAGGTGAGGGATTGGAACTGGAGCCAGGGAGGGGAGGCAGCAGAAGAATTTAGGCTGGTGGCAGCAGCAGAAAAGGCGAGGGAGACAGCGCGGAGGAGCCGGCAGGCGGGAAAAGTGCAGCTCTGCCTGCTTTTTTCCCAGCCAGTTCCTCAGCCTTCCCACCTCCCTCACCCTTCCCGCTGCCGCCACCGCAGCAGGTGAGGGGAGACGGCCCTGTCTACGCCCCCCGTTAAGTGAGTGTGAGGCAGTCAATGCTCGCTCTGTATGGGAAGGGATTATAGAACCCAGCCGGTGGCGTAAGGGAATGAAAATGGAAGCCCCCCACCTCGCCCTGGTGCAGTAGCCTTTTTCAACCGGTGTGGGGCGCTGTGTCTATCTCCCGGAGCCGGCTCCCATCAGTCTCCTCCCCACCGGTTTGAGGCCTTGCCTGCGTGAGGCAGGTCCACAGCCCGGTCTCCACCTTTTTCGGTAGAGCCTCGGGCAAGATGTGGCCCCCGCCGCTTTTGGGCTTAGGCTTGTTGGTGGGCGCGGTGTGCGGGGGACATAGAGACCAGCACTATGTGAACGGCGAGCACCATCCCGAGTATGACCGGGAGGCGCTGCTCGGAGGCGAGGTGAGCGGCCAAGCCGTCCGTGCTTCTGCCTTTGCTCTGGGGGGTGGGACGGGAGAGAAGTTGCCTCCTCACTCGGCATGTTCCTACTAACAGGGATTTTCTTACCCTTCTGCTGGAATCCTGGAGGCCTTTGGGGGGAGGGCAAGGAAAGAGGGTGTCGGAATAGGGAAACTTAAAGGTGTCCTATTGAAACACACAAAGAAAAACCCTTATTCTCCAGATACTGAAAACGCTGCAAGCGACTTCAGTTTCTAGAGACTTCACGTCCCGCCTCTCCCCATTCCTTTAAGTGGAATGATGGTTTAGAGTATTTGGGGGGATATGATGGCGGTTTTTCATCTGTTTGCCTTCTCAGAAATCACAGCATTTATCAGATCTCTGAGTGCACACACTAGTTGAAATCCTAATCTGTAGTGTGGTTTGGTTTTTTCCCCCAAGGAAGAAGCAGAAGAATATGCTAAACTCAGTCCAGAGGAACAACAGAAAAGATTGAAAGCCATCATAAAGAAAATTGACTTGGACTTGAATGGCTTGCTTACTAATGGTAGGAACTGTATGTGAAGCTTCTGTTATTCAGTAAGCCCATATATAATCAGATAGGAATGTTAAAATTAATATAACAAACTAAAGCCCACCTTTCAGATCTAAAGTGGCACACAGCTGTTTCCCCTGCTGCTGTTTGCAGTTTTCTGAGGCAGTAAGTATTAGAGTGGTCAGACTGGTCAAAGTTGTTAGTGTTCGGAAAGATGTAGCATGCATTGCAACTGAAGTGCATTCTCTTAATTTCATACTGCTGCATGGAAAATCTGCGGGCCACAAGAAAGCAAAGTGTGGAGCTGCTCTCGGAGGAAGAGGAGAACCCAGTCCAGAAAAACCGAGGGAGGGATAGTAGTAGACATGGAGCCCAGCCTTCACTTAAGCTGCATTTTTCAAACCATTAATGTGAAGGTAGTCCCTTTGGCATCAGTAGGAATACTCTGGAATAAGTGGTTTGAGGATTGCAGCCTCAAGAAGTCATGGGGGTGTGATAGTTAATTTCTTCTCCTTTTTGAGCAGCCGGAAGATAACCATTTCACATTTATCCAGCATCTACTAGCTAGAGTCTAATAAGAAGGAGGGAACCTTCACTTTGGAGATCCCTCTCCCTTTATTTTTTGCACTTGCCTCAAGCAACTAAGTCTTTAATTATTTGACTACTAGATCTCTGAACTCCTCTGGTTCTAAATGTAGATTAGACCATAGTTCATCTCATGATGGGACTTTGAATAAGGAAAGTGGAAGCTGGTTTCAGCATGCAAATACTATTATCAGACATTAGCAGCTGTGGTGTGACTAACATGCAGTAAACAATTGTTTACTTGAGTGTGCACTTTAATTGGTAGATAGTGATGTACTGTGCATGCATAATGCATATTTTTAATTAAATGTTTTCAAGCTCAGCTGCTTAGCACTGAGATGTTAGAACTTAGTACTATACTTTCAATCCCTTTGACAAAAAAAAAAGTGTTATGTTTTAAAACATTAATCTTCCCCCTGGACCCCATACTCAACCTCCCCAGACATTCCCCTCACTCGTCGCTGACCCTTCACCTAGTGAGATAGCGTTTACAGCTTTTTAAGCCCAGTGCCCCATTTAAAAATATACCTTTCCCACAAAATCAGCACTGACATGTTTAAGACTAAGACTGCAAGGAGGCTTGTCATGTCAGCATTGGTACTCTTACATCTCGTTGCTGAAAATTCTGATCAATGGGTGAAAACGGAAATGACGCTAACCACCCTTGGTGGTCATTTATGCATGTTTCAGGGCTGCATAGGGCACCAGTACAGCCCTGCAACATGCATAAATAACCACCAAGGGTGGTTAGCGGCATATCTGTTTTCACCCAATGACAGTAGGCTTTGTTTGCACCAACGGAAATGTTCTTGGTGGTTAAATGTTAGAAAGTAAGCCAAACTACAGGAGTTAGCTTGTATGTGTTTCTTAATCAGAACAGGAGTGCGGGTAGTTTCACAAGAGAACACAACCCTTCTGGCAGTGCTGTTGTTTTGCACTTGACGTATGGTTTGCCTTGTATGCATACACACAAAGGATCGCACCTTTTAAATATATCTGTTTTCTGCATCAACAATAGTAAGGATTCTTCATTCAAAAACTCCTATAACAATTATTTTGTTTCTTTCTGGCCACAGGTTCCAGCACCATTTTCTTTTAAAACTGTATTGGCTCTGCAATTGTGACAGAAGTAAAATGTCTCAAATACATGTTAGCCTGTGTATGAAACTATCTATGCAGGTACATGCAGAGCCATTCAATAAGAAGTTATCATTTTAACACTCTAATTTTTGAGAGTAGCATTGTAACTTAACCATTTTGTCAATGAAATATATGTATGTATATATGTGTGTGTGTGTGTGTATATATAATAGTTACATAAGAAGGGATATTGTTTTTGACACCTTTGTGTATAATTTTTCAAGCTTTTAAGAGTAACCTTGGGGAGCTATTCATTTTTCCTCGATGGTGAAGGCCTCAAAGTATGATCGATCTAGACTAATGGTGTACATTCATGGAAAACAATGCTTAATAGTTATTTAAAATTTATATATCAAAAATTTCTGTTGTGAAGCAGTTAGTTACTGCCCATGCATCAGACCTTTCTCAACCCCAAAAAAAACAGGAAATAAAAAAGTTTATCCCCCTAGTACATATGCTCTCATCCTTCTCCCACAGGTACTCACCTTAACATTACTGCACCTACCAGATACCGCAGACCGTGCACTGCAACCTCGGCTCCCTCAGTTTCTCCTCTCCACATACACACATACCAGACTATCATCACCTAGCACAATTAGCTAGGGATGTTTTGTGTGGTGAAATATTGTGCAAAGAGGGGATAATTTTCTAAATGGGATGATGTAAAGTTGACAGCACAGTAGGCAGAATTAAGGTGAGTGTGGGTTCAAGAACTAATGGGTACATGCTGGTGTATAAATAAATTTGGGCTGGAAATTAGAAGGTTTTTAAACCATCAGTAGTGAACTCCGAGGGACGGTTCTGAGAGCTAAGAACCTGAATAGCTTTAAAATAACTGCATACATTTGTAACACAAACATTGTGAGGAGTTTTCTATTTGATGCTACAGGAGTAAATATTTTCTTCCCAAAAATATATTTTAGGTTGTGGTTTTGATCCCTCACACACGTTTTTCTTCTTGAAGCATCAAAGTTGTGTGCAACTGGAGATGGGGCTGACAGGATATTCTGCTGCCCGAGTACTTTAATTATATGCCGGGTGCCTGGGTGGTAGGATCTGCATGCATGCTTGGGACTTAACTGATTGCCATATTTGGGACTGGAAAGGAATTTTCCTTCAGGGGTGATTGGCAGTTGACTCTGGGTTTGTTTTGTTTTTTTGTCTTCCTCTGCAGTATAAGTGTAGCTCACCTGTTTGAGACATCTGGATTTTTCTTTTTATTAAATTGTTCCCGTTGCTTCAATTATTAGTGTACTCTGGTTGATTCCAGTCTCCCTAGTGGCAGAACTTTTATAGGCTAGTTTCTTAGTGGTTACATTTTTCTGTGGGGGTAGTTTGAGTATGGTGAATCCTGCATTGGTGCAGGGGACGGACTAGATGACCCTTGAAGTTGCTTCGAGTTCTATGGGTGAAAACAGACATGCGCTTTAACTCTGCTTTAACACCACTTTAACATTTCTTATGCATGTTGCAGGGCACCAATAAAGCCCTGCAACATGCATAAGAAATGTTAAAGTATTGTTAAAGTAGAGTTACATGCATGTCTGGGTGTTTTTAAATGATAGTGGTAGGAGGGGATTCCGTGGCCGCTGAGTGGGATGGGTGTGGGGTGTCCATGCACGGGAAGCATGTGGAGAGGGCTCTACATGGACAGCTCCCAGCATGGCTGCCTCGTCCATAGAGGCAACCCCCTTGGCCCACACAGGGCACTCCGGATTTTTCAGCAGTGCGCTGTGGGGACCTGGGTGGCTGGTGTGTGGGTCACAGGAGCATGCCTTTCCACGCACCACTGTCACACGAGCAGTTGGACACGTGGATGATGGGGGGCGGGGGGCATGTGTGGACACATCTTGTTTTAAAACACCCTCTGTTTTCACCCAATGACTCTAAGGTTGTGTTGGCACAGTCTGCATTGTCTGCTAGCTGTAGTAATTGGGATGGAGAAGAGGGTGTGTAGGTACTATTAAGTGGCTAAACTTTTAGTTTCCTGGCTTTTAATGTTTTGAGTAAACTAGGATGTGTGGGCAGCAACCCTAACTGCTCCACAGTGGAGATTTTGGATTTTTATTTTTTAAATTTGGAAATTAACATACTTGGGGTCAAAATTGCAGAGGAAGAGTGAATTGTTTCTTTGTACACACACACAGGCTATGAGCACACACAAAGAACATCATGCTAGCCACACAAACAGCACACAACACACTTAACCATAGGGTAAAAACAGATGTGATGGTGGCCTGCTTTGGCCAAGAAACCACCAGCACGTCTGTTTTGGCGCCACCAGATATTAGCCCAGGGCTATACCGGGGTGGGTAGACAGAGATTTTCTGAGGACATAACCTGGACTAGCCAAGTCAGCCCAGACTAAGGGCTGCCCATGCAGGCCACGTTGAGCCAGCTGGCTCAGTGTTCTGGCCCACCTTACCTGCTGCGGATCAAGGTCCACCATGGCTCTGTCATGGTGTGGGGTCGGGCGCTAGGAACAGGGAGGGGATGGGGCTGTCTGCCTGTACGTTGGTTGCGCTTCTAGCCCTAGCTGGGCCATGCGGGCAATGGGATGACTCTCCAGCCACGGACACGGGTGTCCAGTCCCCTGACATGGCCTGGGCCATGTCGGCTGCAGTTTCCCAGGCCAGACCAAGGAGCTGCTGCGCCGGCTGCACACCAGTTTTTACCCATACACTAGCCACCTAAATGGAGCACAGAGAATACTAGTCACAGCTTAGCCACATCTATTGAACACATATCAGCCACCCAAATGGACCACCTAGCATGCTAGTCACACACTGGAAATGCAAAATATAACCCAGTGATAAGATTTTCTTGCAGGATGACTTCTCTCAACAGTATATCTTTCTCCCTTGCAAAGCAAGGCTGCCCTAAATAATATTGCTTTATTGTCTTCCTTTTGGGTTCTTAATTTTCCTGTGTAGTAGCAGTTAAAGATCTTAAGATCTTGGAGTCATTGTGGATAGTTCATTGAGAACAACTGCTCAATATACTGCAGCAGTCAAAAATGCAAACAGATTGTTAGAAACTGTTAGGAAAGGGACAGTAAATATTATAATGCTACTATGTAAAATCATGGTATGCTCATGTCTTGACAACTGTGCGCAGTTCTGGTTTCCCTATTTTAAAAAGTATATAATAAAACTGGAAAGGGCGGCAAAAACAATCACAGGTGTGAAACAGCCTTCATACAAGGAGAGACTAAAAATATTAGGGTTCTTTAGCTTAGAAAGGAGGAAAAGGGGATGAAGGTGGGTGGATACAACTTTAGGTGTATAAGATCATGATTAGCATGGAGAAAGTAAAGAGGGAACTGTTATTTACTCATTTTATTGAGTGTCCCCTAGTTCTTGTATTAGTAGACAGCAGATTTAAAACAAAAGGATGTACTTTTTCAGATAGTACATTGACTGACTTTGTGATTTTACAAAGGCCAATAGCTTAAGAGAGTTTTAAAAAGTCTTGGACAAATTCATGAAGGTTAGGTCCATCAATGCATGGCTAAGATGCTGTCTCATACTTAGGATGTCCCTGAACCTCTAACTGCAACACCTGGGATTGTAGGGCAAAGAAAGGATTGCTCCTTAAGTGCTCTGTGGGTGTTTTCAAACGTAATGGCAGCACAGTTTAACCCACTTTAGCGCGGATTAAACCAGGTGCTGCCACCACATTGAAAGGTGACCGCTAGATGTTGGCGTGACCTGGCTCCCAAGCATGGCACGGCCTGGCTAGCTCAGGCTGTGATTTGGAAAAATACCCAGGTCAGAGCCCAGGCTAGCCCCCAACCACAGTCGAGATCCAGCCACCAGACCCGGAGTAAAGCAGGTTTTCACATCTGAAATCCTACTTTTACCTACCATAGTCCGGGCATGGTGGTGGAGGCCGAGCTCCATGGCGGTCATCATTGGCTACCTGTCAGCCACGAGGGTGGACTGCTCCACACAGTGCAGGGGTTGGGTCCATGTCTTTTCCCCAGCCTGGCCGCCATCACATTAGTTCAGCGGCCAGCCAAGACCCTGACAGTAATGATGGCTCCCACCACCGCCTGGGTAAGTCTGTGGCGGCGGCAGGAGTCGTCACTTCTGAAAGCACCCTGTGTCTTGTACGCTTTCTCTGATGAATTCAGTACTGGCTGCTGTCAAAGACATGATACAGGGCTAATTGGATATTGTAATACTAGTCACTTGGCACTAACAATGCCAGTAGAAAAAATACCACCACATAATTTACCATCAACATTAACATATATACACACACACACTTTTATTATTTATCATTAACTAAACTATCACATTATTTCTTTATTGATCATTTCTTTATTATCATAATTAGATGACTCCTTTAGAGATAAATACCTGGCCCCGTTTATCCAAAGATTTTCGGATGCTTCGACAGAGCATCTGTTGTGCCACTTATTAACCAGTACCTTATCTCAGGACATAAAAGTCATGGCATCTCAGGATATAAAAGCCATGGCATCGTACATTACACAAGTCGCCCGTCGCCGGCAGAACTTTTTGGATTTTGAGCATTTTGCTGCCAGTCCCAGCTTATCCCCTTGAATTTCATTATATCAGTTTCCATTGGATATGATATATGGCAATTGTAGGATTAGTGGTTGTTGTGGCACCAAAATTTATAAGAAATAAATTAATGGTATATATTTTTAGCCCTACTTTAGTTATTGACTGGTTTTGTTGAATTTTATTATTTGTTGTTGTTTATTTTTTTATTTTTGATTGGAGCAATACGCTTTTTATATTTACAAGGATAATCTTTGGCCCTTTCCTTAATTTGTTAAATATTATTCGTAGGCAAAAGGGTCGATATAACCCCTGAAGGGTAGGGTTATTCCTCACTCACACCTAACTATATCAGGGGTCAAGAGTTGCCACCTTAAGCCCCGAGAAGGGCAAGGCTAGCTTTAGATGGCTAGTGTACAGGGGTTAAGTGTTATCAGCACAAGCCCCGAGAATGGTATGGTAGTCACCCTAATAGACGCACCTAGAGGTCAGGTCCTGATCTTATTATCCCTGGGAACCCTTCAGTTGTGAGAAGGGAAGACAACCCCCCCCTTCCCACACACCCCCCGGCAACAAATGATGAAGGATAGTGATCTGTTATATATTTGGGTTAAATCTCAGAGCAGGGCTTCATAAGGTAACCCTCCGATGTTATATAGCCTATAGCAGATGCTAACTTACTTTTACAGTTCTGGCATGGAAATATCTATGTCCATGATGTATTGCTTACTAGTTTGTTTTATTTATTTGTGTGTAATTGTTATGACCTATGGTTAAACAATAAATATTACTTTGACTACTTTGACTTAATTAGATGATAAGCAATTTTTTCAAACTGCCTTAACTGTTGTTTACATGTATAAAAATTGTGTACACGTTATACAATGAACTGTTGACAATGTCAGTGTAGACAACTTTATACAATCAGTTGTACACAGTGCAATTCTGCGCAAAAGGATAGTTGAGGCAGTTTGAAAAAATTGTCTTTAAATAATGATAAAGATCAGTAAAGAAATAATGATAGTTTAATGATAAATAATAAGAGTAAATATGTATGGTAAGGAATTAAGTATATATATTACGTTAATGTTGATGGTAAATTATGAAATATAGATAGAAAATCTGTAAATAATTTCCATGCTTTTGGCATTTAATTTTTATGTATGTTAAATGTGTTTTTTTTAATTGTAATTAATTTTTTCATGTGTTTTTTGGAGTTTAAGTTAGGGGAAAATGTATTTTGTGCAATGGTTTTGAAAAGGAAAGGTTTTTTTGTTGTTTTGGAAACGGTTTTGCCTTTAATGGTTTTTCAACTCCTCCAACAGGGAGGTATGGGTTAATTTTCTTTCAATCTTCTACGGCTCCATGTAATCCTCAGCCTTAATGAGGTTAAGTGCCCTGTGGTGTTTCCAGCTTCCCCCCCTCCTTGTACTCGTTTGTAAACTTCAATGCATACAAAGTTGGTGGGTAGGGCCTAATTCACCCCAATTGGATTACATGGGAAATCAAAAGTACTATGCACATAGAGTAGTAGGGGTCCTAGAGACCCCCAAAATGCTTTTTAAATTCTTGCTTGATTTTGATGTCTATAAATGCTTAGACTCACAACCTGTTCTTTCCATTTGTTGTGGCAAAGGACCATATAGGGTGAAAATATAACATTTTGTGTCTTTTTGTAATAGACATTTTTGTGTGTACAAACATTTCTTTACAAGTGGTGTTGGGGGTCAGTAACACCCCAACATTAAAAAAAAAAAAAACAACTTTTAGAAACCAAAATTTTTGCAACATTTTTTTAGCAGTCTGGACCTTCCTTGTGAACCAGCAAAACTGTTCTTTTTCATCATAGCTACTTGAAGAGTTCATGTAATAATAATTATTTATTTTCTTGACCACAGGTCATTACTTAACAAACAACATGTAAAGAACATTTCAACATACAAAATATACAAAACATATCATATAAAAGATATAGCAAAACGCTAACTAAACACAGCAGGAATCGAGCCATAACAGATTCCACAAATAAAAAACAGAGCAAATAATTGAATACAGTTAATCAACCTTCTAAGGGTAGCTTACAAGCTAAGAATAATTGCCTCCGATTAAACGCTGAAGCCAAGAATTTTGCTACATTGCTAGTGACTTCTAAGTTTGCATCCGATAGAAAAAATTGGAGCATCCAGGAATCCGTTCTGCCCTGATACTTTTGGAGATAACAAGCCAAAAATTGGATTCTCACTGCATCATAAAGATGACAGTGGAGAATAACGTGCTGTGTAGATTCCGTGTCCAGCATATCAAATAGACACAAACGTTGATCGTAAGAGATCTTATTAAATCGGCCCTCCAACACAGCAGTGGGCAAAGAATTCATTCTTGCACATGGTAACAGAAATTTCCCCCTCTTAGAAATAGTAGAGGTCTGATAATTAGCAATCACCCGGTGAGCGGAGAGGCAAGAGAAAGTTTTTTAAATACTGAGATGATCTTATCCCAGCTATATCTTTCTGCCTGCCTATATCCTCTATTCTGGTAAGAATCACCTTCTTGGCAGTTTCGGGGGCCTGGGCCCTTATAAAATGTTGTGAAAAGCCCAGCATATGCTAGTGCTCTTCTACTGCTACCTGCCATTGGCACTTATAAGGGTCTGCTATTGCATACTGAAAAAGACCAGACTTTGACAGACCCCAGAGCTTAAACCAGAATTTCAACACTTTGGACCATGCAGTCACTTCCCAGCTAAGTTGCCCTGTTGAACGATACTTATCGATAAGGCATGGGGGTCACCTAAACTTTGCAAGCAAGCAAAGCTAGCTCAGCAAATCTCAGCAGATAGTCAGAAGTACTGGCTTCTATCAATTAAGGACCTTTAGATAACCCTTTCACTGTTTATAGAAAAAGTCACACCTCTAGCTATGTATTGTTGAGGCTTGATTTGAGCCAGAAGAGGAATGGGCCAGTTAGGATGGTCCGCCCTCAGAGGTTGATGGAACCTCAGCGGTTCCAAGAGGTCCTGAAGGAGTTAACCTTGGACCTGGATGGTCACTCTGTCGATGAGCTGGTCCGGCATTGGAACAGCTTGCTGGAGGAGGCCATTGACAGGGTGGCTCTGAGACGCCCTCTGTCTCGTCACCGCAGGGCCCCTTGGTTTACTGAGGGGCTGCGGTGTATGAAGTGAGGAGGCTGGAGCGACGCTGGCGTCGGACTCGATCGGAGTCCAACCGACTTCTCCATAGGGCCCATTTGCGTTCCTATGTTGAGGCTGTGAGGACAGCAAGGAAGGAGTTCCTTGCTGTCCTCATAGCGTCTGCAAAGTCATGCCCGGCAGAACTGTTTCGGGTGGTGCGAGACTGGTCAGTCCGGCCTCCCTCCGCCTGGACGGACTCTTGTCCCAGTCCCGCTGTGAGGAGTTTGTCCCTACTTCGCAGACAAGATTGCTCTGATTCAGAGTGACTTTGACACTGGATTAGGGGCAGTAGGTGGAGAGCGTGAGGTGACGAAGGCCCCGTCTGGTCCAACTTTGGGGCGGGGGCTTCAGGAAGTGATGCCAGCCGATGCAGTGGATGTCTTGGGGTCTGTGAGAGCCACCTGTTTTGAACTTGATCCGTGCCCGTCCTGACTGGTGAAAGCCTCCAGGGAGACGCTGGGGACGGTGCTGGTGAGGGTTGTTAACGTGTCCTTGCAGCAGGGGAGGTTGTTGCCTAGCCTCAAGGAGGCTGTGGTGCGCCCCCTGCTGAAGAAACCATCGTTGGACGTGGACGCACTCGCCAGCTACCGACCTGTCTCTAACCTTCCCTTATTAGGGAAGGTTATTGAGCGGGCGGTGGCAATACAGCTCCAGGTGCATCTAGATGGCATTGGTTTCCTGGACTCTTTTCAGTCTGGGTTCCGCTCCGGCTATGGCACCAAGACGGCGTTGGCGGCCTTGGTTGACGATCTCCACCAGGAGATGGATGCAGGATGTTCAACATTTCTCATCCTGCTAGATCTCTCGGCCGCTTTTGACACTGTGGACCATGGGCTGCTGTTGAGACGGTTGCGTAACCTGGGGGGTCTGGACGAGACTGTTCTTGAACCTCTCTTTTTCAACTGACCCAGACCCTGCTGTCTCGGTGCTATCCCAGTGTCTGGAGGCCGTGGCAGAATGGATGTGGCAGAGCAGACTGAAGCTCAACCCCAATAAGACGGAGGTGATGTTGGTGGGGAGAGCGAGGGAGGTGTCGGTGTCACGGGTTGGAGGTCTGCACCCCCACTTTACCGGGTTTGAGTGACTCAGTTTCCCTCGCTTACAGCACACTTGAATCAGTTTTCTATCTGGTTGATTCAATTCTGCAGCAGGGACAACTCCTTTGTCACCCAAGGGCCCGATCCTTTCCATTTACAGACTCTTTATCTCTGGGGTCCCAAGAGCTTGAAAGTCCTTGTTGCTCACTTGTGTTCCAATGTTAGACACAGACACTTCTTCATAAAAATAAGAAGTCAGTTTATTGATTTACATAAGCAAGACAATTGATACAGAGTGGTACTAGAAATCAAAGGTAAATATAACGCATTCTTAATCTATACTGGTTGAGTTCCTAAATAAGTATCTTACCTTACAAGGTCCATAAGTTCTGGTTCCTCAGTCATAGATGTAGAATGACTGGGCACTGGTCTCTTAGTTGGTAGAAAGCAAAATCATGCCTCTCAGTCCATGGTTCAGCTCAGCCCTCCTGGCTGCAAGACGTTGAGTGAGTTCCTGATAGTCCCTTTCCCCTCTTGGGTACAACTCCTTATATCCTTAGGAGGAAACCCCTCATATCTTCTCGGGGCTTCTAGAATTCCTTTTGTTCTCCCTATCAGCTTTCTGTGTCTCTTGCATGTAGGCAATGGCTGCCTGCATTAGCATTTTAAATGTCTCTGGCCATCTGTCTGGGATGAATCCACAAACTGTCTTTCCATTTCCTGGAGCTTCATCATGAATCGAGTTTTACAGTTCTTACTTGTAACATTACATACATGTTGAACCTCTTGCTTTACATATTTACTAGACTTATAGTTTACGTGTAGACCAGTATCACACGTGTGTGACCCTATGTTCCTCCATGACAGTCGGCCCCCCTGATTGGGGGGTTCGCCCTCCTATAGCCCAGCAGGTTCAGAGTCTGGGGGTGTTATTGTACGCAGACCTCCGCCTGGAGCTGCAGGTGGAGGTAGTGGTGAAGGCCGCCTTCCGCCAGTTATATCTAGTGCGGAGACTGCGTCCGTACGTCTCCGGACCTGGCCTCCCTCATCCATACCTTCGTCACCTCGAGGCTGGACTACTACAATGCACTCTATGTGGGGCTGCCCTTGTTCCTGGTTCGGAGGCTGCAGCTAGTGCAGAATGCGGCAGCCCAGCTCCTTTCGGGGACGGGCAATAGGGAGCACATAACACCTGTGCTCTGGACTCTGCACTGACTGCCAATAGCAAGCCGAGACAGGTTCAAGGTTTTGGTATTGGTCTATAAGGCCCTTCACGGTCTGGGCCCCTCATACCTCAGGGACCACCTCACCCTCTGTGCCCCAGAGCGGCTCCTTCGGTCTGCCAGGGGTGCCTTCTTGGAGATCCCGCGTGTTAAGCGGGGGGCCACAATGGAGAGGGCATTTTTGGTAGCCGTGCCGTGCCTTTGGAATTCCCTCCCGGAGGAAGCTCGCCTGGCTCCAAGCCTTTTGACATTCCAGCGAATCTGCAAAACCTGGCTGTTCGCCCAGGCCGGGGGAGGTGGGGAGAGTTAGGGGTTTTTATCCCCCTCCACCCTTATTTATTGTATTATTTTTTATGTTCCCTAGCCATGTTTTAATTGTTGACTTTGAGTGTTTTAAAATGTTTTATAGTTGTGTTTTTATTTTTGATATTGTTAGTTGCCCCGAGCTGTTTCAGGAGGGGCGGGGTATAAATGTGATTTATTCAATTAATTAATTAATTAATTAATTAATTAATTAATTAATTAAATAAGCCATTAACAGACCTTTGGAGCCAGTCCTGAGCGCAACAAAAAAAAAAAAGGCAGATAAAGGTAACATATTGGAAGGGGCATGTGGTCACTGTTTTTTTCCAGCACTTAACTTAGTCCTAAAAAAATGCATGGGACTCTAAAGCAGATAATACGTATGCTTGTGGACTGGGTAGCTTCTAACACTTTCCTGCTACTTCTAACAAGCAAAACAGGAAAGAAACATGGCAAGAAAGGCTTCCAAGGACTGTTGCGCTATATTCTTGGAAGAAACATCTGATTCTGATTTTTTGTTCTTGTGGTGTGTTTTTATGTTTTAAAAAATGGTGGGGTGAGTTAGACCCCAGTTACCATTCCTGTAACTGCTGTGTAGTTGACATTATGGGATATTATTGACCCCCAGTGCTGCCTTTGCTACTTATATTCCTTTGCTGGAAAAGGGAAATACTGAATAAAGTGTTGATTTTTTTTTTTTTTCCTTTGCAACTGGTGTCATCCTCAGTGCAAAGCCCCAGTTTTTTTATTTTGATGACTGACTTGAGGTATATTTGTATAGTACATTCTTAGTTTGTATAGTACATTCTTATACTACAATATTAGTATAGTACATTCTTTGTTTGGAGGAAGGTTAAACTGTAAAGTGTTTTGTTTTAGAAAATGTTCAGGGTTTTTTGATGTGATTAATATAGTAATGAGAAAGTTAAAAGATATCACTTATGTCAGTTATGTGATATGTTCACATGTGGATACACAGTAAGGAAGGATAGAAAGAAAACCAGAAGCATGAAAGTCATATCCATCTTTGCTATCTGTTTTAACAGTCCTATCCATATTTAAAAGTTGTATCCATATTTAAAATATATCCATATTCCAAGGGGCAGGATCCAGACAGGGAACAGAGGGAGATGCAGAGCTAAGGCAGGAACTCCAGGCCTGGGGCACAAACTGGCGGGGCAGTCCCTCCCCTCAGATTGGCAGGAGGTTCATCCCTTCGCAGGGCAGTTCTAGCTTTCTACTCCAGCCCCACACAGGGATGCTTGGGGCTGCATGCAAATCACATGCATATCACCTCATTAGTCTGTATCGCTTGTGCAGAATGAACCAGGTCTGTGGTTTGGGGCTGCATGCAAATCATATGCAGGTATACGCAGATCACCTCATTAATCTGTATTGCTTGTGCAGAATGAACCAGGTCTGTGGCTTACCTCCCCAGCACAAGGGAGCAACTGTGGGTGTGATGCTGCAGGGAAGGAAAGTGGGATGGAAATGAACCTACAGAACTTCTCCCACCATTCATTTTTTGAATAGGTGGCTCTCCCTGCTGCCCCTTCCCCAACAGCCATTGATGCCACTCAGAATGAAGGGAAGGAGATGCAGCCAGGCAGGGCTATTTTGCAGTGCAAATTCAAACCCCAGGATGGGGAAGCTGTTAGGGATTTGTGAGGGACAGGATGGAGGCAAGGTTGGGGCAGTTTCTGGGCAGAAGCAGCAGAGCGGCTGTACTGTGGGCACCGTATGGCTGCACTGGGGATGTTGAGGCACGATGTCCTCCTCCACAACCAAACATTGAACCACAATCACTCCACTGATGGCAGCTTTGCCAAGGGGAAATAGGGGGCAGAGTGAGGGAGACACAGGGCAGGAACCTCCTACCCTTCCCACAATCCCTTGTACTAGCACCCCCATCTTCCCCAGGCTACTGTTGAGCTGGGTCTTTGGTTCTGCAGCCTTGGAGCATGAGATCTGGATCAAGTGCTGGTACAGTATGATAATGATTGGTACAGCCAAAAATGAGTTATTAAACATTAAAAAATCAGTTCTGCTGGCTGGCACATGTGCAGTCGAGCAGCCCCTGACCACCAAAAAACAGCATAAGGAAAGTTACATGACTCGGCTTTTTTAAGTCACGTAACTTTATCAGGAGCCAGCTGTGTCACAAAGACTTTAAGCTCTAGTCAGTTTTGTGTCAATTACCAACTTTGCCTCAGAAAGCCAGCAAGATGCATCTCAAGTCAGTTTCATGCTCTGTACCTTTGAATCCATATGAACAGTCTGCACATTTTCATAGAGTCTGCAATTTTTGACTCTGTACTTTTGACTCTATGTGAAAAATCTGCAACTGTTCATACAGGGTGAAAAGTCTGCAACTTTTGACTCTGTACTTTTGACTCCGTGTGAAACGTTGCATACTTTTTTACTTTTTAAAAAAATTATTTTTATTGTTTTTTCAGTTCACACCATTCACTTGAGTAGTAACATATAAATGGGCCTTGGTTACAGAAACAACCCAGTACTGTACAATATTTATAGGGTGAACATTGTCAACAACCTGTACCTTCAACCACCAATATATAGCTCCTGGTGAGGGTTGAATTGCAGATGTAATAGTACCTCTTAATCTTACAACCACACTCATCGAGAGAGTAGTACCATACGTGCCTCCTCCTCCCCCCCCGCCCCCCCCCCCGGCCAAGAGAAACAGTCCAGTATCTCTAATTTCTAGGGATTGGGTGTTGATAATTTAGCTACCATCTCACCACATTTGTTTAATCCATAAAGGATCCATCTCCTTTGCTGCATTGGGTGGTGAACTGATGTACTTGAAACCAATCACTCAGGAAGTCCTCCAGTTTTCCTTACGCATCAACAATAGTCTTTTCCATAGTTATAATAAACCAAATTCTTTGAGTCCATTCCAACATTGAAGGTGGGTCTTCATTTTTCCATTTTCTGGCTATTACGTTCAGTGCAGCTGCGAATATGTGTTGGAAGGTGACTTTATGCCTTCTTATCAATTTTGAGTCAAGATAGATGCCCAACAGAACAATTTTCATATGCAAAAGGCAGGGGCACCCCAGTTATTTCCGTAGGCGCCTCCCAGACACTACTCCAAAATGGTTTTAATCTTGGGCATAACCAAAGTCAATGTGCCATATCACCTTTTTCTCCACATTTCTTCCAACATTTATTGGACATAGAACTCGCCCTTTTGGCCATGCAAGAGGGTGTAAAATATCATCTGGCTTTCCACTATTGTCAGTGATCTTGAACACTTATTCATGTGTAGCCAATTTTGTGCTTCCTCTTGTTTGCTAAATTCGCCCCCACAATCCCTCGCCCAGAGCTCCAAATATTTATTTTTAGGCAGAAACTCAATGCCTTTGATAGTTCTGTAGATCTGGGATAGAAGACCCCTTGTCTTAACCTTGGACAGCAACAAGCTCTCTATGGGTTTCAACTGTCGCATGTAGCACTCACATTTCTTTTTCGATCCCACGAAGAAACTCGCTAGTTGTCCATATTTTAGAAAGTTTATAGGGGATTGCACCACCCTTTCCAACATCTTTTGATCTTTAATTTTACCCCCATCAAACAGGTCTCTGGCATATTTCACGTCTTTACTCGCTAAAAGTTTTGCCAAATTTGCTAGCTCCTTAGTACGTGAATTGAGAATGGGCCTCAGTGGGGCCAGCTCCCTCCCCAGCTCCAATTTGGTACCTAACTGTGACCAAAACATTGCATACATTTGACTCTGCATGAAATGTCATGTAACTTTCCATATGCTGTTTTTTTCTAACCACTCAAATGGCGGTCAGCGGCTGCTCGACTGCACATGTGCCAGCCAGCAGAACGGATTATTTTTTTTATGTTTAATAACTCGGTTTTGGCTGCACCAATCATTATCACACTATACCAGCACTTGATCTAGATCTCAAGCACCAAGGCTGTGAAATCTGGGGGCTCATCTCATCAGGGGGAAGATCTCGATGATTCAAAATCGTCAGGATGCTGTGCATTTTGACCGCAACCAATTAACTTTTAAACAGTTATAACTTTTGATTTTCTGACTGGATTGTCTTCAGACTTTGTACATGCGATGGTCCCCACAAATATAAGCCATAGATAAAATGTTCAGGACTGTAGCTCAAGCGGTTTTCTCAGTATTGGGGCTTCAGCAGTCCCCTGTTTTATAATGGAGAGTGGTTCTGCCTTTTAACTTTCTTGCAGCTAGCGCTGCAAGAAAATTAGTTCTTTCAATTAGAGTCACTTGGAAAACAGGGATTTCCTGGGAAAAAAACTATGTAGTAGGGGATGGCCTTGCAGTGGATAAGTGTTCACAGGATCCAGCCCAAATGATGCAGTCTTGCAGGGGGTTAGCAATACAGTTTATTCACAGTTCTCCACCCCATTCTCAATATATGCAACAGTCTTTATCATAATGAGCCCAAGCCTAACCAGGTAGCAATCTTCTGGCTGGCTCACACATACAACTTGCATCCAGTAGTCAGGCTCCTCAGGACAGCCCCAAAGGAGACACATCTCTGCTCCTGAGTGGAAGGGAGACCATGGAGTCTTAACCTTGGAACTGACCTCAGTAGCCTGACTACTGGATGCAAGTTGTATGTGTGAGCCAGCCAGAGGATTGCTATCTGGTTAGGCTTGGGCTCATTATGATAAAGACTGTTGTATATAATGAGAATGAGTTGGAGAACCGTGAATAAACTGTATTGCTAATTCCCTTTGAGCCTGCATGATATGGGCTAGATCCTGTGAACACTTATCCACGGCAAGGCCATTCCCTGCTACAAACTGATTCTTGTGTAGCAGATGAAATTTCTTGAAATTTTCACAAGTTTCATTCTTGCCCATTCTGTTTTAAAAGGAAAATCTATTGACTTCTTTCAAGGCAAAATATCTATGGTATTAATTGCATTTTTATTTTTTTTAAATGTAGAAAATATTTGTGTACGCTCTTAATGTTTAAGTTGAAAAAAGCTTACATTTAAACTTTTTATTATGGGGACTTTCCACAGAGGAGCTGAGTGCATGGATCCAGCAGTCCTTTAAGCATTATGTTCTGCAAGATGCTAAACAACAATTTGGTGAATACGATAAAGATGGTGATGGGCTTATATCATGGGAGGAATACAATATTCAAATGTATGGTCGTGTAATAGACTTTGAAGAGAATACTGTCCTGGAGGATCATGAAGAAGAGTCTTTCCGACAGGTAAGAGACTTGAGCAACTGCTTTCATAAAGTATTGGCAAACAGCATTGTTATGATAACCTCACTTGGAGTTAAAATCTTTAACTACCCTGTTACTCCAAATAACTGAAAATGTTGAAGGGTAAGGAAAAACAACAACAATATTAAAATTGCTGCCAACTACGTATGGCTGTTTTCACACAGACACCCATCCTCCTTGCACACATGTACGTTGGGGGGTGCCCATGCAAAAGCCACAGGGAGTGGGAGGGCGCCCATGGAAACACCATGGTGGGGGTGGGCGTGCTCCTGTGCTCCATCCATCACCCATGCACAGAGCAACAGGTGCCAGTGCCCAGTGCTCCGTGCTTGGATGTGTGGAGGAGGTCTGTGGGCATACACCGCCCCCCTGCCGCACCGCCTACGCACCTGCACCCATATAAAAAAGGCCAAATTGATGTAATCCACATTTTAAAGTCAGGTCAAAAGTTTGCAGAAATCCCTTTCCTCCCCTATAGTTAAGGTAAGTGCATGCACCTACAACTTCTCAAATTTCGTATCCCTGTCTCCACGTGTGTGCCCCTCCTCTTTGTCCATTCTAGATTGCAAGTCCCTTGTGGCAGGGACCTGTTTCTTACTACAAGTGTTCAGGACCACTTTATTATTAATAATAATAATAATAAATTAAGTCTATTAATTGACAAAAGAAAAGGGTGATTTCTGTGTTGGCCCCAAATACAAGAGATGGAGTTAGAGTAATTCAGGTGAAATTTTATTGGGTCAACCTTCCTCAGGCATGTAACAAGTTAGAACTATAGAGTGAGCAAATGCTGTGTGTGTCAGTAAGTAAGTAAATAAATAAAGTAAGTAAAATGAAAAGAGGTGGAGAAAAGCTTGGGAGGGACCTGTCAGACATTTTAACAGGATAAGATTTACCAAGGGTAAACTTACCAATATCTTCACATATTTTGTGAATCAAAATTCAAAAAAGCAATATAGTTGTGATAGACCCTTGATTCATACATCAGCTGTATTCCAGAAAATATTTATTAGCACATCATCAAAGCTAAAAATGTGTGTATGTGCGTTACTGGACTCAAGCCTTACAGAGCAATACTCAGCTGAACCAACTTAAACTACAACAGAGTGAATCATTTTATATTATAGAAATACGTTCCTGGTAATACAGTATTAGAACGGTAACTGAATTTTTTCACTGTGTTTGCTGCTACTGGCTGAGTTGGTTCTTGACTCTATCATTGAGAGTTTTTAAACGAGGAAGGCGATGGCGAGTGTCCGTGGCTGCTGAGTGGCACTGCTGCGGAGCACATGCTCAGGTGGAGTGTGTGGGGAGGGATTCAAATGGGCAGCTCCCACCGCCATGCAGTTTCTCTGCCGCGGACCATGAGGGAAGGGAAGCATGCTGGGTTGGCCTTTGCAGACGTGTGCCTGGTATGAGCACTGGGGGACCCAGGCTCCCAATCAGTTCTTGTGACTTGCAAAGGCTGTGTCCTTCCGCCTACAGTGCCTCTGACTGGTGGACTGGTCTGCTGGTGTACCTGACCTCCCCAGCTGATATGGGCAGGAGTTCTGTGGCCACCCATTGCCATGGAGCTATTTGGCTTGCCCTGCACAGAACAACACTCCAGATTTTCTCACAGTGCTCTGTTTGTGACCATGAGTGGATGCTCTGTGACTCACAGGGGTGGGCTCCATGGCTCCTGGGTGGTCATTTGGGGTAGCATCTCATCTGAAAACACCCATTGAGCCTTTCTTCTCCAGGCTTATTTGGAACCTGGTGTCCCAAGAGTAGCGGGTGGGGAGGGTCTCTACTTCATATTTTAAAAGATAAGTTAGGGGCCCTGGGAAAGAGGGCCTACAATTCATTTCACTCCACTTTCCTTGAAAGTATCATTCCTGTGTTGACTAATCAAGACATACTTTTTCAGGCAATGTGTATATTTTGTTAACAGAACAATTATTCATTTACATGGGTACAAGCTGTCACAACTTTTAAAAATATAACACACAAATGCAGTATTTACATAAAGAACAAAACTTTATGTATTCCCCTTGAAATTGGGTCCAATGTTTTACGGTGTAAGTGTAAATTCTTGTTTAAAATCGCATTTGTAAAGAAAGTGAAATGTCATTCCACCAAAAGGTGGCAGTCTTATTCTCCACTTCTCATAAAAACTAGATTTTTTTTAAATAGTTTAGGTTCTTGTCTTTGTGTTAATGTTTCATGCAGCAGGTACATTGAATGCTTCAATATTTAATCAATATTTAATTTTAAAAGGAATGAAAGGCTGATACTAGCTGTATCAGCCTATCAGCCTTTCATTCCTTTTAAAATAGCTGTATTTTGGAGATGAGTAATGTAAGCATTATAAAAAAGTGTTCCATCATGAGTTGCTGCTTTGTGATTCTAGGATGGTTTAATTTTATTTTGAAAAGTGCCTATGAGGGATATGAGTAGTTAGTCGGTTCCTTTTTAATAAATATAAGCATAAATTTATGCAGAGGTTCCCAAACTGGGTCAGAAATCCAGGTGGGATCTGAAGATAGGGTGTCACTCTCAGTTGATACTTGATATATTTTGCTGTCTGGGGCCTCAAGGCTACATTTAATTATCAAAGTGGGGGCACAAAGCGAAAGGTTTGGGAACTAGTCTAGTGGCTTATGTAGGATTCCTCATTTTTGTAGACTTTGGGCACACTGTGCATTGCTCAAGGTGTACAAGGAGGTTGCATTGCCACAGTAAGCTTAAATAGGTGCCAAATCTTCATTCACAGAAAGAGGCATAGTTGTGCAGCATAACCACAACCACTGGGCCTCCGTCTGTAGCGTGGGCATGCAGAGTACGTCTCTTTACCTGGGGCATAATTAAGAGTGGCCTGAACACGCTTAAGTGCTAACCACACAGAAGAGCTGTGATGGGCTGTGGGTAGTAGGGATGTGCTCAGTAACTCTTTCATTTTCATAATTCATTTCGTTTTCATTATTAAAATGTCATTTGTTTTATTATATTTCATTTTAATTTTCATTTTGTTACCGGGGGAGTGGGGGGGGAACTGGGTGCCTTGCAACCACTCACAAGGTGCCCCTTGGCCCCCAAGGACTCGCTCTGGGTATAAATGCCCGTCAGGATAGTATCTGGGCCCTTCCGACTGCTGAGCAGGTAAGTCAGTTAGGCCCCTATCATCATCAGGCATGGGGATCTAAGGGTCCTGTGGCTCCCTATCATACACCGTCACCTGCAGACACCCCAGGGGAAATTCTAGGGAGGGAAAAAACTGTGTTGCCAGAGTGTGAGGGAAAGGAAGGGTTTGGGATCCCAGAATCCAGGGGTTGGAGCAGGGAGGGGATCTTACAAACCGTGGGAGGGGTAGGGAGCCACAGACAGGGGGAGGGGAAGGGAGAAACTCTCTCAGCTCACACTCACTCTTTCACTCACAGACTCAAAGGGAAGGGAGCAAGGGAAACAATAAGGGACTCACTACCCGTCTATAAACAATCACGCTGCAAGACCCAACAGGGAACAACACAAACACTTAGACAGGAAAACCTGATCACCAGTGCTGTTTGCAAGGCAGCGCTGCGTTAAGTAGCCCTATCATTAGTGCCCTCAGCTGGATGTTTTCCCTCCAGGCGGGCTGAGCGCCACAGGGTCCTAGGTTCCATCCGTGTTCCACTAGGGCTGGGTGCAGATGCTGGCCTGGGAAGAGCTTCTGAGGATGAGGGTACCACATGCCCTTGTTCTGCTGCCGGCTTTGTCGCACCCCTCTGTTGGCGTGGGGTTTCCTGAGGGTCTGGGGTTGGCATTAGGGCCACAAGGGGGCCAGAAGTTGGCAGCGGACAAAGGGGGGCCTGGTGACGGTGGCGGAGCCCCGTGACACGTTTTTACTTTCGTTTTTGAATTCCTTTGGTTTCAACAGATGACACATTTTTAGCTGTAACCTTTTTTTGTTTCTTACCCGATTTGGATGATAATTGGCATGGTGGTATCCGCAGTGGAGGGCATTCTGTGTGCCAAATGTCAGAAAGATTAGATAAAGGGATCCGATTTTATAAGCAGTTGAAATATGTTTTACAAAATTCTAACTACACATTCCTGGATGCAACAACTTTGTGTCCCATCTGATTTAAATGAAACTTGGCAAGAATATATCCCTCCCCAAGGGTACTATCTCTGCCACATTCCACAAGTATTGCATAAAGGGTCCCGATGTTACAAGCGATTTACTTGTTAATGCATTTCCGGCAGTAACGTCTTTGTATTCCAATCAGTTTACATGAAATTTGGCAGGATTGTATCTCTGATCTATGTCCTCTGTCACAGTGCTCCAGTATGTGACTGTGATGACAATTGGCTAGCCTGGATGTATGAACCATGTCTCCTGATTGCTGGGCTTCCCTCTGCCTTAGGTCCCAGTTATGTCGTTTATATGCCTTTCTATGCCCCCCTCGGAGCCACCCAGGATTGGTCCTTGAAAGCTGGAAGCATGCCATAAGAGAGGCAATCTCATCTCTGTCCCAGTCAGGGTGTCTTTGAAATGTCAAGCCAATTGGCCAGAGCATATATCTCTCATCTCTGCTGTTTGGCACAGGCTACAGTCTGGGCAGGCACTCTGAGTGCGTGGGGGTGTCTGTCAACTTGTAGAGAACACCCCAGGAGGGAGCAGGAGGATGTTGGGCAACACCCCAGGTGCATGGGGATTGGATTTATGTAGCTAGCTGCCACCCGTTATAAAGTTGTCTGCAAAAAGCAGACTGCCTATGTTTTGCTTTCCCAAACGAGAGTTGGGCTAAATAGGCAACTGCAGGCTTTTGCCCAGTATTGTGCTGACAATACTATGGAGATCAATTATGCTAAGTCCAAAATAATAGTGTTTACCAGGACTCAGCGTGTTAACACCCACGTATGGAAAGTGGGTGGTAGGTGACTGGAGCAGGTCAAGACCTTTAAATATTTAGACCTCCTTTTTAGTAGTCGCAGATCCTGGGTTCATCATATTAGGAGTGCCGAGTTCTCGGCGAACAGGGCTGCCTTGGCTATTCGAAGATTATTTGTAAGTTCAGGGGGGATTGAGATTAAAATGGCCTTGGAGGTGTTCAACGCCAAGGTGGGTTCCCAGTTTCTTTTTGGGGCTGAGCTGTGGGCTCCACTTGTCTCACAGTCCTTGGACCGGATCCAAATCAAATTTTTGTGTATCCTTATTAGATCGCCAGGAGGCACTCCAACAGTACTGCTTTGGCTTGAATTGGGCCAGCGTAGCTGTTCTTTTAAAGCCTGGCAGGCTGCCCATAAACTATGGCTTAGGATTATGTTTTCAGGGGTAGGCAGGTTGCTTCCCTTTTTGAGGGAGGATCCCTTCCAGAGTACGTGGGCCATCAAGGTTGAAGAACACTTGATGACCTTGGGTCTGTCCTGCGAGTACCTGTGTGCCAAAACTTTCAGGTGGCTGCTCGTGAGGTCCTAGTCAGGTGGCAGGATCTAGATCACCAGGAGAGTTGGGCTAGAGTGGGATAATCCCAGCATGTGAGATGCTTTTTAAACTGGGCACCCCCATGGACTCCATGGACTCTTATTTAAATTTGCCTGTCCCGGTCAGCGGGAAACGGTTATTTACGTCTGCCTGGTTCAATGCTCTCCCCTCTATGGTTTTGGAAGGAAGACTATCTTCCATGCCCTTTTGTGATAGGCTATGTCCATATGACTTTATGGAGGTAGAAACATCAGCCCACATAATTTGCTCTTGCAGATTATATGACAATCTAAGGGTTAAATTCCTAGGACATTTTTTTTCTGAACATCCAGGCAGGACCCCAAGTGCTTTGGTTGATTTGGCTTTGGCTAATAGGAAGGAGGAGACAACTGTTCAGGTTGTCTAAATCTTACTCCAGGCATTTATTAGGAGAAAGTTGTTTTGGGGGTTTAAAATGCCCCTTGCCAGTTGATGCTACCCTTTGTCACTGATGTTAATTTTATTAGGCCTTTAGGTTTTCTTTGGTGGCTGTTTAGGCCTGCTGCTTGTGTACTATTTTCGAAATCACGATTGTATTACTATTATTGTTACTATTATTTGTTTCTTCTGTCCTTGGTTTTGTTCTGTTTTGTTTGTTTCTTTTTATGTTATGGCTATGGCCACGTCAATAAAGTTGAAACAAATTGGTCACCTACCTCGGTGAATTTGTTTCTCTTCTGTAGTCCTGTCAGTGATCCGTTGGGTAGCTCCGCGGATGACCGTCAGGAGGCAGAGGAAGAAGAAGCGTTCTGCGCATGCGTGGAGCTGCCCCGGCCATGTTCTCCAGTCCATATCCAAGCCGAGGAACGTCTCCACCTCTGGAAGTACTTAACATAACATTAGAACAAAACTTCCCCCCAACCGCACACTGAGGCCCCAACTGGGAGGCAAACTAGCGGGGATTGCAACTGCGAACTTCCTTCTTAACGGAAAAAACTCCCTTATTTCTACCCTTCTTTATTTTTTTGCTATCCCAGACTACACCTATCTAAATGTCTGCTGTTTGACAGGGAGGGCCGGATCACTGACAGGACTACAGAAGAGAAACAAATTCACCGAGGTAGGTGACCAATTTTTGTTTCTCCCTCTGTCTCCTGTCAGTGATCCGTTGGGATGTACCCAAGCCCAAATACCCTAAGGGTGGGGGCAAACAGCCCTGGGAGCCTCCAGAACTGCCTGCAGAACCCTCCTGCCAAACGCCGCCTCAGCGGATTTGAACAGGTCCAACTTATAATGCTTCACAAAGGTATGCAGGGACGACCAGGTAGCCGCCCTGCATACGAAGCCCTAGCCTTGAAGGCATAGGAGGTTGCTGCCCCCCGCATTGAGTGAGCCCAGATCTGCAAGGGCAGGACCCTGTTTTTTGCTCTGTAAGCCTCTACTATGCAGTGTCTGACCCACTTAGAAATCAGAGTCTTAGAAGCCTTCTTTCCCCCATAACCAGGCCTGATAAACAAGGCTGAGGAAGAACGAATTCCCCTGGTTCTTCTTAAATAGATCTTTAAGGCCCTCCGGACATCTAGGGTATGCCACAGCTTCTCCCTCGGATGAGAAGGGTTCGGGCAAAAAGAAGGTAGAACCACCTCCTGAGACCTATGGAAGGCAGAATTGACTTTAGGGATAAATGCCTCATCCATGCGAAGCGTAACTGACTGTTCATGAAAAGAGCAAAAATTCTCTTCCATGGACAGAGCCCCTAACTCTGAAACCCTATGAGCGGAGGTAACCGCTACTAGCAAAGCTACCTTCAGGGTCAGCATGTATAAAGATACATGTTTGAGGGGCTCGAAAGGAGCCCCCGTCAGGGCATCTAACACCAAGCTAAGGCTCCAAGAAGGACACCTATGTACTACGGGAAGGCTGATGTTTCTGGCTGCTTTAATGAACTGCCTGATATGTTTGTGAGGCAGGACTCTCCTGTTAGAAAAGGATTGCAGGACAGAGGAGATGGCGGCTGCCTGGCGTGCCAGAGTATTAGAACGCAACCCCTTCTCTAAACCCTCCTGGAGGAATTGAAGGATGGTATGAACCTGAGCTAAGCACGGGTCTAAATCCCTGTCTGCGGCCCAAAGAGCAAAAACTCTCCAGGTGGCCCCATAAGACTTTCTAGTTGCTGGCCTCCTAGCCTGTTGCAGCATGGTAAGAACAGACTCAGAATAACCTGCCTTTCTTAGCGCTGTGCGCTCAAGTGCCATGCTGTCAGTTTTAGGAGAGCGATGGAGTCGCACAAGAGGGGACCCTGCTGTAATAAATCCGGACGAAGTGGCAGTATCAGAGGCGGTTCCTGGCTCAGCTCTACTAAGTCCGAGAACCACGGCCTTCTCGGCCACCAAGGAGCGATTAATATCACGTGTGCTCTCTGCTGGAGGATCTTCGATATTGTCCTGGTCAAAAGAGGCGTCGGCGGAAAAGCGTACAGCAAACCTCGAGGCCACCTGTGATTGAGGGCGTCCACAGCCTCCGCGTGGGAATCCCTTGACTTTGCCATGTAACGAGAGGTCTGATGATTTTGCCTCGTGGCGAATAGATCGATGACCGGAACACCAAACCTCGTTGTCAGGGCCTCGAACACCTCCGGGTGGAGGCTCCACTCGTGAGGATCTATTGACTGCCGACTTAGCCAGTCCGCCTGAACGTTCTGGACTCCCCTTATATGCAGAGCCTTCAAGGATTTTAGATTCTTCTCCGCCCACGTGAGGAGCCTCATCGCTTCCTGCTGCAAGCGAGGGGACCTGGAGCCTCCCTGGTGATTGACATATGCTTTCGCAGTCATATTGTCTGTATACACCAGAACATGCGTCATGTTGATGGTGCTTGTCAACTGTTGTAGGGCAAGTCGAATTGCAGTCAATTCCAGGACGTTGATGCTGAGACCTGACTCCCTCTCAGTCCAACGTCCCTGTACTGACGTGGAACCCACGTGGGCTCCCCATCCCGACAGGCTGGCGTCCGTTGTTAGGACCACTCTTTCTGGCTCTTCCAGTGGCACGCCTGTCTGAAAATTTGCCGGGTCTAACCACCAAGACATTGAGCTTGGTAAGGATCTTGGGATGCTGACCCATGGATTGCGACCGCTGGTGAGCTCTCGCTGAAAAGGCTTCAGCAGCCGTTGCAAGGGACGACAGTGGAATCTTGCCCATTGCACCTGTTTGATGCAGGACACCATCAGGCCTAACAACTGAGCTAGGCTCTTCAGCCTTGCTTGCTTCTGGCACCTTAGGAGACGAACCCTCTGTCCGATCCTTTCCTGTCTGTCGAGAGGAACGAAGGCGGCTCCAGAGATCGTATCTATCCACACCCCTAGGTGCTTGATCCTGTGGGTGGGCTGCAGGTGACTCTTTTCCTGATTCACCAAAAACCCGTGGATCCTCAAGTAATGGTTAGTTCTGTCGAGGTCCCTCTGGAGCTTGGGGAGGCTCTGCGCCTGTATCAGCAGATCATCGAGGTACGGGTACAAGTGGATGCCTTCCTTGCGGAGGTTCACCACCAGGGGAACCAGAATCTTCGTGAAGGTTCTCGGCGCAGATGAAAGACCGAATGGGAGGGCCCTGAACTGGTAGTGGGTCTGCTGGTAGGCGAAGCGAAGCCACTGCCGGTGTGGTTCCCAGATCGGAATGTGGAGGTAGGCGTCCCTGAGATCCAGGGACGCTAACCAATTTCCTTTCCTGATGGTGCGACATATTGAAGTTACCGTCTCCATCTTGAATTTCTGCGTGCGGACAACCCTGTTCAGACGCTTGAGGTCCAGGATCGCTCGCCAGGCGCCCGATTTCTTGGCAACCAGGAATAGTAAGGAATATAGACCCCGGCCCCATTGGTCCGGGGGAACTGGTTCTATTGCACCGATGGTCTTGAGACGTAGCAACTCGTGGAGCATGGCAGAGTGCTTTTCTGTCCGGCCGGACTTCGGAGACAAAATGAAAGCATGAGATGGGGTTCTTTTGAACTCTATTTTGTATCCTGCAGACACGCATTGCAGGGCCCATGCATCTGAGACCGACCGAGCCCACACGTCTGAAAAATTTTGCAGTCTGCCTCCCACTGCTAAATCCTCCTGATAGTCATGCCTCCTGCTTGCGGGTGCTTTGAGTAAAAACCTTGGGCTTCTGCTTGTCGTGTCTGAAACTGTGGCCTCTTCCTCCCCTGCGAGAGAAGAAACGCCCTGGCTGGTCCTGCCTATACTGACCCTGAAATCTTCTGGAGGAGTTGTATCCAGAACCATAGCCTCCTCTGGGTCTAAAGCTGGGGCCTCGAAAAAGATTCTTCCTAGACCCTACCTGCTGAAAATTTTTCTGCTTTGTCTTGTCATTGGCGTCGGCCAAGACCTTATCTAAACAAACGCCAAACAACTTGAAGCCTCTGTAGGGGGCGGCGGTGAGGAGGTTTTTTGGTGTATTATCCCCCTCCCAAGATCTTAACCAAAGCTTGCGCCTGGCTGAGATGAAACTAGCTACGGATCTAGCCGCCCACGTCATTGAATCCATCGTAGAATCAGCGAGGAACGCGGATGCTAAGTTGATTCGGGCTGATAACACCTGGGCCCTCCTGTCTGGAATGGCCGGGTCCTGAGCCTCCTGTAACCAGGCAAGGAGGGCCCTGGCTACGCAGGAGGAAATTACATTTATTCTCACCGCTGTAGCAGATGAATCTAGACCCCTACGGAGAGTGGCCTCTACGGCCCTGTCGGTGGCGTCTTTAGGGTAACAGTCCCCCTCTGTTGGGAAGACTGTCTGCTTGGCAAGGGAAACTGCCGCTGCATCAACCTTCGGGTTTTTTAACAGTGGCTCCTTTCGTCTGGAGAGGGAGTAAAGGGAAGCCTGAGCCTTGTTCATCCTCTGACCCTTTTCGGGGTGCTTCCACTCTTGAAGGATTAGTCTCTCAAATGCTTTGTCCAAGGGAAAACCTGGATCCTTCCCATGGACTGAGGGAATGAGCTCACGCTCCTCTTCCTCCTGGGAGTCAGAGGAAACGTCCTTTTGTGGCTTTTCCACTAACTGGAGGGTCTTAGCCACCTGAGTTAAAAGATCACCCTTAAGTTGGAAAGGGAACTTTCTGTTTTTGTCCTGGGCTTCCTGGGCAGGGCCCTGGGGTTCCAGGTCATCTACATCCTCCCAATCCTGATCTGAGTCCGATGCCAACTCGGAGGTGGCGTGGGCTCGTGCCTTTTTTTGCTGAACTTCACCCCCACTGTCCTCCTCAGAGGACTGAGGAGAATCAAGCAGTCTATGCACAGGGGCCTGCAGGGGGCGCTTGTGGGCCCTGCTAGAACTTTTGCGCCGAGCCCCAGACTCCTCATCAGAGGACTGGGGAGAACTGAGGAGCCTATTGGTGGAGGCCTGCAGAGGGCGCTTGGGCG
>QEPC01007864.1:502606-552674 GCA_003113815.1 Sphenodon punctatus | reverse complement strand
CACCTGTCAGCCTGTTCTCCCTCTTCCCCCCTCCCTTCCCGTTTCCCTTGTGTGGGCATTCCCTTGTGTGCCTCTTGGCTTCGTTTGCCCTTCTGCGGCCATGTCTGTGTCCCGCCCCTGCCCGGTGCCTTCTGGGAGTTTTGACCACGGCGGGGGTTCGGCTGCACGTCTGTTGTGCTGCCCCGGTCCGTGGTGGTTCGGCCCGGTTCCCGGCCGTGGTCCCGGTCCCGTCACGTCTGTTTGGGTCGTTTTTCCGCCCCGGCCCGTGGTTGTGTTGTTCACCCCCCCTGGGGGTTCACCGTGGTGAACCGCCCGCCCGTAACGTCTGAAATCACCCATTGATTCTAGATTATAGAATCATAGAATTGGAACGTACCTCAGAGGTTATCTAGTCCAACCCCCTGGTCAATGCAGGAAATCTGCAGCTACAGCATCCCCAACCGATAGCCGTCCAGCCTCCATTTGAAAACCTCCAGCAAACCACTGCCCTAGACAATTTGTTCCAATGTTGAACAACTCTTACCATTAGGAGTTCTTCCTAATGTTTAACCAAAATCTGTTTCTTGTATTTGAGCCCATTATTTCTAGTCTTGCCTTTGAAGCAACAGAGAACAAGTCTTTGCCATCCTTTCTGTCACAGCCCCTCTGATATTTGAAGACTGCTATCATGTCTCCCCATAGTCTTCTCTTTTCTAGGCTAAACATACCAAGCTCTTTAAACCTTTCTCATAGGTCTTGGTTTCCAGACCACTGCCCATCTTTGTTGCCCTCCTCTGAACCTGTTCCAATTTGTTGGTGTCATTCTTAAAGTGTGGCGCCCAAAACTGGACACAGTACTCCAAGTGAGGTCCGACCAGCGCAGAATAGAGTGGAAGTATTGCTTCTCAAAATTTGGAAACTAGGCTTCCGTTAATGCAGCCTAAAATTTCATTAGCATATTTTGCAAGTGCATCATACTGCTAACTCATATTCAGCTTGCGATCAGCTACAATCCCCAGATCCTTTTCACGTGTATTGCTGTCAGATATCCCCCATCCTGTATTTGAACATTTGATTTTTCTTACCTAAATGCAGAACTTTACATTTGTCTCTGTTGAATTTCATTTTATTAGTTTCAGCCCAGTTTTCCAAATTATCAAGATCATCCTAAATCTTATTTCTGTCTTCTAAGGTGTTAGCTATCCCTCCCAGTTTTGTCTTCTCTCCAAATTTGATAATCATTCCCCCCGCGCCTTAATCCAAGTAATTAATAAAGACGTTGAACAGCAGCAGGCCCAGGACAGAACCTTGTGGCACCCTGCTCAATACCTCCCTCCACATTTTGGGGAGCCATTAATGAGCACTCTTTGAGTATGGTTCTTCAACCAACTGTAAATCCACATAATGGCTGTATCATCTAGTCCACATTTTACCAGCTTATCAGCAAAGATATCATGGGGAAATTTGTCAAATGCTTTCCTGAAATCAAGATATATTACATCCACAATGTTCCCATGATCCACTAAACTAGTAACTCAGTCAAAAAAGGAGATAAGATTAGTCTAGCATGACTTATTCTTGACAAATCCATGCTGGATTTGTAGATGGATAAGTAGAATTTTGACCCTTGATAAGTTAGCTTATTGGTGTATAGAGTATACCTGCCCAGCTAAAAAGGTCAGAAAGTTTGAGTATATTAATAATTTCTTGGTAACATCTGGTTGAATTTGTACTATATATCCTGTCAGAGTGAATCTTCATATCAGGCAGCCTGGAAATGGGCATTAGGGAACATCAGTTTTCTCCATCTCCAGCTCGCCAGACATGCAAACTCAAACCAACAGCCATGCAATTTTACATGATAGGAGAAATTTGACTTAAGTAGATTCCACTGTAACAACATTTATGTAATGTGACCCATCACACCCTCTCATGCTAGCCAGCTGGTCTTGGAGGTGATGTTGAAGATGCTCAGTTCCTTTAACTGACTTCAACATGCAGTCTGGAGCTGAACTTCATTGCCTCCATGACCACCATGGGTCCATCCCATATAGTAACTGGCCCAAAGTTGGGCACATGTTGCACCTAATGTTCAGCACCAGCCTATAAACGGGGGGTTCTGATTATAGAATGTAAAGATGTTATCATTGTCAGACCATTACTTTCTAAAAGCCTTGATCCCTGCGCTCCTATGACCCAGTTGGGTTGATCGACCAGTTAGGTTGATTGACTCCGAGATCCTAATGGAGCCAATAGGATTCCAGATCTTGCTGCAGGATTTATACAGCTGACTTTGACAGCTGCTTTGTCAATGGTGTGATTGATTTGTGGAATAGCATATTGGCACCCAGGCTTCCGCTCTCACAGCTGCAACGGCACAGTCCTCACAGATATACAGGGGACCGGAGGCTGTTACAATGGGAATGTAGGCTGAAGCTGACCGACTATGGCATAGGTATTTCTTGAAGGACTGTGTCATGACTGTTGGAGCAGCAAAGGAAGCTTTCTTCTCCACTGCCATAGCAGAGTGCCATCCAGCAGAGCTATTCTGGGTGGCGAATGGCCTGGAGAACCCAGGTTGTCTCCACCTGGAGCTAGAACCATTTTTACCTGATTTGATTAATTTGTCATCTACTTTGCAGACAAAATTGCTTGCATTCAGCATGACTTGGGAACTGCTAGTTTGCTTGGAGTCAGAATTTGGGATTGGGGTGACTAAATCTTGTTCTGTTCGTTTGGATAGGCTTCAACTAGTGTTGCTCGTCGATGAGAGGGTATGCTTGGAGGGTTGTGGGTGACCAGTTTTGCATTAGATGCATGCCCTTGGGATAGGGCAGATAAAAATTGAAATAAGTAAGTCGCCTTCCAGCTTCAAGTGCACTTGGATTCTCTCAGATTCCTGAACCCATGTCAGTCTGGCTTTCTTTCTGGGTATAGTACTGAATCTGCCTTTTGGTCCTGGTTGATCATTCTATGCCTGGAGATTAACAGGGGAAATTGTTAGATATTGTCGATGTTTGTTCTTTTGGTTGCTTTTGACACAGTTGATCATAAGGTGATGGTATTGGGATTGCAGGACATGGCAGGAGTAAATGGGACCATGGTTGAGCACTTCTGTTGGTTCCTCCTAGATCTCAGAGGATGGTGTTGGGAGGTTGTTCGTTGTCCCCTCAGTTCCTCCCTGTGGAGTCCCACAGGTTTTCTTCTCGCTTCCCCTCCTGTGCAGTGTGAGACCTCTGGATGACCCTGTACAGAGATTTGGAGGGAAGTGCCATTAATATGCTGATAACAACCAACTCTTCTCTTTTTCATCTGACATGGGTCTTGTGATCTTAGTGCTTACACAGTGCCTGGCTGCCAATGGGGACTGACCGCATGAAAGAGCAGATTGAAGTTATGATGATGTGATGGCCCTATGACCTGCGGAGCTTAGGGGTACCTATTATTGGTTGAGTCTGGCCTATTTCAACTACTCAGGCTTGCAACCTTTGGGGTGCTCTTGGATACCTCAGTGTACCTGTAACATCAGCTTGCGGCAGAGACCAGAAACACTTTTCATCAAATCTGTCTGGTGAGAAGGCCACAGTCCGGCATTAATAAATGAATGAGAGTTGGGATCAAAACCAAGAATTACTCCCTTTCTTTTCTGTGTAAGGTTTTCCTTCTAATTTGACCTGGCTGTTTCAAAACTAAATGCTTGTGTTGGCTTTTGGGGATGGTATGGAATTGAAACCATATTCATATACAGATCTCTTTTTAATATCTTCATAAACAGTGTTATCCCTTTAATGGCAGAGTCAAGATTTTTCCCCCCAAAATTGGGCGCCAGGGCTATTGGCTGCCTTTTCTTTGCGGATGATGTGGCCCTCCTCTCACAGACTGTGATAGGACTGCGGAGGCAATTGCAGGCCTTTGCGTCCTACTGTAGGGACAATAAATTGAGTATAATTTTTTCCAAATCTAAGGTCGTGGTTTTTTCAAACCAAAGGCGGACCTATAACTGGAATATACAGGGTCACCCCATCCAACAAGTGAGCAATTTTAGGTATCTGGGGATCCTCTTCCACCATTCTGGTTCTTGGAGGGAGCATGTGCAGAGGGCACTTGTACAGGCGAAGGCAGTATCGCATGCGATCCTCTCCTATTTTGGGAGATCTGGCAGGAATGCCCCACTCCTAGCCCTCCAAGTTTTTCACAGCAAGGTGAGGGCCCAGGTACTTTATGGGGCTGAATTATGGGCTCCCTTTTGTGGCCAACTCTTGAACTCTACCCAGGCTGGCTTCCTTCAGGGCCTTCTTGCCATCCCAATCGGTATTCCCCATCTGGTGATAAGGTTGGAGTGGGGCCAGAGAACCTGGCATCAACAGGCCCTGGAGTGGGCTAGCAAAGTTTGGTGCAAATTATCTAGGGGCCAGGGCTCGGAACTGCTTCAGCTGTCCAGGAGGGATACCTTCACCAACCCTTGGCAGGAAAGGATTGAGGAATACTTCAGGACTTTGGGTATGTCTGTGGCTTATTTGGCCCACAAGCCAGAGGCTGTTGTCCTCAAAGAGATTACAGGCCAAGCAAGGGACATCGAAAAGCAGAATGATATAGGGAATATAAGAGCATCCCCCCCCATGTGGAATCTTACCTTCAGTGGGTTCCGGCGGTGGGCCAGGTGGCGTCATATCTGACCTCTAGGTTATCGTTTGGAGGTATGCGACTTCTATTTCAGGCCTTGCCCTCTAGAGTGACTGAGGGGCGGGCTAGGGGAACTCCCTTTCTAGAGAGGCTCTGCCCCTTCGACAATGGAGCAGTGGAAACTGGGGGACATATCTTATTGGATTGTCACCTGTATGGGTTGTCTGAGGGAGGAATTTTTGCATCCCCTCCTGGAGGAGCTACCTGGCAGGTCTGAATCTGTATTGATTTCCCGGTTAGTGGGAGCCAAAAAGGAACAAATTTGGAAAAATGTGGCCTGTTTTCTGCTACGAGCATCTTACTTGCGTAGGAATTTCTTGGAATTCAAGGGGGTTTGTGACTGGAATCAGGTGGGACAGGCAGGGGGGCTCGGGGTGGCCCTTTTCCGATCCTGTGCATCACGGTGGGGTGCATTCATCTCCCTTATAGGGATAAGAATTGGAGCAATATGCTCGCTTAGATGAGGTGCACTCATCCTTTTAGAATTTTATTAAATACATTTTTACATTCAGTATTACATATTTTGATAGGGCGTATATTTTTGATTCTTAAGACTGTGTTAATGTAAGACATGTTTTGCTTGTACGGTCATTTTATTGTTATAATTGTGTAGCTTAAAAGTTTCATTGTGTGTACCGTGATTGAGCAATGGCCATTAGCCACGCTGAATAAAAGTATTCATTCATTCATATACAAATCACTTTAACAGATTCAATCATATTTCCTCACCCCCTATTACAGAAGGAGAAAAAAATATTTGCCTATTAAATATAAAATATTTAACTAAGCAGATCGATATTTTTTTTTTAATGTGGAAATCTTTCTGTTTTCCTCCCTATCATTAATATATAAAGACTATCCACTTCAGCTTTAAAGTTTGAATATTTTAAACAACTTTAGGTTGGGGAGAAATACTTAATTCTAATTTAATACTTAATTTGCTCCTCCAGCAAGTTTTTTCATTAACTTATTTAGATTTGTTTGAATGCAGACTACCACACTGAGCAAACTTTGTCATAGAATCAGGATGTATTGATTTAAATCACCTTGAAATCTTTGATTTTTATTGTTTTTTGCTTTATATTTTCTAAAAAGACAAGCATGCACAGACATATAGGACCGAATCTAAAGCGCACTCCTGTACCGTGAGCAGGTTATACATGTAGCAATTGAGAATGCAGGCAATACACATATACCATGCATATGTGGTGCGCACATGATGTGCTTATGTTCTGCACTTGATGCATGTACTGGCAAATGGCGTGCAGGTGGCAGTGCAGTCGGGAGACAGCAGACTTCACTGGGGGCGCCCTGCATGTGCACACACTCAAGTGTAGCTTTGGACCTTGGATTGGGGCCTAGATAACTTTTTAACTTTTTGCAAACTGCATTTGTATCAAAACTAAAATTAACTTAATGTGCAAAGAAGCAATATTTTAATATTTTTTTAGTTTAATAAAAAAAGATTGGATACATAAGACAAAAAAACCTGATACAACTGAAGCTGAAAGTAATTCAGACCAAAAGCTTTTCTTCCCAAGTGAAACAGAAAGGGTTAACCATTGGAGAAAAAGTAAGTATATTGACTTCAACTAGACCACTTGCCTTGCATATTATTTACGCAGGTGTAGTAGATGTGAGTCCATTCTAGATGTACACTCCTGCTTAATGAGGTGCAATTTTAATATAGGCCCTTTTCACAGACACTCTGACACTGATAAAATGGGCATTACATTTTATTATACATGTTGCAGGGCTAGTGTGTCTGTGTGAAAAGGGCCATACTGAAAAGGTTGGTTTTGTTTCAACTTGAACAATGTTAGGTGGTTGTTATTTTGTTTTTCAGATGTGACTGTCCCTTAATGTTGACAGGAGTTTTAATGTCAAAGTATTCCCAAATATTAGTGTTGCCATTATATGTAATAAAACTGAAATTTGTGTTAACCTTCTTTTAAAGGCTCTTCATCTAATTGAAGAAATGGACTTGGATGATGATAAAAAGCTCTCTGTAGCAGAGATTCTTGAGAACCAGGATTTGTTTCTTACCAGTGAAGCAACTGATTATGGCAGACAGCTCCATGATGAACGTTTTTACCATGAAGAACTTTAGTCTATCAATGCATAGTCAGCTTTGCCTCTTCTGTCCCTGAGCTGCAAGCTTTTTATAGTATGCAACTTCATAAGCTACCCTAGAAACTTTAATTTGTATGATTTTAAAATACAAATGTTTGTGCAGATAATTTGCATTCCAAATTTAATTACACTTGCAAATTAAATTTCCTTGGACCCTTTTCAACCTTTAAAACTACACTGAAATATTTAGTATTTCTTGAATTGCAGCATTAGCATTTTGGCATCTGTAAAAGAAAGGGTATTTCGGAAGAGAAATTCATACGTTCAGTACTGTATTTTGAAGTGAGTAACACTGTCCTACTTGAAAACAAAAGGTTTGAATGCTTCTGGGGAAAAGTCACTTATTACACATTTCCACAGAGTAGTTAGTGTTCGTAGTTTGTCTAGTGGGGATAATATTTTGGAAAATGGGAACAATGGTAAAGTTTAGCATGGGACTCATTTAGCACCTTTGGATATATATTCAGAAAGAGTTAATACCTCAGCTGTTTAAGAGATGTCCACGTTTTTAAATGACTTCTAGAGGGCGTTTTAATTGTATGATACGAAACCTTATATTTTTGCATCTAAATAGATAGTAATTATTTTTAATGTACAGTGCTGTAACAGAGATAAGTGTCAAAAACCCTCTTCATCTGTCAGATTAAAACCATCATATGGCCTATTTGTGTGTCTTTTCTAAATTTCTTCTTGATCTTGGGTTCCCTAAAGCATCTACCATAACCTGACAGTGTACAGTAGGATGTCAAAGTACACCAGAATAAGTGCCTTACTTGATGAGGAATTAAGGTTTATCCCTTAGGCCAAGGAAAAAGAATGCTATTGTTTTGACTCTTGCATATGAAGTGGTGTTCTGTACTTCTAGGTATATTGAGAAAAATGTGAAAAATAAGCACCTTATTATTATTCCTCTTATTTTGTAGAAAGTGTTCAGGTGGGCATCCTCTGCCATTAAATATAGAAATTGAATTTGCCACACGTCAGCAGGAAGAGCATATGAGACTAGTGTAGTAATTTTCTTTTTTTCTGAACAAAGTCTGGGGGAAAAGAAGGGAAGGCCTTATTTTCTAAATTGAAATGAAATGAAGGGGGAAAATGAGATGGGAGGCAAGCAGTAATTCTACGGATATACCACTGCAATATCATCAGAGGAAAAATATGGCAGCTTGTTCTGTCTTGCTGAGAAACTCCATTAATAGCATAAGAATAAGCAAACTTGTATTAACTGTAATCCTCCAAAAGAATGGTGTGCATGCTAGCATTTAGTGCAGATCTCAGTCCTGCTTAATTGCACCTGTGCTAACTGTCATCGCGCACACTAGCCAGTTGGAAGATGCACAATCCTTCAAAACATTAGGCTTCTCCTTAAATTTAGCCTAAAGAAAGGTAAAAAGATTTCAAAGAGAGTCTGATAGGTGTTTACACCTTGATTCTTGTGTTTACACCTTATTTTACACCTTGATTTTGTGTGTTTGTTTATCCATAAACCTTGAGGTGAGTACATTTAATAACGTGTAATTGTAATTGCAAAAACATTGCATGACTCTACTCGTGTTATACACAAGGTTTCCTTTTTCTTGTCTACAGCGTGAACAATATTGTCTGCTGACTTCTAGTGCTGTTGAAATGTAGTTTGACTTGCAGAGGATTTTTTTAATGTTCAGGGGGAAATAGAAATAATAATAATAATATATGATTTATTGTTTCAACCAAAGTTTATAACAACATAACAAAATATATATAGTGACACAAAAATGAACAATAAAACCACACAAAACTCCCACACTAAAGCAAGTCCCAAGTAACCATTTACAATAAACAGCTACCCCCTAACCAGTCTTCAATAAAATCTCAACATAACAAAACGTACTTCCGGGTAAATCCAATGAATTCCCCTTTTAGCTGGTAAACTAGCAAGCACAATTAGAAATGAAGTGAAGTGCACCTTAAAAATAAACGGTTTATTTTCTGACTGGGTAACCTCGACTCCTTCAATAGGTGTGGAGGTAAACTTTATACGGCTATGATGTTAATAGCTCGGTAAAGTTATCCCAGACGGGAACATTATTCCAAGGTGGACCCTAGATCTTCCACAGAGCTTGAGTGCGGGAAACTCTTGACCCCTGCATGATTTGATTCAATCCATTTCTTTTGTGACACTAACTCTTCCCAGCCCCTCAAAACACGGAATGGGGGCAAATTTATATATAATCCTAGTATTATTTGTTTATATGTGAAACAAAAAAGTCATTGCAAGAGTTGCTGCAATACACCCATTTACCCCGAGGAATACAAGCAAGGCCAGGATTACTAGCTACGAAAGGTTGGAGACCCCACCCAGCACCAGGCATTTGGGGCACAGGGTCGCCCCCGACTCTCACCTGGTCAGCATATACGAAATCCCCCAACATTAAATTAAAATCACAAGACCTTCCTACCCAGCCAGTTGGGATTTGCTCAGCGCCAACCCTCTGGCCACAAGTAGCTTAAAATCCACCAAACTACTGATGGAGGTAACAAACAACGCACAATCACCAAGCGAGGGCACTCCAGGGTTTCAGCGTGGACAGCTACGTCTGTGTCTAAGGAGATTTTAATTTTGTTGACCGAGCTCAGGAAGCGAGCAACCTGCTGCGAGACGTGCGGCAAGCGATCACCCAGCACGAAAATCAAAAGCAATGCCTCTGGGCGGTCAGGTAAAGATGCCAACAATGGTGCAAGATGGATTCCCCTCAGAGTCACATAGAGGAGGCAGTACAGTAGAATGTGGGCCAGAGATTCCACTGCTCTCAAGGGGCAATGGCACAGACGTTTTGCCAGAGATGTATGGTTGTATCTACCAACCATGACAGCAGATGGAAAAGCATTCCACCTTGCTAGTAGGAGCAGTCTTCTGGAGTTCAAGGGGAGCCCACCATCCAAAAAGGGCATTGGAAGGGCAGTTGCATTAGCCAACTGTACATAAAGGCCAGTGGCTTTACAAGCACTGAGTTCAGCCCAGATCTCCTGCCATGTGGAGTCCAACAAACGATCTAGGACGAGTTTCTTGGCCCCCTTAAATCCCAGCTGGGACAGGGCCCCAATAGTGAAGCCCAGCTGTTTAATTTTCTCATCTTCTAGACCCAACCAAGGATTCGGGAAATTGTCGGACATGACCAACTAGGCCCATGGGGCAGCCAGGTTAAAATAAAGATGTAAATAATACGTAATAGCCCCTTGCCAAACCTTAACCCGCAAGGGGAGCAGGCCACACTCACGGCAGAGGGCCTGGGACGGGGTGCCAGGAGGGGCCATCAGAATAGCTCGTGCCACCCCTGCCTGAAATTTCTCCAGGTCCCTCAGCTTACCCAGGGCCCAGAAGAGAGCCCCGTACAGAAGCTGGGGAACCAACTTGTGGCTATAGAAGTAAATTGCCGAGGCAACTAAATGCCGTCCCCTTGACCTAAAGAAGCTTAACAAGTTTATTTTTAGCCTCTTAGCCCTGTTCGGGGAGAATTGCGCCTGCAAGCTCCAGGCCCCGGTTGCCTGAAACAAAAGGCCCAGGTACTTGTACACCGGGACCTGGGCTATCTCCTGATTTGCCAGCTGCCATTTGTGTAAAGGTTTTTTCCCGAGAAAAATTGACAACTTTCGACTTGTCCTGATTTATTTCAAGCAGGTTATTCCGGCAGAAGTCTCCAAAGGCAACTGACAGACGGCGCAGACCAACCTGGGACCGTGACAGCAGAACCGTGTCGTCCGCATACAAGAGGCAGGGGATTTCAGTCTCTCTTACAATGGGCGCGTGACTAGCCATCCTTGCCAGGGCCTCCATGACATCATTTAGATAGATGGTAAAGAGAGTCGGGGCCAGGATGCACCCCTGCTTCACCCCTCTCTCGACAGGGATGCTATCTGATTCTGCCCCTTGGCAATTCAGCCTTACCCTGATGGAATTTTCCTTGTGGAGATTGATGATCAGATGAAGCAACCTTGGATCTAGATCCAAGGAAGCCAGTTTCCTCCACAACCGCTCTCTTGGGACAGTATCAAAAGCTGCCCTCAAGTCAATGAAGGTACCATACAGAGAATAGGGGGGCCTTACATATTTAGAGACTAAATGGGACAGGAGGAAGCAGTGGTCGCTGGTGGATCTCCCTTTTTGGAACCCTATTTGGGCATTTGACTGTGCCCTTGGCTTTCAGCCAACCATTAAGCCTCGCCAGCAAATATTTGGTGTACAGCTTACTTATAATACTCAGAAGGCTGATCGGCCTATAGTTGCTAGGGGTGGCCGGGTTGCCCTTCTTATAGATGGGGACAACTATCGCTTGGCCCCAGTCGGCGGGGACAACTCCCGACTCATTAATCCCTGAGAAAAGGGCAGCCAGGATAGGGGCCTACCAGTTCACATCGGCCTTTAAACACTCAGCTGTTATTCCATCAACTCCCGGGGCTTTCCCAGTTTTGAGGTTAGTAATTAGGGCAGCTACCTCCTCGGCCGTAATGGGTTCCCAAGCGGGGGGGGATATGACCAAAGCCAGCTCTCCTGCCGGGGATTCGGGGGCCGTATACAGGCTGGAGAAGTGTTGCGCCCAGTCTTTCCCGGAAACCAAAGGAACAGTGGAAAAGGGCGCCTCAAGGCCAATACCTCTGACCATTTTCCAGAATTGCGTTGGATTAGATTTAAAGGCTTCGCTGAGCTCTTCCCACTTCAGTCTGTGATGGGCGTCCCGTTTGGCCTTCAACAGTGCTCTGTACTCCCTTCTCTTACACAGGAATGCTAAGAGAAATCCATTCCCCTGCGTGGCTCTGAAATGGCAATAACAGCGCCGTAGCTCTAATCTGAGATGCCAACACTCCTCATCAAACCAGCCAGGTGGAGGCCTACGTCCCGGGCCGCAAGACTGGACCCAGGATGGATAACAAAAAGAATAAGGGCGAGCCAACCCACCAAGGTCTGGAAACAGGAAAGCAACCCTACCTCCGTGGTGGTGGTCGTAAGCTCCGCCAACAACTGCATACCCCTCGAGGAGTTCACTAGGGTCCTAAACTCTTGTTCTACCTGGGCATCCCAGCGCCTTCTGGTCCTGAACTCTGCTAGGGGCCTGGGGAAGACTGAGGCCAGGGGGGGGCGCCCATGCCTACGGTCTTGGGAAGGTACAATGTGAGTAACAGCGGGAGATGGTCACTAATCAGCTGCGAGCCCACACGGAAGGCCGCAACCAGGCCAACCAGGGAGGCCGAGATGATAAGATGATCGGCTGTACTGCACCCCCTGGGTGAGATGTAAGTAAATTCCCCCGGCAGTCCATCCAGTGGCGGCCATTCAATGGATACAGGTCCAGTTGGGATAGGAGATTGGCCAACGCCAATCCACCAGTGTTTATACCCGTGTCCTTGGACTTCCTATCATCTAGGGGACCGTCCTCCTCAGCGCCCCGTCCATTCCCAATAAGGCCCAAATCATAGTCAGACTCGCCCATACGGGCGTTAAAGTCACCCCCCAGAAGTAATTCCGCATCTGGGAACTTATCCTGGACCTTTTCTAAAGAGGAGGACAAATCTGGCCAGGCATTCTCGGGAAAGTTCACCAAGTTTTCTGGGGGGATGTACACACATACCACCAGGCGTTGGCTTTCTGTTTCCCATAGGCAACTGCAACCAATCAGTGGGTCAATAGGCAGGGCAGACACCTTCACTCCTATGGCAGTCTTAATAAGACAAGGCGCCCCCCCGCTTGGGCGGCTTCTGGCTCGGGCAGGCAGGGTCTCCTGCCAAAAAACCTCATAGCCTGGGAGTACTGGTCTATCCCTGGCCCAGGTTTCCTGGGCCTTGATAATATCAAAATCAGACAGAAAAGCCATAACCTCAGGGTCCTTAATTCTGGCCGTCCAGCCCACCAAGTTCCAGGAGACAATTTTTAGGGAGGAACTTCCACTATCCCACATAAGTCAATCGGTCTTAGTTTTCTCCCCAGGCCCAAGACCTCCACTACTCTTGCCGCCCCCGCCCCCCCCCCCCCCCCCCCCGAGTTGATGGATTCTAACCTCTCAGGGAGTCTGGCCCACTGCTAGATTTCCCCCTCCCCGGTAGATCCCCCTCCCCGGTGGATCTACCGGTAGATGGATCTACCAGTAGATCCTCCCCGGTAGATCCCCCTCCCCGGTAGATCCTAATCCGGGAGCCAGTGAGGAAATGCCCAAATCGAGGCCTTGCCGACTGAGCAGATCCATTCGCTAATTGATCTGGGGTCACCATAAAAGCGTTTAATTTCAGCTGTTTAGAAAATGTTTGCTGTTCAATATTGTCAGGGAGGCACTGCCTGCCTCTTTTACGTGACGTCCTCTTTAGATTTAAAAACAAAACATTTGGGGAAATTTTAACTTCATGCACCTCAAATAAAAAAAGATGGGGTGGTTTCATGATAAAAAGGTCTTTAAAACTAATTATTTAAAACTAAGAACACACTAAAGGACAGAGAGAGTCTTTTTAAAGGTTGCTCACAAAAAGCAGCAACTGGAGTTTCACCAGAGTAAAAAAATTATTTTTCCAGATTATGCTAGTGAAATTTTGAACAAGAGGGGAAGGTGGATCAAGTATATGTTCACAACAAAAGAGGCTTGAAGCCACAATTGTGATTCCCAGCACACTTAAACCATCTTTTTAAATGAGAAAAGAAAAATATTCACTGATACTGCAGACCTTGAGATATTCATGGCATTACATAGTCCCTGGCACAGAGAAGAAATCTAATGGTAGTGGGCTGTTTAGAAGGGCAGACTATCTTAAAGGGCTTAATATATACATAGATAGATAGATTAGCTTTATTGCGTGGCCTATGGCCATTGCGAGACAAACAAACATACAAGTAAAAACAGTATTAGGTCCATAACCGTTATAATCCTTGAAAAAAGGATATAAATTATAATCAATTATAATCAAAATATAAGCAAATTAAATACATCAAAATCATACTGGTTTACACAAGAAAGACCGATTTTAATAATGCATCTTAAATAATACAGCTATACCAATCAGCCCTACAGAGTAATTTCCACATTCAGTCCCTTCCTGCATATATTTAAAACTTAAAAAGCTTTTCCTCCAAAAATAAACATGTAATAGGAAAGACGCGATATTACACAGCACCTGTGGATCAGAATTATCCAGTAAAATTTGGAGAAGAACACAGTCGAATCTGCCTGGAAACTTTATCAGGGTAGAGTTTAGGAATTTTATTCTGAGATCAACATATAAGTGGCAGTTTAGGAGCATGTGAGCCACTGTCTCTACAGCCAACTGATCAAACGGGCATAAGCGCTCTAAAAAGGGGATGCCCCGAGTACGACCCTCCAGAACCTGAGAGGGAAGAGAGTTGACCCAGGCGTAAAAGAGAAGCTGCTTTGCTTTAGCGGAAATAGGCAGCTTCAAATACTCCGCCACCTGCCCACAAGGCGGGGACCAATCTAAATAAGCAGCCATATGCGTAGAGGCTCTTATTTTCCCCACCTCCTGTTGTCTCTCTATATCTAGAGCTCTACGGAGGATCTCCTTTTTGATTACTGCGAGTAGTTTGTGGGTCAAATACTCCTGGGACAGCCCCATAGAGTTTAGATGAGCCACCACCTTCTTCATCCATGGATTTACAAAAGCGTCCTGGGCTACCTCCCTCAGAATAGTAGAGCATTGATTTGTGTAAATTTTGCACCATAATTTTAAAGCTAGTACCATGGTGTCATATTGCCAGCTTTGCTGACCAAGCTCCACTCTTATTGCCGCGTGGGGAGTCCCTACCAGTTTACCCAAAAACCCAGAGAGAAAACTCACCTGGATTTTATTTACCTTCTGGGCCACAAAGGGAGCCCAAATTTCTGCCCCATGGAGTATCTGTGCTCTTACTTTACTATTCAATACTCGAATGGCTGGGATCACCGCAGATTTGCCTTGCCTTGAAAAACATCTATAAATGGCAAGGGCTGAACCCTTTGCAGCAATGATAGCTCTTGTTACATGCTCTTCCCAGCTAGAATTTCCTTTAAACAATAATCCCAGGTACCTAAAAGATGTAACCTGTTGGATCCTATTGTTCCCTATGAACCACTGGTGCAGGCTTTTCCTCCTGGAGAAAACCATTATTTTAGATTTATTAAATTTTTTATTCAATTTACTAGACTGACCAAAGTCAGCAAAAGCATTAAGTTGTCTTTTGAGCCCTATGCAGGTTTGGGAGACTAAGACCACATCATCGGCATAACATAAAGCCTCAATTGTTCTAGAGGCAAGCTTGGGGGTGGGAAAGCTAGAATCTGCCATATTGGGAATAATCTCATTTATGTAAAAATTGAATAAGACAGGAGCGAGTACGCAACCCTGTCTTACTCCCCTCCCAGTCTGGATCTGAGGTGACAGATGGCCCTGCCCATCTGCTCTCACCACACAAGAGGTATTCGAATACAGGGCATAAATCAGATTGAATAGTCTTTTGTCAATAGAAGTCGAAGGCAGCTGAGAGGTCCAAAAAGGCCACATATAGGACGCCATTTAAGGCTCCATGTTTGGCAATTAAATGGACCAGGACCAGGCATTGTTTGACAGTGGAACGTCCCTCCTGAAATCCTGCCTGCTCCACTGCCAGGATATTTTCCCGAGCCATCCATGCCGACAACCTACTTAACAGCAACTTAGCATAGATCTTTCCTACTACTGAAAGCAGGCTGATTGGCCTGTAGTTGGCCGGGTCTGTCCTTAAGCCCTTCTTATATATGGGAACAATGACTGCCCTGCCCCAATTCTTAAGGATCCTTCCAGATGAGTTTATAGCGGAGAACAAAACAGCCAACAGGGGCATTCACCAATCCTTAAATGTCTTAATGAATTCGATATGCACCAAGTCCACCCCAGGTGCTTTATTGTTTTTAAAGGAGTCTACCAAATCCTCGATCTCAGTCTCCAGGACCGGGGGCCAGAGAGGGAGATCCTCCAGAGAAAAAGCAAAAGTGCCGACCCCTAGGGCATCCTCAGTCATCCCAAACAAAATGTCAAATATGGTCCAAGTTGGGCTACTCCTGGTTAAATTGTTGACCAGCTGCCAGAATTTTCTCATGTCCTTGGCATCAGCTGCATGCAATAAAGCTAACCAGCTTCCCTCCGCATATTCCTTTTTCTTTACTGTAATGAGGCTCCTATACATCGCCCTTGCAGTGAAATATTCTAACGGCAATCTAGATGCAGCGCTTTCCCTATAGCCAGCATATAATTCCTTAACTTTTAAACGTGCCAAGTGACACTCCACATCGAACCAATGTTTATGCGGCCCTGACCCACGAGCTGGCCGATCCCTAACTACAGACCGTACTTGGTGTGTAATATTTACCATAAGGGCGTCAAAGCACCCCACCGTCCCAGCTGAGACTGGCATTTGAAGTATAGTCTCACGCAACATACCACAACTAGGTTGCGTGATAAAGTCTGTCGAGACTATCAAATTGTCATTCCATTTAGGAGCTCTGTGCATATCCCAAGTAGAATCTTGGTCTATAGGACAAGGTGGTAAGGGAGGGCCAGGGGAAGGGAATACAGCTGCAAGAGAGAAGACCAACAGAAGATGGTCTCCAATCAATGGATTTCTGACCCTAAAATCTGCAAGGAGGGGAAGAACCGCTGGTGACACTAAGGGCGTTTATAGACGATCCCGCTCACAAGCAGGATCGCTGTCTGCTGTTCAGACACGGCGCAGAGAGCGCATGCGCGCCCTTCCACGCATGCGCACTCGCCCACGGAACCCAGAAGTGCAGCGTAAAGCCGGCACTTCGGGAATCCGCGTCGGAGGGGGCAGAATCTCCTGCCCCCTCCGACACGGATTAAAAAGCAGCCGCAGCGAGTAGACAAGCGCCAAGAAAGGCGGCTGATCAAAGGATCAGCCGCCTTTTTGGTCTCGTCTATAAACGCCCTAAAACATAGTCCACCACACTCGATCCATTTGGGTCCAGGTAGGTGAATTCGCCAGTCTTATCATTAAAGCTTGATCCATTCAGAAAACGTAAGTTTCATGCAGCTGCCAATTTAGCCAGAGAAATCCCGGAAGTATTGATTTTTCCATCCTTGGACTGTCTTGCACTCAATAAACCTTGAGAAAGGTCCTCAGGGGGATCACAATAAGGGGTCAGGACCTGATCTGATGGACCTAGTCTCGCATTAAAATCGCCTGTGATAATGAGTAAACTGGCTGGATATTTTCCAGAAAGATCCATAATTAATTCCTCTAGTTTTGCCCACATATGTGTCCGAAAAGAGACAGAGTTTACTGGCAGGATATACACCGTAAGCACAATTAACCTCAGCAGCCCCAGTTCAACAAAGCAACCTACGGCCAATGGCAGGAAGGAGATCTGTAACTTCCCCAACTATCCACTCATTTGAGATGAAGCATCCCAAACCTCCACAAGGACGGCCTCTGGCATGATGGTTTACAGCAGGGAGAGAGAGGGTAGTATACCCCTCCATCTCTAACAACATCTTAGCCCAGGTCTCTTGGACTAGTATAATTTGAAACTGCTTAATATAAGCCATAAAGTCCCCATCTTTCCTATTCCTCTCCCACCCCGTGATATTCCAAGAACAAAATGTTGCACAGTTCGAAGGGGGGGATCTTGGCCTAGTCAGTGAACTCTACCACCTTCCCCACATATCTGGCCACCCTCCGCACCACCCTCGTGATGTGGCTCAAAGGCAGCGACCTACAAAGATAAATCCGGGGAGGTGGCAGGAATAGTTAGAGCACTGTGGGCCTTGACTGGGGGAGGTTGTTTATCAATTTTGATAGTTTGAGTAGGGGTAGTAGGACCCTCCCGAGCTGGGTCTGTAAGGGTCTCCGCCAAGTAGCTATCTTGTACAAGGGATCCAATTTCCCTTGTAAGAGCCAACAGCTTATTGGCAGATTTAATTACTGCCAGCTCTGAAGGACATAAACTGCCCCCCTGCTCGTGCGGGGGGGGGGGATTAATTCCCTGGACCCAGTCAAAAGCCCACTTCTATCGGGGCATTCCGTCCCCCCTCCAAACGTCTCTCACGCCGGAACCAGTCTCCCCCTCAATCCCAAGATCCTGGCTATATTGAGGAGATTCGTACCTTTCACTGACCAAGGCCTTGGGTCCCCCTTGATTTAGTTCCGTAGCTGCACCAACATCAACAATCTCTCCTATCTGGACTCCCCACGAGAATAAAAGAGGGATATGACGGAGTAGACAGCTTGTTAATCTGGGATTACTGAACTTTACGATCAGCCTCTGAAACTGCCCCCCTGCTGCAACAGTCTGAATGTGACCTATATGTCTTAACACAACTGGGAGCCCCAATATTGCTGAAAAGTGCCGCTGGATTTCCCCTTTAGTTCTCCAACTTGGAAAGAACCCATTTGGAAGTGGCCTAATCAAGAAGGACAGCTCATTCTGGATCAATCTAGGCATCGTAGATTGATAACTCTTCCCACTCTGCCCCTGAGAATCACTTACAGAGGTGCAGGGTCTACTAAATGACTGTCTAGTCCTTCCTGGCTCCCTCTCCTGTTCTGGATCTCTCGTTAGCTTCTTTATGCTGATGAGCTTGCTTCACCAGGTCCTCCTCAGAAAAATCAGTAGGGCCTCTCAAAGCAGCACAGCTCCGTAGGCCGAACTCCATTTTATCCCCCCTAAGTTCCTGAAAGTAATCAATCACCTGGGACAGCTGCTCACACTGTTTATTAAGCAAAGCCATTATACCTAGCAGCTGCTCAGAAGTATCAGTCACCCCTTCTTTAGTATGAAGGGTCTGTGTGCCTATAGTAGCTTTCATAGGGGGCCCTTTATTAGCCTGTAGGGCCATATCCATCATAGGGTCAGAATCACCCCCTTGCAAGGGAGTGGGGGAGGACAGAGAAACCGAATCATGTCCGGGTAAAACTCCATCGGTAACCCCTGTATTTACCAGAGTCCTTGCCTTGCCCTTTGAAGGAGCACAGGCTGCTGGGGCAAACTCATCCAATTTCCTTTGTCTGCCCTGGCGGGCAGCGGCCTCCAGACTTACACCAATCTGTCTCCTTGTCATACCTAGTTTATATAGATGCACTAGAAGTCACCACCTCCTAACCTGTCATCCTCCCCACACCAGGACCCCCTGAAGACTCCCCCAAGGTAGAACTGCAATGGGCTACAGTCCCCACGTACCCCTATGTACCCCTAAGGGCGGCCCTTAGACTCATGGCCGCAGCTAGCGGCCTGCAGCAAAGCCGCAGATGTTGTCCTTTAATGGCCCCAGGTCAGCTTCCGGTGGCAAGGGTGGGAGGGAACGGGGGGGGATGCCCAGGTGTGCAACCCCTCTTCCCAGCACTCACAGTCCTGATCTCTTTCCCCACAGGTAGATAGCAGCTTAACGGGGGGGGGGCTCCTGGGGCAGCAGCGGGAATGCAGAGCCGGCCCAGCGGTGGCAAAGGCGGCAGCAAGTGGATGGATGGTAAGTAGCGCTCCGATAAATAAAGCGCCCTCTTTCCCACAGGTGGACAGCGGAGGATCCCGGAGCAGCAGCTGCGGCGGAGATGGAAGATACCTTGACAGGAGCTCCAGCGGCAGGCGGCGGGTAAAGTTGCAGAGTGCTGTTCCAGACTTCACACAAATAAGCTACATCCAAGTCAGCAGACATACAACGAAAGGGGGTGACACCAACGCCAACACAACCCCACAAACGACCCCGCTAACGGCCAACACCCTTTGGGTGTCACCTTTCGGGCTGCCGCCCAAAGGGCCCCAACCCCTGTATAATATACCTGGGGGAGAGATGAAGACAGCCAATGAGTGGGCACAAGCAGTAGCTACTTCCCCTGTTCCAAGCCCCTCCTCTCCCAGCTGCACACACGTCCAAGGGGCCCCAGCCCCTGTATAATATACCTGGGGGGGAGATGAAGACAGCCAATGAGTGGACACGAGCAGTAGCTCCTTCCCCTGTTCCAAGCCCCTCCTCTCCCAGCTGCACACACTCACTTAATATATACATTGAACAACATAGGTGAAAAATAGAACCTGGAGGAATATAGCAGTTCAGGACCCTTCGGGATGGCACATATCCATCCATCACCACTGAATGGCTTCTCCCTTCCAGGTATGAGTGAAACCACTGACCGGCAGCTCCCATCACACCAACAACGTCCCTCAGCTGCCGAAGAAGCCACCCATGGTCAGTCATATCAAACGCCCAACATTAAGAGATGACTTCTGGAGGAGGGGTGGACCTCCACACATTAGTTAATTTTTATGCCCCAACTGAAGGCACGTTGCAGTTTTTAAAAAAAAATATCCCCTATGTTTAAGTAAAGTGGATGGAACATTATTTAGGACAATCTAAATACCCTATTGACAGTTAGGGACCACTCTAACAGGACATCCCTTAAACCTTGGCAAAAAAATATTAATCAATTAATACTGAGCAATGGGTTCGCTGATGTAGGGCAATTTATCAATCCAACAGTGCATGAGAACACCTTTTTCTCTCCCACGCGTAATGTGTTTATAAAAATGATCATGTATTAATGGACAAAACTGAAGTTGGGAAGTGTCTAAATAGTTACATTCTTCCATTAGTATTATGTGATGACCATAATACTATCATCTCAGACTGTTTTTACACGGTGCCACTGGTTGGGGGGGGGGGGCATGTCGGTGTGTGCTCGGTGGGTGGGTGGGGCAGGCACACATATCCCCACTCACCCCCCACTCATCCCCACGCACAGAGCAACCTCCGTTTTCCCCGGTTGTTCCGGGGATGCCTGTTAGGTGGGAGTACACACGCACCCCCACTCACCACGTGCACCCACACCATGTCCTTCACACGGGCCTCTCCCACTCACGAACATGCAGATTTCTGCACGTTCATGAGTGGGAGAGACCCGTGTAAAAAAGGGCCTCTGAGTTAAAATGGACCCAATCTCCACTAGGAAGAGCAGGTACAAATTGGCAACTGGATAGAGAATGTACTCAAAAATAAGCTCTTTACAGAGCAAATTTTAGCAGACATCAAAGAATACTTTGATATTAATAAAGCATCACTGAGCATTTCTTGAACGCTCTGGGAGGCTGCCCAAGCAGTAATTAGGGGGGTAAATGATCTCATTGAGAGCCTTTATCAATTAAAAAAAAAACAGAGAGTATATGACTGCAAAAAGTCAAAGCAACAAACAAGGAGTCTCTCTCCAAAGAGCTACAAAAAGAAATACACAGAATTAGGGAATTCATTAATTTAAAAGGAAAATTGATCAGATGCTTTTATTTTGAATGGAACAAGAAATCAGGAAAAGTTTGTTTTAGCCCACCTGGCAAAAAGTACACATCATAGATTTTATAGCTCAGAAATTAAACAACAAGATGTGTCCAGACTGGTAAAAACGGAGAAAATCCGGGGGAGGGGGAACGGTTCTATGGTTTTATCAAACTCTCTACACTTCTTCAAATCTGGCACCTGAAAGAATAACAAAATTCTTAAACGAATACTGATTGCCAAAGATAAATAAAACAAAAGTTCAGTTTCTAAATTCCCTCTTAGCAGTAGATGAAATTTTAGAAACTATTAAAGGACTAGAGCCTAATAAAGCTAATGGCCCAGATGGACTACCCACAGAATTTTATCAAACATTTGTGGAAACATTAGTGCCCTTTATGGCTGAAACATTCAATACTAAACTAATTGAAGGGGAAACACCAAATTCTATTCATAATGTCAGAATCCCATTGATTTTAAAGCCAGGATGAGCATCAGAGAAGTGTGAAAATTATAGACCAATTTCTCTGCTAACTGCTGATTTCAATTTTTTTGCGAAGTGTCTAGTTAACTGGTTGGCAGCTATTATTGGAGAAATATCAGCTCCGGACCAAGTAGGATTCATCCTGGGTAGGGTGTGCATAGATAGTGGCTGTTTTTACATGGACGCTAAATACATATTTAAGAGTGTTATTCTGGGTTTAATTGTCCATCTAAATATGTGATTAGTGCTTAAATGACCCAGATTAAGTGGTTAACTCAGGTTAATTCAACCCTTGATTTCAAGGATTCATTTGATAAGGGATAAAATAAGCACGGTGTAACGTCCGTGTAAACACTTAATATGTATTGAGCATCAAGATTAATAGATAGAGCATACATCCTCTCTACCCCAGAACGTCTCTGGGGCTCTGGCCAGGAAATCAGCATTTTGATTTCTCTTCCCCCAAACCTGGTGCATAGATTAGCTATGGGAACATTCAAAGATATCTCTAAAGGGGCACAAAAATCATAGCAGAAGAAGGCAATGAAATTGAGCAGTGAAGCACCATGGGATTTTTCAGTCATCTCTGGGTATTTTCAGACGTGATGGGCTTCTAGGTCCGCCATGCTGAATTCCGGACTAGGATCATTCCTGGACCCTGGTCTGTGATGAGCCATCCGTCCTTCAGACGTGCCAGACACATCACTACTGGGAATCAGGGAAGGGGCGGGGCTGAATGGTACGCCATGCAGCCGCATGGCCTCACCCCCTGCACTCCCACAGCTGCCCGCCCTCAGGGAGACGGGCAGACACAGCAGCTGATGAGTCCGCTGTGCCCGACCACTAACGGTGGCTGGGAGCACGATCAGGAATAGGCCAAGGTAACAGATGTTTCTTTTGACCCTTTCCTGATTGTGGTCAATTTAACCACGGTTCCGGCTCTGCGGCCAGCTGCAGTGCCGGAACCATGGTTAGAATTGATTCCTGCCCAGTGTTCACTGTGGTGAGCATCTGGCAGGGATCAATCAGATGTTACAGGGATTACAGCCACCCCACAGCATTCACAGTGGTTCAGTGCGGTTCACTGTGATCCTGTAACATCTGAAAATACCCTCTGTTTATCTAAACCCATATTGCCCATGACAGGAACCCAGATTAATTGTTATTTCACATTGTAAATGTCCGTGTAAACAGGAACCAGGGATTAAGAATCCGGGATTTTAAATACGTTAGTGTCCGTGTAAAATAGCCAGTATCAGGAGGGTGGTAAACTTGATGCATCACTTACATAGCTCTAAGATTCCTGCTATGATTGTGTCAGATGCAGAGAGGGCCTCTGATCACGTGGAACCAAGGTGCCTGTTTCAAATTTTAAAAAGGATGGGATTTGAGGGAAATTTTATTAGTGGCTACATCAATATACCTAAAACTGAATTCATCCCTGATTATAAATGGCTCTCAAATGAAACCCTTTGGCTTGTTTAGGGACACTAGGCAGGGCTTTCCTCTTTTGCCCTTGCTATTTGACATTCTACTAGAAGTGCTGGCTGTAGCAATCAGACAAGAGAACAACAGAAAAGGTGTACAAATGGGTTCGACACAACACAAGATCTCTCTCTTCACAGATGACAATATTATTTGTGGCAGACCCAGTGAATTCAATTCCCCCTCTATTGAATATTTGTGTTTAGCTCTATTTTATGATACAAAATAAATTGTGGAAAATAATTTGCCTTGAACTATAGGAAGGATGAAATCCAATGTAAACAAATTAGGAAAGCGGTCCCTTTCCCAGAGCAAAAAAAGAGTATCAAATACTTAGGGGTTACATTAATTAAAAATTTGAAAGAACTATATAAAAAAGTCCCCCCTCCTTTAATTACGCAACTTCAAAAAGAGGCTAGATCATGGAAACATTTGGCTTGTTTGTGGTTGGTCAAAATCAATTTATTTAAAATGGTAGCCCTCCCCAAAATTATATACAAACTGATGGCCCTTCTGATTACCATGCCTGAGTCTTTTTTAGACAGTGTGTGAAATTATTGACAGAGGTTATCTGGAATGGCAGGAAACCTAGGCTTCACAAGCATCTTTTAAATGAGAACAAAGAGAGGGGGTTTAAATATACCTGACATTAGAATGCATCACAGAGCAGCTGCCTTGAGTGCAGTAAAAAATTGGTATCACAGCCCCAAGACCATGGGTAGAACAGGAACATCACAACCTAGCAACAGCAAATCTCAAAGGGTGCATTACTGGATGACAATAAAATTAATCTAAGTATCTGGAAAGAACATCACTTTGCCTGGGTCACATGGCAAAACTGGAAGGCGACTATAAGAAAAATAAAAGGGACTGGTAATGCCTCACCATATTCACTCATTGATCTAAAAGTTTTATCACATGGGAAATTGGCAGTGGATCTGAAGTTAAAGCTAAGGCAAAAAGGTACAACATGGATCAAACTATTTGTACATGGTAAATTCTTCCCTCAGTAGGAACTAGCAACTGAACTGCAATCTGGTGTGGGTTCTTTTCAATATCTCCAGTTGAGAAGTGCCTTTACTGCCTCCAATAAAACAGTTTAGCAGGACACCTCAGCCTATAGAAAAAACTTTATTTGAAATTGACTCAAATAAAGGTAGATTGGAACTTAAAAATGTGTGGTATGCTAAAAACTAAACTTTTTTTAGTGAAATGGGAGAGAAATTTGAACATAAAACAGGGTGGTAAAGAACAAAAGGTTTTGCAATATATGCACTGTTGTGCAACATCCCTAGAGTCAAAAGAAACTCAAATAAAACTGGCGCTAAGATATTACCTCACTCCAATGTAATTCAGAGATAAATTCAAGGGAAATGCAGGCCTCTGCTGGAGAGGGTGTAGGGAAATGGGCACATATTTCCACTGTTGCTGGACATGTAGTATGGTTTTCATTTTCAATGGAAAAAATTATTGCAGAGCTTACCGAGAAATCGGAGGACTTCACAGCAACCTACCCTCCCTGCCTAAGCGTGATTCTGAGTAAAGACCTTCTACCCAATAAACTCACATATTTATTTGACTTTTATATTTGAAATGATAAGTTGATGTAGGAACAATATGCTTGCTACTCACCACGAAAAAGTCTATGATCACCATATGAAAGTTGTACAAGCTTTTAGACTGCCACATATTTGGGCAGCAGCAGCAATAAGATCATTTTGTAAGCAAATATTGTAGGATTAGAGTACAGTTCTTGAAATGTCACATTATTGATGGTTATCATTAAGTTATTGTAGGTGATTGTTAAGTTAAAAAATTAATAAACGTTTTTAAAAACCACACACCAAGGATAGGGACAAACAGAAATGCACCAATTTGTGACACTTCTGAGCCTTTAATCAGAGGGAAATTGATCGTGAGAGAGACATGCTTTTGATTCTAATGAATTATGCCTAGTAAATGTTCTGAAGAGGGGGGAAACTCAGGTTTTCTGTCATTGTCACCTGCAAAAACTGTCTCAGTCCCAAATTTGGCAATCAGGTCAGTTCTGCAAGTATGGGTTTGAAGACTCACCTCCGGCAGCTCCCAGGACAGATCCTAGCTCCCCTCACCCCAATTCAGCAGCTTGTCCCGCTGCAGGCACTTCCATGACCTGGCCCAATGACATCAGTGGGCCACGCCAGGCTACCATTGGGGAGAGGAAGCCCAGAAGGAAGGGGACAGGGCTTGAGACCCGACCTGAGACAAAAGCCCGAACCATTGGTATGGGGCCAACAGAGAGAGAGAATGCCAAGCCACAGACAAGGTGGGATACTCCTATGAGACTCCCCGAGTTTAGACCTAAAGGTCTTCAGGCCAGCTGCTGGAGGACAGACACTCTAGAAAAACAGAGCCATCCCTAAGGCAAGCTCTACCAGACTGGGGAAACCCACAACCGAGGGTCCCATTCAGAAGGTAAGACCACCTTTATAAGATCAAGGGGAGGGACCACGGGCTGCCCCAACATGGTTTCAGGGTGACCATCCCCACTACCCTGTTTTTGAGGCTCCAGTAGCCCTCCCAGAGCAAAAATCCACTTGTGGTCTGGATCCTGGGACATGCGTGGTGGGTCCCAGCCCCACAGGGGTATCACAGTGGAGAAGAATTACATTAAACATCTTAAGTTATTTAGTTTAAATGTATAGCCTACCCTATCCCTAAAGCTCAGGGCAGGTCTATAAAACACATTTTAAAACATATGCAATAGATATAAAAACTCTGCAAATGTAAATTTTGGTATAAATGTTATCTTTCCGATAAATACGTAAGGATTAGATGTGGGAAGCTATTTGTGGCCTTTATAGATTTCACTAAAGCTTTTGACAGCATAGATCATGTCAAATTATGATGTAAGCTAGATAAGATGGGGATAAATAAACATCTGTTGGAATGACTGATTACTTTGCATCACAATTCACAGGCAGTTGTTCGTTTAGATAACACTGGTAGGTTATTGCATGTATTTCCTACCACAGCGGGTGTTAGACAAGGTTGCATTCTTGCTCCCCTGCTATTTAGTTTATTTATTAATGATCTGGTACAAGAGATTAACAGTGTAAATCCATCTCCCCCTTTAGCTGGAACAAGATCTGTTTGGGTGGTTTTATATGCAGATGATATAATATTTATGTCGCAGATCAAATGGGGGCTCTAGAGATGCCTAGACCAGTTGCAGTGTTATTGTAAAGAAAACTGTATGATGGTCAATGTGCAAAAGACTAAGATTGTAAGCTTTGGTTGTGGGATGAATACACATACCTGGATTTAGGATAACCAAAATCTTCCCAAGGGGAACTCCTATAACTATCTAGGAATAAAAATAACTGCTTCACTTCCTTGGACCCAACACAAGAAAGAGTGGATCCTAAAAGCCAGAAGCTCATCAGCAGCTCTAGCGAGGTTTTATCGGTCATCTAGCTGCCAGCGGTAATAAAAGTATTTAAGGCTAAAGTTATAGCCCAGCTGTTGTTTGGAGCTGAATTCTCATTTGAAGCAGGGCCAGCCTTACCACCGGACGCCCAGGGCCCCGCGCTTGGGGAGGCCCCGGGCTTTGAGGGTTTAGTAACTTTTATTTTATTTTATTTTAAATTGCGTCGGGTTGGGCGGGGGGGGCAGCAGGAGTGAGGGAGAGGCAGAGGCCCCGCCTCTCCCACACTCCATGCCCCCCCCCCCCCCCCCCCCCCCCCCCCCCCCCCCCCCCCCTGCCTGGCACAGTCTCGGGCAGTAAAATAATTACTGTCAGGGCACAAATGAGGGAGAGAGAGGCAGAGGCCCCGCCTCGCCCTCATTTCCCCTGGTTCAGAGACTGACAGGCGGGGGGGCACCCACAGAGTGAGGGTGAGGCGGGGCCTCTGCTTGTTCCCTCACTTCCAGTGGAAGTGAGGGAGAAGAAGACAGAGGCCTCTCCCTCATGCCGCTGGCCCCCTCCGCTGCCAGGGGAAATGAGGGAGAGGTGGAGCCTCTGCCTCTCCCTCATTTCCCCTGGCTGAGAGACTGTGCCAGGCCAGACGTGATATTGACACACTCAACCATGAGGATTTTCCCGTGGTTGAGAGTGTCAACGTCACGTCTGGTCAGTGTTACGCTGGGTGGTCACCCCTGTGAATCACAGGGTGGAATCAGATTTACCATGCTTCCAGCCCCCCTCTGGCGAGGAGGGCCGGAAGCGTGGTAAATCTGATTGCACCCCATGATTCACGGGGGTGAACATCTGGCGTAACACTGACCAGACGTGCCAAGATCACGCTCCCCATATGGGAATTGACCGTGGTTGAGCGTGATCTCGTAACGTCTGAAAACACACATTGATTAGAGCTGAACTCGGATTGCCTTCAGTGGGCTCTCAAACTAATCAAAAACTATCTTTTTGGGAACGATTAAGGAAGCAGGAAGCTACTAGACTACCCTCTATATGTTAGAGTGAACAGATTCAACATCAGTGGGGAGTGCCATATCAATGGTGGAAGAAAATCTCTATGTTAAGTTCCATTGGTTTATCATCTATTTTCTGTCAGGACGTTTTTTGCCCAATGACAATAATAAAACAGGTTATCAGATTTAGAAATCCAGAAAGATCAGATTTTAAATCAAGAATCGAGTATTGCCCCATTATACCAGTTTATTAAAACAGAAGTAGGGATAGAAAGGTATCTGATTGAGATAAATCATTTTCAGCTTCATAGGGCTTTCTCTGTTGCGAGATTTCAAATATTAGATTCAGCGGTAGTTGAGGGAAGGCATGTCAATAGACCATATGAAGATTGGTTGTGTCTCTGTTTTATGGATAAAGTAGAGGATCTTCAGCATACGTTTTTTGAGTGTCCATTATACACTGAACTACAAGAATGGTTGGCGCCTTTTTTTGGAACCCAGAGTATTCTGGACTAATTTCCAAAAGATAACGTTTCTTTTGAAATCTGGTAATGCTAAGATTGATCACACTGTAACTGTATTTGTACTTCATAATTCTCATAGAAGAAAAATGCTCTGCAAATTTTAGCAGATAAGTTTTTATTTTAATTCTATGTTTTTGTAAGATGTTTTTGAGTGGTGAATAACCTAATGAAAATGTATGTATGTATGTATCTACATACCCTGTCCCCATCTGCCAAATGCCTGGCCAAATAAAAAGGTCTTACATTGCCTATATTCAGACTTGCGCTTTGGTGAATTCCTGGGGAAAGATGTTCTAAAGCGGAGGAGCAGCCTTTGAGAACATCTCTCTGTGGGCCTTAGTTGTACACATTTGGTGAAATGATGGAACTAGCAAGAGGCTGTTCCCAACTGACTTCAACGATTGTGATCGAACATAGGGGAGGTGGCAGTCTTTCAGGTATGCAGGACCCAGGTTGTTTGGGACTGTGTCTCCATATGTTACATCTCCTAAGTTACTGTTCATATCCAAACAATATGTCTATACTTGAGTCTTTTACATTGCTGATTTTCACCTGGAAAATAATTACTGTCGGGGCACAAATATTTGAGTATGAGATTGTAGCCCTGAGCCTTCGTGGGAAGGGCGGGGTAGAAACTGAATAAATAATAAAATAAAATAATATAGCTTTTTAATTAAAAAGGAAATTATGACGATTGATGATGGAATACATTACAGGAGTTTATGAAGCAATCCTCTATCCATTAAAATCTATGGCTCAGCTCCTGTCGATTTTAATGGTGGAGGAATGCACCCTTAGTAAAGCAATAATAAAGTTTTAAGGTAACTAGAACATGTTTTTAAAATGGCAGGGCTAGCAAGAAAACCACAGTGAGCAATGTTAAGGGGGGAGGGGAATCAGATCTGAGGAATGATTCAACATGATCAACATGTCTAGCATTCATAGTTAGCAAAGAAAGCAGTGGTTGATGGCCAAATGCTACAAATGCTTTTACCATCAAAATAACTATTGCCCTTTCTAGTACTCCACATATCTGGAGTGCAGATTTAATACAAAATATTCTAAAGAAGATGTGCTCAAATGGGTGGAGAAAATGAAGAAACTGATTTGTTCTGAGACTAAGCAGGCTTTTATTTTGCTATGTTAATTAAACATTTTGTATGCCAATGGGATGCCAATGGAATCTGCATTATTCTTTAGTTTGTTTTTTCACAGCATCACTGAAACAAAACCAATAACGCAGGAAGTATATGATGTAATTCCAACATTTCTTGTGGCATATCCAACCTGTCTGAAGAAGTACTCCGGCCAAAAGCTGATGCAAATTCGCCAACAGAATTTCATCTAATAAAAGGTATCATCTTAACTATCTTAACTCAGTACACACACTTGGGATCAGAGCCACCCTAAGTAAATTAACTGTTTTAACAGAGAATCAATCTAAGGAGATTATTTATATGTATTTTTAATCACTGGATGCTATATAAACAGTACAGTTCTCTATTTAGTACTGAGTGTAAGTCCCATTCACTTCAATGGGTGGGCCTGGTTTAGACCCCAGTGGGGTAGGCAGCTGGGCTGGAAACATGGGCCCAGAAGAAACTGGGTCTATAGTCCAGACCCAGGAGCTGCCCAGGCAGGCCAGAGCAGGCTGAACCTGGTGGGCATGTCTGTTTTTGTGCTCACTCGGTCCAGCGTCTGTCTCTTATACACATCTAGATGTGTATAAGAGACAGCACTATGGCAGCCAACTATGGCTGCCTGTTATTGGTAGCCATTGCTGCTTGTCATGGTGGAGGGCAGGGTGTCGGTTGCAGCATGAGGGTGGAGCCAGCCAGTCGTGTGTCACACTCCATTCCCCTTCCCCAGCTGGGTCAGGCCGTGGAACGTGTATTCTGTTCCCTGAGCTGATCTGGCTGGGGGTGCCCCCGCCCCTCACTGGGAGGTGCAATCACCGTCTCAGCTCCCTGTTTTTTTAATACCCATTGAGACTTGTGTTAGCACTGGTACTCTCAGACCAAGGATTGTGTCCTAAATTAGCAGCTGACAATAAGCACTGGCAATCAACGCATGACAGTTTTATTTATGTTTTAGGAAATGCTATTACAAACTGGATGATTTTCAGTGTAATAAGATATACTTTGAAAACCTCCAACACAAGGAGGAAAAAACTATAATGACTGATGTCTGATAATGAAACAGTACTGATATTTTCTTAAAGTAGTCCTGTGTGCAAGTTTGTGAGCGAAGCATGGGCAAGGGCTTATTTTTGTTATATTTTCATGTAGATGAAGAATTTTGATGATGGCCATTTCAAATATGCTGCAGAGCTGGGCTATGCCATCATCATTGATACTGACCATGCCACAAAAAAATAAAAATTCATTTTAAGTAAAAATAGGCTTGTAATATGTCAAATTAAATGTAATAACAGTGATATGAATGTTAATAACAGTAATAAAGTAATACACTAAGACAGTAATACAGTAATAATACATTACAGTAATACAGTAATGCTATTACTACAGTACAGTAATATTAACAGTATATTAACAGTAATAACATTAATATTATATTAAAAATAGCAGAGTATGATTTCTTTCGCTATGGTGTACTTTCATCGACAATATTGTCATCATCAATAATGTCAAACACTGCACAAAGATCTTCACTTGCATTGCAACTTCACATCTCTGTACATCTTTGTCCATTAGCACAGCACTTGCATGGAGGTAAGCATCTCTTTATGCAAGAACACTTGATAAGCTCTATAATGTCTTTTGGTGCACAGGGAACAGTCAAAAATACTTGTACCAGTTCGTCTGTTTCATACTTCCATCCATAATCAGTTACAGGTGGTAGAACAGGATGCTGCTCAATATCTGGATACCATATTATTGCTTGGTAGTGAGCCGTAAGAATAGCTGGTTGTAGTGCCTCTTGTTGGAAGCAAGTTCTCGCCCTCTGCTTGCTTTCGGGTAAATAATAACCGTCTAACTTCACCAATATCATTGTATTTGGAGTGAGGAAGGTAAAGGTTACACACAAATTCTTCCAAAAGTCTGAGCGTGATGTCATTCAATTCTGGAGTCCTGCCTAGGTCTTTTAATGCACGTAGAATATTGTCTCTTGCAATCATGAATGCCTTTCACCATGACAATTTACCCTTTCCAAAAAATGAGCCAGTTACGTCTGCTCCAGAAAGGGAATGAAGACCTAAAAGTGCAGCTGCTCTAAGTGGCCCCAATGAAGCATACATCTTCCTTACTGATAGGACTCTAGCCTTCTTTCCAGTACCTACCAGATCATGCAAGTCTCCTTTGGTAGCTGTGTATATCGTTGAATCAACAATACAAGGACATCTGTGTCGGAACAATGTACATCAAGCTGTGCAACATCTCGATTAGCAGCATGTACAGAATGCAAAATAATCTTCATGTCAGCTTCTTCTTGAGTGCTCTCAAGAGATGTGACAGTCATATAGGTAGCTTTAGACTTTACATCCCAAGAAACTACAACCGTTTTGTCTGCCTCTTGTGCCTGCTTATTGAATTCATTGGTCAAAAAATCTGCGAGTTGTTATTTTGTTTTCTCATGTGACAACTTTTGCATTGATACAGTCTCAATGTTTGTTGCAGAATCTTTATTGTATTGCACAGAATCAATGCCACATTGGCATCATTCTCATGTTTTTGTCTTCAGCGAATAAGGTTTGTATATGTTAAAGATGAGGTGTTTTTCCTCAAAGGAGACATACTTTGAGGCAAGACATTTGCACAAAGTTGATCTAGATCCTGGCACGTTCTCATGTTGCTTGGTTTGTCGCGCGAATGTAGTTCAGCCATTCCATCAATAATAGCAACTTTGAAAGTTGACACATCAGTTATAGAATTAGGCTGTGCAGTATCAGTTTAATTTCCAGTAGATATTATTTTTTCAATACAGTGCATAAGCAGGCTCTTATTAGAGGAGCGAAGCATCACACCATCTGAATCAAAAAGTGATCATGGTACAACAGAGAATTCATGCTCACTCAAGCTTTTCTTTAGATCTAAATCAAGTCTTGATCTTGTGGCGATTACTAGTCTTGCGAAGAGTGATCTGTCCTCTTTAAGCTGAATAATACTGTTTTTCAGCTTAATATGTGCATCTTTGTTGTCTGATTTGCAGGTTTGAAGTTTTATCTTCATCATAGGAACCCATAGTTTAACCTTATTAGAAGTGATCCGTTGTTCAACAATCTGAGTATATCTTTCTTCCCCAATTTTTACTATGGGTGAAAACAGGCATGACGCTAACCACCCTTTAACCACCCTTGGTGGCTATTTATGCATGTTTCAGGGCGGCATAGGGCACCAATACAGTCCTGCAACATGCATAAATAGCCACCAAGGGTGGCTAAAGGGTGGTTAGCGTCATGTCTGTTTTCACACCATGTTAGTCATAACTTCTTGGATTCTCTTTGTAAACACACATTTCATCATAATGTGTACAAGGATTGGTGTTTGGAATGTAATGGATTTTAAAATGTTACAAACACTTCCTTCAGAGTGTTAACATTCTTCATTTGTTGCTTGGAGTATAACTTCATCAGTTGATGATGATGATGAATTCTTTATTTTTTTTATACCTCTACCAATTGTTGTGTTTCTTGAGTGAGTTTGGCTATTTCAGGAGTTGCAAGAAAAAACTTATCTCATGCACTAGGATTCAATGCCAACCAAGCCACAAAACACTTTCATCCATCCATTTTTGTGTTCTAATGCTTCATCTGCACCTAATGCACAAAATGGGATATTGCTCTTGTTAACAACCCAATTTCCCTTTTGGAACTGAAGCCAAACTGATGGACTATTTCTTTCAAGTGTGACATTTCAGCTAGATACCAAGCAATCATGCTGGCATACTGTTGACTGTCAAGGGCAAAGAAATATTGTGTGAAATTGTGAAGCGAAGCTAGATGCAAATTCCAATTGCCACTTGGAACTGAACAAATGAATAGTAGCATCGACTGCACCATGTCCATATAAATATGCATTATTTTAAATAGTGGATTTGATTGGCCATGTTTCTTGTCAAAGATCTCTATTTTCTCTAATATCTTTGACTCTTTCAGCTTCTGTAATACTGCCAGGTGATGTGACTTCACACTAGCTGATTCACAGGTTTTCCACAATGAAATTAGTAAGTTAATAAATTCAGAAATTATGTCAACGCAGTTAGGATTCTCGGGGGAAAAAGGATTCCATATAGAGCAAATAAAGAGCAGATAATGTTGTGATATGTGTTTCAATTCCTCTACATATGTGGCAACTGTTCAAAATGTTCCTTACCGTGGCAGCGCCATACATCACGCATTCACTCCATGTTTCCAGTAAGCCTGTACCTTGTATGTAACACCCAATAGTTCTGCGCTGGACTGTGATAATATGTAATTCTCCTGGCTGTGTAATCCATTTATCTTTAAAATAATCACTCGTCATTTGCTGCTGCTAAACTGGTTTGTACAGCCCCGTATCCACAGAGACAATGGGTGATTTCAGTTACAGGCGCCCAGTTGACCACAGTGGATTCCCGGTGGGGGTGAACCGAACAACCACCACCCGGGGTCAATAAAAGCCCCAAACAGACATGACAGAACCGGAACCACGGCAGGGAATCGGACCGCCAGACCACGCGCCGGGACAGCGCAACAGACGTGAGGCCGATTCCTGGCCACGGTCAAAACACCCACAAGCCACCGGGCAGGGGCGGGACACAGACATGGCCGCCTGAGGGCAAACGAAGCCAAAAGGCACAAAAGGGAACGCCCACACAAGGGAAACGGGAAGGGAGGGTGGAGAGGGAGAAGAGCCGGCCAGGTACCACACACAACAGGCACACAGACAGCGGGGGCACAGGGGAACATAGTACAAGCACACGCCCGGGCACACACACACACACACACAGGGGAAAGGAAGGGAAGGGGGGACACGGGTGCCCAGACAACACACAAGGCACACCGGGGTCAGGGGGGGNCAGGGAAGAGGGGGGGAAGGGCACAGGGGCAGGACAGGACAGGACACTGGCAACAGTAACCACAACCGCCACAGCAGAACTGTCTGCATGGGCACCCCCACAGCAACACAGAGTCCCAGAATGGGGGGGCCCCAGGAGCTCGGGTCCAAAGCACAACGGGAGCCCACACAGCACAGCGAGCGGGCCGCAGACCCAACATGCTGGCAAGGGGCCGATGGAGGGCAGGCAGAGAGCCAGTGCAGCGCAGCAGGTCCAAGGATGAGAACCCCCCTCAGGAGGAGGCCGGGAGGGGCAGCCCGGGAGCCCCAGAACCCTGAGGTCACACAAGCACCCGGGCAGGGGCGGGGGCCAGAGGGGGCCTGGAGCCACAGGCAGGGGCAGCAGCACCCAGGGAAGCAGGCAGCACAGCAGCATGGCAGAGACATCAGGGAGGGATGAGCCAGCGGACCCCGGACCACGGGCAGGGGCGGGAGACCACATGGGGGCAGGCAACTGGGGGGCCGGGAGGCATACCGGGACTCACAGCCAGTTGCTGGGGGCCACGACGGGCCCAGGGGCCGGGTGCCCCACCTGACGAACCAGGTGGGGCCAATGGATCATGCCCTGGTGGGTACCCCAACAAGGACATGTGGTGGGCGATCAGGTAGTAGGCCTCGAAGGGATCCTGCATGGACAGCCCCAACTGCACATCCGAACGTGCCCACATGCCCGTCAGCACCGACAGCTCCGCCGCGGTAGGCTCAGACACGCAGACGTCAGAAGCAGGGGGCCACGGAAGCTGTCCCAGCTCCAACAGCCGGTGATACACCACCCCATGGGAGCACTGGTACCCACAGGCCCCATGAACACAGCCAAAGTAGGACACGGCCAAGGCAGGGTCCCCCTCCGCATGGAAGACCGTGTAGGTGGCCAGGCTGCGCACAGACACGGTCTCGGCCATGGACCAGGCCACATGAGAGCATCTCATCTCTGGGATGCACCCATTGGGAAAGGGAACCAACCCCAGCATCTCAGCATGCAGCCGGCAATCCCAAGCGCTTGCCTCATAGCCGAAGTAGCGAAGGCCAGAGCTCAGGCTCGCATAAGCACCCAACTGGCTGTCCGGGCAGCCCAGGAGCAGCTGCATGGCTGGGGTATGCCACAGGTCACACAGGGACATGGTCTCGCGGAAGCTATGCGGGGCCCCATGGGGGCCGGGAAGCGGGAGCCCGGTGGAAGCACAACCAGTCATGGTCAAGCTAGACAGGGAGAATAACACCACGGACAGGGGGGTACACATCCCCTCTAGGGCCGGGGGAGGTCCGAGGGGTCCCAAGGACAAGCCAGGCAGACAGGGACTGCAACATTGTATAGCAACAGAGAGAGGCGTGGAGTGCAGACCTGGCACAGCTGCAGGAAACAAGTGCCCAGACAGGACTGCTAATCAGGCTGGCAAGGACATGATGTTGCAAACAGGGACGAGGGGTGGGTGGGGTTTGATGGCAGAGGGCATGCATCTGCGCACAGAACGCACAGCTGCACGCGCCCGTGTGAGCTCTAGGCCCCAAGGCAGGACAGCAGGTGCACCCAACAACATGACCACGGACACCAGCTTTGCGATGAGAGGCCCGGACAGCTGGGGGTGGGACCCCAGGCCCTGGGCAAGCATAACCGTCCCCCAACCCCCGGGGCCACCACCACCATGGAGTGGGACAGGGCATCTGCCTACTGGATGCACCTCATGCTTGCAGCCAAGTGGTACCGCAACCACACCGAGCAGCTGTGCCTCCTTACCGCGGAACTGCACCTGGGCACCCGCCTGCGGGTTTCCCTGACTTGCAGAGCTGCATGGGCCCGCAGGGCCCACCATGGGCGCAGGAGAGCCCTTGCCTGACTCAGGGTGCAGAGGGTGTCCAGGGCAGACCAGCAGGCTGTGAGCCGGGGCTGAACCCGGCCTGTGGCAATCCACGAGGCAGCTAGGCGCCTCCAATGGGGGAGGGAGACCATGCGCCAGGCATCCCTGCTTGCTATGCCCATTGACAGGTGGATATGGGTCACGGAGCGGGCACAGGGTTGGTGGGCCAGGGCATTGGCCCAGTGGGATGAGAGAGCCTGGAGGGCCCACTTTACGATGGACAAGCTCATCTTGCTCTGGCTCGCCAAGCTCCTTACGCCCTGGCTTGAGCGCCAGCCCACACCCATGAGAACCCCCATCCCCATGGTCCAGCGGGTGGCTATAGGAGTCTGGGCCCTAGCAACGCCCGACTCTTGCCGGTCTGTCTCCCAGCCCTTCGGGGTTGGCCTGAGCACCGTTGCCTGTATCCTCTGGGATGTGTGCGAGGCTGTGGAAGGCGTGCTTCTGGACAGAACGATCCAGCTGGTGGATCAGGGGGCCATGATGGCTGGATTCACGGGCGGAGGCTTCCCCAACTGCATGGGTGCCGTGGACGGCACCCACATCGAGATCCTCCGCCCCTCCGCAGGGGAGGTCGCAGAGTATGTCAACAGGCACGGGTATCACTCACTGCAGCTGCAGGCGGTTGTGGATCACCAGGGCCGGTTCATAGACATCTTCACGGGCAACTCCGGCTGCAGTCATGATGCCCGGATCATGACCATCTCCCCCTTCTATGCCCGGATGTTCCGGGGGGACTTTGCTGACATGGGGATGACCTGGATCGAGGGGATACCAACGCCCCCCTGTATCCTGGGCGACTCTGCCTATCCCCTCACCCAGTGGCTAATGAAGGTGTACCCTGTCGCACGCAACCCTGTGGAGGTGCTATACAATACCCGCCTGTGCTCCAGCAGGACCGTGGTGGAGCGAGCCTTCGGGGTCCTCAAGCAGCGCTGGAGAAGCCTCGCTGGCCGGCTGAACTACACCGTGGAGACCTCGGCCCTGGTGGTTGGTGCCTGTTGTGTGCTGCACAATGTGTGTGAGACTGAGGGGGAAGCCCTGGAATACCCCGAGCCCACCCGGCCCCCCGGTCCGGGGCCCCTGTACGTGAACGTTGAGAACCCCAGGGAGTACCGTTATGCCAAGTGCATCCAGGATGCCCTGGCGAGGCACATCAGCCGGGAGGCCGAGGTGTGAGACCTACAACAACCCGGCCCACCCCCGTGGTTCCCAGGCCCAGTCCCTACATGGGAGCTGGTCCAATACCCCACCACCCCACCCCTGTCGCCCAGTAATGGGCACGGGAGGCAATATAGTGCAACCAACATTTATTTCACCCGCTTGTACATGTGCACGCGACCTCACTCCCTCCACACCAGCTGGACCCCGCCCCCTATAGTTCCCCCCACCTCACAGTGCCCTCCCGCTTCCACCCTTCCACCCCATCCCCCACGTTTCCTGGGTTGCCCCCTTGCACGCCCAGTGGTCGCTACAGAACTCTGTGAGCTCCCCTCCCTCCTGCTGTCCATGTCCCCAGCAGTGTCCTGGGATGCCTCCTGGGCCGGTGGGGGGGCTGGCGGTTGGGTGGAGGGAGGGCTGGGGACCCGGGTGGCCCCCCCTGAGTGGCTGCACCCTCTGGAGGGCAGGGAGGACCGGGAGGCGGATGCGCGGCCCCTGGGGGCCTGGGGGTGGCAGGGATGGTTGGGGAGGGGGTGGGGGCTCCGAGGGGCCCGGCACAGGCAAGGTGCCTGGAGGGGTGGATGCCATCACATAGGCACACATGGTGCCCATGTGCAGGAGCAAGGAGGTCCCAATATCATGGGACCTGTCTATTTTTGCAGAGTGCTCCCTCACCATCCCTGTGATGGCCTGCTCCAGCCACCCAAACGCTTCCACCTGCCTGCTGTGCTCCCGGTGCTACTGCCTCTGCTCCAGGTGCATCTCGGCCTGGAGCCTCATGTCCCATGCCTCCGCACACTCCAGGGACCACTCGATGGCCGCCTCCATCTGGTCCACGGCCGCTATCATCCTCTTCCCCTGTTCTGCCGAGGTCCAGATGATGTCCTCCACCTGGTCCTCCCTCCACCAGTGGACCCGTGCCCAGTGCTCCCTCATGCGCTGTGCTGGGGACACGGGCCCTGGAGACAGTGGCTGTTGTGGGGGTTGCCCTGTAGGGTACAGGAAGGTGAGTCACCAGCTGCCCTGGAAGTCCGCCCTCGGCCCTGGGATGGGCCCGGGCCTCTGTGGCCCCCCGGGCATGTCACCCGGCCCCTTCCCGCCCCCTCCCCGGCCCCTCCCACCACCTCTGAGTGGCCCGGGACCCCCTCCCGGTGCCCCTGTGGGCCCTCCCAACCAGAGCGCGTGCCTCACCTGGTTCCTCTGCACGCTGCCCAGGGTCCTCGGCGCCGGCCTGCTCACCCACCTGGGTCTGGTGCCGGGGTAGTCCGTGCCCTGTGGGCAAGGAGGGGGGGTTGTTGGTGTAGGGATGTGCGGGTGCTCGGGAGGGTCCAGGGCCCCCTTCTGGCCCTGCTTGTGGGGGTTGGGGCTGGGGCTTGCCCCAGCTTGTTCATCCCCCCCTTGGCCCCTGTCCCCGAGGGCTTGGTCCCTCTCCCCTCCCAGTCACCTGCTTACCCTCAATGTCGGCCTCGGATCCCTCCGAGGCCGGCCCTTCAGTGTGGGAATGCTCCCCCTGGGACCACTGGCTGAGAGTGATGAGGGTGCCGGCCTCGGACACCACCTGTCTGGCCTGGGGGTGGGTGCTCTTCGGGCTGCTGTCTGGGGGGGGGGCTTCAGGTGCCGGAGGTCCTGGGGAATTCTTCCTGGGGGACTGGGGCCCTGGAGCTTGTGTCTACCAGGGGGGCAGCGAGGGGAGGGGGTACCTCAGCCCGTTCCCTGCCCTGGACCACTGCGCTCCCCACGAGCCATGGGGCAACTATCGACCCCTTCATGTGCAGGTTTCGGTCCAGGGCATTGTAGAAGGGGGCAATTCGGGCTCCATGTCTCGACCGCCTATTGTTGTCCCTTATGGCCTTGTACACCCTCTTCAGCTCCTTGGCCTTGGAGCGGCACTGTGCCATGGTGCGATGGTGCCCCGCCACCCCCATGTCCCGCACTATGTCCTGGTAGACGTGCTCATTCCACTGGTTGAGCGCGAGCTCCAACTGGTACTCCAGTGTCTCCCAGATCCGTATGAAGTCCCAGGTCTCCTGCAGCCCCCACTGGCCCCCTCTGTGGTAGGGCTTCCTCCCTCATCTCCCCTGTGGGTTCTCCTCCTCCTCCACCCGGGCTGGACCCGTGCCCCCGGGGGCTCATCCACCCGGGCCCGTTTCCATGTCTGCAGGACACAGGGGAGGGGGGTGTTATGGTTGGGTGCAGTTCTGGCCCTTCTCGCGGGCCTCCCCCTTTCCCCCCCTCCCTGGCAGGTTCCCGGGCAGGCCCCCTGCCCCCCCTGGGTGCTCATGTGCCCCCTGTTCCCCTCCCCTTGGTTCCCCTTACCCGTTTCCGGGCTGCCTCCTCCCCCGGTCTGGCTGCTGTCCCCAGGGTATCCTGTCCCGGCTGCTTCAGGTGTTGTCCCTCCGCCTCCTCCATCCTCAGCACGACCCCCGCCTCCCCTCCTCCATCTGCGCTCCCTCCACCACTGCCCCTGCCTCCTCCTCCTCCTCCTCCACCCTCGCTCTCTCTCCCACCGCTCTCTTCCGCCTCCCTCCTCACTCCATCCCGCCATGCTTCCCTGCTGCAGATTTCCCTTTAAATCTCCCTCCGCTGCCTGTGTTGTTGCTGGTTGCCTGGCAATGACGCTGCATGCTTTGTCCCCGGCTGGGAATCATTTTCTTCTATTCCAGCCGGTGATTGCCATCAAGACGTTACTTTTTGTTGTTTCCCGGTGGGGATCTCTTTGACCACGCTTTCGGGGAATGTCCCACGGGGAGCCCCGGAAGCATGGTTGGAATTGACCCTATGTGGGTATTGACCATGGTGAACATTTGGTGACTGCCGAACAGACGTTCAGGGCGCTTTGGCCCTGATGCAGGATTGACCGTGGTTCACTTTGGTTGAGCGTGATCTCGTAACGTCTGAAAATACCCAATGACTTTTTCATCAGCACCCCTCACTATATCATTAACCTTTTCTAAATGCTTCATAAGTTATGAGCTGACACATAAATGCTGCGGCCAGCACCCTGCCCCCCTCCATGACAGGCAGCAACGACTACCAATAACAGACAGCCAGTTGTTTAGATTTGATAGTTGGAGAAGAATCACAATTGGCAGCACGCAAGTTTCAAATACTGGTTTGCTGTCACATACAAGTGAGTTATGGGTTGACCAGGAAGGTACATATATTGTATTGTCAACTGGTGTGTTAGGAATAAGAAACAACATCTGATGTGTCATCGTCATCACTGTCATCACTATCATGGTAAGCATTGGTAGGATCAAAATTACTTTCATCTTCATCCGTTTTCACAACATCATGGGATTGGGGCTCACTACCCCACTCTAGGCTGTCATAACTCAGTTTTCCTGGCTTGCAGCTCTCACTGGATCAGCTCTCTCTCTAGAACTGATTGAGCTTGCAATGGGGAAACCTTCTTGTCACTTTTTCAGCCACAGAGTTTCCCAGCACAGACTCTTTCTCTCTAGGTTCGTCTGCGTTTGTAAACACAGAATTGACCCCAAACTGTGTCTTGCCAATGTTAGGATTAGCAATTCCACTGGACCATATGAAGTTCGGTAAAAAGAGGTTTAATAAATAAATCATGAATAAGCATGCAGTACAAGATTATACTCAAAAGTGCAGAAATCAAAATAACATAACCAATAACACATTCTTATTTGTACTAGGATTCTGATAATTTAGGCTTACCCTAATCAAGGTCCAAGGGTAGTAAGTAAGTCATTTATTCACGGCACTAGCTCTCGCCATAGCCCATAAACATACAAACATGCAAAAATAAAATAAGATACAAATTATACAATAGACATTACTCAATATGTGCTTTGTATCTCATGTAAAATTTTCAAAATTCCCTTAACCTGGCTTATCATTAAGCCCATTGTCAACATAGCAATAAAAGCCAAGAATTAGTGGTTCGAGCAAACACTATATCTACTCATGCTTAACCCCTTTATTTAACCCCGACTGTATTATAGAGTTCGAGTAAGAGCATATGGCTAGCTGCCTTGCTCTTTTGTGGGGGTTACCTCGGCAAAGCTTGTCCCCTGAACTAAACTCCACCTTTACTAGTAATCCGTAAGCACCCCATCCTTGCTCCATTTTGTCAGGTCATTTGTTAGATATAGCATCCTAAGCAAACAAATATACAGTATGGTAATATATATACAAAGGATGGGACATTACCAAGCAGAGTTACTTACAACATAGCAGTCACCTTATCACCAGTCCTTAGTGTTTAATACTCATCCTTATACCAAAGCCAATAGCCAATAGTATAGACTCCTATTTTATATTACTATTCAATTTTCCTTTAATTGAAGCTCTCTTCTTAGAGGCCAGCAACACATAGGTTGCCAAGGCTATAATAGCCTCCCTCTCTGAAAGTTTGAGAAAGTCAACATAACAGCCTTCAGAATCAAAAGTTTTTCCAGAAGATAAATATGGAGCTAGCCATACGACCCTTAAGGCAGAATATTACCAGCGCAAATGGACCTTAATGGCAGTTGACCTGGCTACAGGAAACTTGGGGAGATTTTGGGCCTCGATAAATAAAATCTTGAAGCCTAGAGAAGGCTCAAGAGGTCAGGTTTCAAACCAAGAGTGGGAAAGATTTTGGGGGGCATTATTTAAAGATCAGGAAGTAGGAAGGGAGGACTTAGCTGGCCAGAAGGAGATGAAATTGTATAAGAACTGGCAAGTTGAGGATTTCTCGGTAGCTAAAATCTTCAAACATATTAGGGGGCTGAAACCAAATAGGGCCCCTGGGCCGAACCAGATAACAGCCGAAATTTTGCAAGCTGACCCTCAATGGTGGGCTCAAATACTATCCCCTTTATTTCAGGCATTAAGGGATGGAGGACCCATTCCACAATCATGGACACAGAGCCTAATTATTCCCATCTTTAAAAAAGGGAACCCTTACGACCCTGCCTGTTATAGGCCTTCAGAGGTGGGTGGACAAAGCTGCCATAATTCCAAACGAGCAATTTGGATTCCGGAAAGGACAGTCTACCATAGACTGCTGTTATATTCTTGCACATGTCATCCATAAATATTCAAGGATTAAGTCCAGCAAGCTGTATTTGGCATTTGCCGATATGTCTAAGGCCTTTGATGCAGTCCCCAGAGAGAGGCTATGGGCCAAGCTGAGGCTGCTTGGCTTGGATGAGAAGCTATTAGTAGCTATTATTCAACTGCATACCAACAATGAGGCTTGAGTCAAGGGAGCCCAGGGCCAATGTTCCTCAGGCCCAATCCCAATTAGGAGAGGAGTCAGGCAGGGGTGTGTACTCGCTCCCCTGCTATTTAGCCTTTTTCTTTCTGACTTACCATCAGCTAGCCAAGTAAAGATAACTCATGCACCTAGGATTGGAAATAGCTTACTGGGCCTCTTGCAGTTTGCAGACGACATAGTTTTATTGTCGCAAACAGAGATTGGAATCAAGAGGGCTGTAGACCAACTGCAAGAGTATTGCCAGATAAACGGTTTGAAATTAAATGCACTTAAGACCAGGATTTTGGCTGTGGGCAAGAGGAAAATTCCTCTTAGCTGGAAGATGAGAGTTGGTACCATTGCCCTAGTAACATCCTTGACATACTTGGGAGTTGCCTTCAGTGCAAGAGGAACTTGGTCAACTCATTTGAAGATGAGAGCAGGGAAAGCTTTGCAATCATCAAGGGCTTTGATAAGGGCCTTTAACATCTCTAAGGGGATCTCGGTTTCAGACACCTTGAAAGTCTAAGGCCAAGATCCCCCCTATGCTGCTCTTTGGAATAGAGCTGGTTCCTTTCCCAGATATAATAGTGCTGGAAAGAGTCCAGAATTATTTCTTGAGGAGACTGCTTAGAGTGGGGCCAAGTGTTCCGGGGGCAATTTTGAGGGCTGAAACGGGAATTCCATCTATTTCAATGCTCGCCAAGAGGGCTTATATGAGATATTGGCTGAGATTGCTTAGCCAGGACGTGGAATTAGCTATACAACACTGCTTAAGAGAGGAGTTGTTATACAATGGGATCCGGTCTTATCCTTGGCTCCAATATTTAGCCAGGTTGATCAGAGAAATGGGATTTTCCTTTGAACATTTCTCTGGGAAATCCCTTATTGGGATTAGGGAGGAAATCTTCCAGAGATTAAAAGATATGGCAGACCAAGAAGAGATGGTCAGTGTACGAGCCTGGAAGGTGGCTCCTTATTTGGGTGATTTTAAGATCTCTACTCACCAAGAAAGATATCTGGACATATTGTCTAATCCAAAACTATGCAGGGCATATACCCTCTTACGTTTGCAACTTGTTGAGACGGCAGTGATTGAGGGTAGATGTAAGCGGATTCCACTCCCTCGAAGATTATGTAGCTGCTATGCAAATGTAGTGGAAACCACCCAACATTTCCTTTTGGTCCAAGGGTATTTCAGCTTATGTCACAGCCAGCGATGGAAAGCTTGACCGAGTATCAGTCTTAGAGTTTCCAAAAAGCCTTATTTCATAGTTCCTTTGGTGCAGCCCTTCTCTGGCTGGTAGGATATGATGATGCAGATGAAGCTCAACAAGCTGATCTCAACCAAGTGAGAGAGATAGAAAGATAGCTTCCCTCTTTGTCTTGTCTCCCCCCTTAAGTACATTTCCAGGGTCTTTTGTTTGATTTCCCCCCCAGGTGACTCTGTGCTTTCAGTCACGTCCACAGGAAGAAATCCATTCGCAACTCAATGGCCTCTGGCTAGTGTCTGCAGAGGTGTTTAGGCTTTTTCTGAATACACATTCGGCATGACTTTGCATTTCTCCATTGCATGAAGTGAGTTTCCAGTTCTCAACCTCCACATTACATACATGTTTAACCTTTACCTTTACATATTCGTTAGACCTGTAGTCTACATGTAGCCCAGTATCTCCTTGTGACACACAGGTACAGCATTGTCCTTCAAACTGGTGTATTGATGCTGTGCTATAATAAACCAAACCAGGTCATTAAGTGTGAATTCTTTCATAATATTTTCAACTCTAAGATTGGCTTCGATCAAACTAAACACTGGTGTCGAATATTTATTGTTGCTTGGTACAAAACTTGGCTGTAGATCAAGGGCTGAAATGTCCTTCAGAGTTCTGACTGAAGATTGTTTCACAGATGTTGGGGGTTGTAGAACATGATCTCTGTTTGTACATTCTTGGTAGATTACCATAATTGTTCCATGAAGAGTACATTTTTCCGTCAGCTGTATCTTCTTGGAAATCTATGTTGTCGATAGCACAATACATGAACTTTCCATGATCAATTCCAGGAGGGATGTACATGCCTGAATTGGCTACTTTGCACAAGGCAGCTGAGAGCATCACGGTCCATCCAACTCAAAAGAGGTTCATTAATGTACCCCCTTCCCTCCTGCCCCCCCCCAACAACAACCCCCTTTTCCTCAGTAACTCACCAACCCAATTTCAGACAGAATCAGATCCAGGAGTAAGCCATCTTGCAAAAGGTTCAACTTCAAAATGCAGGGAGGAGGGAGGAAAAAAAAACCAGCAACAAATCGACTACTTTGCACAAGGCAGCTGAGAGCAGCACAGTTCATCCAGCTCACAAGATTGAGGATCATGAATGTACCCCCTTCCCTCCTGCCCCTGGGGCCTTGGGCCAACTCAGAACAGTGAAGGGAAATTCTGTCAAGCCACCACCCATACCCGTCAAAGGTTCAAGAAAATGCAAGAAATAAGGTCCACCAACAACAATCCCCTTTCCTTCAGTTAATCACCAACCCTATTTCAGACAAACAGAGAGCCAGGTGTAAACCTTGTAACCCTGGTCTTGTTTCAAATTCAAAATGTAAGGAAAAAACAACCCCAAATTGGTAATTCAGCACAACACAGCATTAATGTTCCACCAAGCTCACAAGATGGATGATGCACCCTCTTCCCTCCTGCCAGTGGGGGCTTGGGCCATCTCAGAACACTGAATGAAAATTCTCTCAAGCCACCCACACCCCTCAAAAGTTCAAAAAATGCAAGAACCGCCACTTCTACAAGACTATTTTTACTTTAAAATATTTTTTGGCATGTTCAGTATCATTATTTTATTGTATTTCTTTTACAAAATTTATACCCTGCTCTTCCTGCACAGACAGCCTAGAGTGGCTGATGATGTCATATTATTATTATTATTTTATTAACATTTATATAGCACCAGCCATGTGCCTGGCGCTGTACAGAACATAGAAATAGATGCAGTCCCTGCCTGTGGCTTACAATCTAAAAGACAAGGAGGGTGAGACAGGGAGAGGGGACAGTGGGAGAGACAGGGGAGAAGACAAACAAATATTCAGGTGGATGCAAAGTCTCAGGTGCATGTGCTTGGCTTGGTTACAATCAGGTTGGTTGCAGCAGTCTGCAGAGGAGGGCAGACAGTAAGTATATGGGGAGCGACTAGCAGGCATTGGGAAAGGCGGCAGGGGAAAAGTGGGTCTTGAGGTATTTGAAGGAGCGGAGGGAGGGGGCAAGGCGGATGTGGGTAGGGAGGGAGTTCCAGGCATGGGGGGCAGCGAGGGAGAAGGGTCGAAGGCAGTTAGGTGAGCAGGAGAAATGAGGGAAAGTGAGGGAGGGGACAGAGGAAGAGCAGAGAGTGCATGCAGGAGTGCGTAGGGAGATTAGGTTCGAGAGGTAAGGGGGAGCTCGGTTGTGGAGTGTTTTGAACATGAATACCAGGAATTTAAACAGGATACGTTCAGGAAGGGGGAGCCAGGGAAGAGAGAAGAGGAGAGGCTGCACATGATTGAAGCGACGGGCAGAGTGAATGACCTTGGCAGCAGAGTTTTGGATTGCGATAAGGGGGGACAGGTGAGAGCGAGGGAGGCCAGCAAGGAGGAGGTTGCAGTAATCGAGGCGAGAGAGAACCATGGCATGAACAAGGGTTTTGGCCGAGGAGGTAGAGAGAAAGGGGCGGATCCGAGCAATGTTATGGAGGGCGAATCGGCAGGATTTGGCAACAGAGTCAATGTAAGGTTTAAAAGAGAGGTGCGTGTCAAAGATGAAGCCCAAGCTACGGGCTTGGAGAACAGGATGGATGGTGACTCCATCGATGCAGATGGGCAGGTTAGAGGGAGAGGAAGAGGAGGGAGGAAAAATGAGGAGTTCGGTCTTGGCCATGTTGAGCTTGAGTTGACGTCGGGACATCCAGGCGGAGATATCAGAGAGGCAGTTGACGAGGCGTGAGTGGACAGAAGAGGAGAGAGAGGGGGTAGAAAGATAGAGTTGGGTGTCATCAGCGTAGAGATGATATTGGAATCCGTGGGAGGCAATAATTTTGCCAAGGGACAGGGTGTAAATAGAGAAGAGGAGAGGGCCAAGGACAGAGCCTTGGGGGACCCCAACCGAAAGGGGGAGGGAGGAGGAGTTTGACTCGGGGAGCGAGACTTTAAAGGAGCGGTCAGAGAGGTAGGAGGAGAACCAGTCAAGGACAGAGCCACGGAAGCCCAAAGAGTAAAGCGAGTCCAAGAGAAGCAAGTGGTCGACTGTGTCAAAGGCAGCAGAGAGGTCAAGGAGGACAAGAATGGAGTAGAGGCGCTTAGATTTAGCGACAAGTAGATCATTGGTGATCTTGGCCAGGGCAGTTTCAGTAGAGTGGAGGGGGCGGAAGCCGGATTGGAGAGGGTCCAGGGAGGAGTTGGCAGAGAGGAGGTCCAGGCAGCGGGAGTAGACAACACGTTCCAGAAGCTTTGAGACAAAGGGAAGGAGGACCATCTCAAGTATGCTGCAGAGTTGAGCTATGATGATGTCATAGCTCAACTCTGCAGCATATTTGAGATGGTCATCATCAAAATTCTTCATCTACATGAAAATACAAAAAAAAACCAACAACCCATTGCCCATGCTTTGCTCACAAACCTACACACGGGACATGACTTTTGAGAACTTCCTACACATGCAACACAGCAAATGAGTTACTGACTGGGTTATTAACCCAGAAATTGTTTCCTGAAACAGCTTCATGACTTGAATGCATCTAGTTTGAGAATAAGATCATATGGCCAGGGTCCTGTGTTCATTATGTTTCCCCATTGGGAAAAATGCAGTGAACACAGGGCCCTGCAAATGGAACAACACATTGTATAATATTACGTTTGTAAATGAATGCATCAAGTTTGAGCTCATCTGGTACAACACATTGTTAATATTATGTCTGTAAATTAATGCATCAATGTTGAGATCATATGGCACAACACATTGCATAATATTATGTACAGCAGAGGTAACAGTTGGGATCTTTGCATTCATTTTCCAGTCTTCTCAAACGTAATTGCTTACAATGCACACAGCATTTCAGTTTTCTTTAAATCTAGCAGTCCAAATCCTTTGTCTGTGCTGAGCATCTAAAATTTTCAGACATGTCACTGAAAGCTAAAGGGGCTCATCATGCTTTGAATTTTGTCCAGTGAAGAGTAAGCCATATTCTTAGTTGGTGTAAACTGGGATTACTTCATTAAAGTCAACACTGCTTTGCTGATTTACACCAGCTGAAGATCTGGCCCATTATGCACTTCTAACTATACACATAAAGTTGTAATGGGCTGTGCTGAAGTGCAGCATTCCACCTCCTGATGGAAATATATGTCTGGGAGTCTGGCAACTTTTTTAGTTTTTGTTTGCTGAGAGTAAAATTTGGCATTAATCTATTAAGGATGAAAGTCTCATGAGCCTGTTCGAATAAGCATCTGTAATTAACTGTTGAACTTCTGAGAACAAGAACACCTTGGAATTGCTCGAGAATGAATGTGCATATATCTTTGTGCTGTCCTTTTCTACACCAAAGCAAGCATCAAAGGACAAGGACAAACACCAAAGAACAAGAACATTTTTTCCTTATGTGTGTGAAGAATAAGACCTCTTTTTACACCAGTGATGAAGCAGGTTACAGAATCCGATTCCCTTCAACTAACCGAACCCAAGAGACTGAACTGGTCATTCTTTCTTTAAAAAAAAAAATGTTTAAAAGTGGGTTGTTTCAAATGGAACAGCTTTATCAAAAGCATTATTTACTAGAAAAACAAACTTGTGATAACTAATTTTTAAAATAGATGTATGGTGCCCAGAGCCAGGTGGCTCACAGCCAGGCTTAATGGAAAGTTGGCTCTAGCCAATGAAAAACCAATAACTGTAACTAAATAAAGCAAGTGTGCCTGCAGCCTCATAAATGTATCCTTGTCTCTGTCAGTGGGGGTAGGGATGGGGGAGGGAATGTGAGTGGGTTTTGGGGTTTTTGGTTTTTTTTACATTGCGGCTGTTCATTTCAATGGCCGCAATGTAAAAAAATCTGGCATGAGGAACCAGTACTGGTACCCCAGATTACCGGGTTAATCCGAAACTGCAGATACAGCAAAATACCGGCAGTTTCAGATACCGGGGGAACCGAAATTCCCATCCCTACTATGCCTGTTGTGTGTGGTACCTCAGTGGCTCCTCTCCCTCTCCCACCTCCCTTCCCATTTCCCTTGTGTGGGTGTTCCCTTTTGTCCCTTCTGGCTTCGTTTGCCCTCAGCCAGCCATGTCTGTGTCCTGCCCCTCCCCGGTGCCTTCTGGGTGTTTTGACCACGGCCGGAAATCGGCATCACGTCTGTTGCGCTGCCCCAGGCCGTGGTCTGGCGGCTGGATTCCCTGCCATAGTCCCGCTCCTGTCTGTTCGGGGATCTCCTTGACCATGGGGGATGGTTGTTCAGTTCACCACCGCTGGGAATCCACTGTGGTGACTCGGGGCTGCGTAACGTCTGAAATCACCCAGACATAGCCATTAACAAAGAAAAGATCGGTACACCAAGTTTCTTGTAAAAAAAAGATATCAAATTGCTACAAAAAGGACAAAAAGTCAGAATCCCCCATTTTACTCCTTATACTTGCAATATTCCAAGACAGAAAAGAATAAATACATTGGCCTTCTTAAATTTCCTAACGTAAGTCAGTCTTGACTATTATTCCCACCAACCTCCATATTAAACTCAGCCTTGGAATCTGCTGCAATACTAGTTGTTCCAACAGATACGCCCTGTTCCTTCTCTACTTCTCACCTTTCTCCCCTTATCTCCCCCTCTCACCTTTCTCCCCTTATCTCCATCCAAAATTTATTTATTTATTATATTTATTTAATAAATTTATACCCCGCCCCTCCTGCCATGCAGCCCGGGGTGGCTTCCAACAATTTTAAAATACAATAAAACCATTTAAAACTCTCATAATCATAGTAATACTTAATAAAATATTAAAACAGGGCTAAAGTTATAAATATAATAAACAAACTAAAATAACCAAAATAGGTGGGGGAGCTAAAATGCCTCACCCTACCCACCCTCCCTCCCAAAGGCCTGGGCGAACAGCCAAGTTTTGCAACTTCGCCGGAATGTCAGCAGGCTAGGGGCCAGGCGAGCTTCCTCCGGAAGGAAGTTCCAAAGCCGTGGCCCAGCCACCGAGAATGCCCTCTCCATTGTGGCCCGCCACTTAACACGGGGGACCTCCAAGAAGGCACCCCCGGCAGACCGCAGGAGCCGCTCTGGGGCGCGGAGGGCGAGGCGGTCCCTGAGGTATGAGGGGACCAGACTGTGTAGGGCTTTATAGATCATCACCAAAACCTTGAACCTGGCTTGGCACGCTATCGGCAACCAGTGCAGAGCTCGGAGCACAGGTGTAATATGCTCCCGACAGCCTGTCCCCGAAAGGAGATGAGCCGCCGCATTCTGCACTAGCTGCAGCCTCTGGACCAGGAACAAGGGAAGCCCCACGTAGAGCGCGTTACAGTAGTCTAGCCTCGAGGTGACGAAGGCATGGATGAGGGAGGCCAGGTCTGAACTTGAGACATACGGACGCAGCCTACGCACCAGATACAGATGGCGGAAGGCAGCCTTAGCGACTGCCTCCACCTGCCGCTCCAGGCGGAGGTCCACGTCCAGTATCACCCCCAGACTCCGAACCTGCTGAGCTATAGGAGGGCGAACCCCCCCCAACCAGGGGGGCCACTACCTCTTTCACTCTCCCCACCAACATCACCTCCGTCTTATCGGGGTTGAG
>QEPC01007864.1:484323-497870 GCA_003113815.1 Sphenodon punctatus | reverse complement strand
GGGGGGGGAGGGGACAGGACAGCCCACGTGGCTGCCCTCTGCGTTCCCCCCCCAGCCCCCAACCTCACAGTTAGGTGTTTTTCTCCCCGCAGGTGTCCAGCGGGGATGGGAGCAGCGGCGGCGGCCCCAGTAGTGGATGGCGGCAGCGGCAGCGGCGGCGAGGCAAGCAAAGCCCCCCACACCAGCAGCAAAGCAGGTAAGTGATGGTAATCCCCCAGCAGGCTCCTGCAGCTCAGCCGCTGTCCCCGGGGCTTTATGCCCCCGCTACTTCCGGGTGGGGGGGGAGGGGACAGGACAGCCCACATGGCTGCCCTCTGCGTTCCCCCCCTAGCCCCCAACCTCACAGTTAGGTGTTTTTCTCCCCGCAGGTGTCCAGCAGGGATGGGAGCAGCAGCGGCGGCCCCAGCAGCGGATGGCGGCGGCAGCGGCGGCGAGGCAAGCAAAGCCCCCCGCACCAGCAGCAAAGCAGGTAAGTGATGGTAATCCCCCAGCAGGCTCCTGCGGCTCAGCCGCTGTCCCCGGGGCTTTATGCCCCCGCTACTTCCGGGTGGGGGGGAGGGGACAGGACAGCCCACGTGGCTGCCCTCTGCGTTCCCCCCCCTAGCCCCCAACCTCACAGTTAGGTGTTTGAAAGGAATAATTGAAGAAGTACAGTCCTGTCTTCAGGAAGTGGCCAAGGATACAAGATCTATAGTTACTTACTTAATTGGATTTAGTAGACACAAAAATATCCATTGATGGAAAATCTAAAAGAACATTTATGTCAATGGAAGGTCATGTTGCATCACAGAGTCATTCTTTGTCTTGTGATCCAAAATCTATTCTATTGAAAATATTCTCTCTCCCAAATGGAGTCATTCCTGCCTGGTATACCAAATTCTTTATAAGAAAACATTTGTGGACTTTAATAAATCGTAGACTCCAAATGACAGAAATAGTTAGGTTTTATTTTTTGTCCCCTACTGATCAAGTCTTGGGGCTGGTTATTCATTTTAGAGGCATTTTTCCAGTAAAGAGAATTTTAGCAGCAAGGGAATTTCTAAAGTCGCGAAGAATTTTGGTTTCCAGTGGTTTTTTTTGATGGCTGAATCGGATGGCTTTGGGGGCTGTCAGAGCCCCCCGTCAGGGCCGGCCCCCACGAGATCACAAGTCCCGGAGCAGGACCCCGCTCTTACCTCCCTCCCCCGAGAGCTCATTAGATGCAGCGCTGCTGGCTGCAGGGCCTGCTACAGCACCAGGGAATCCCTCCCCTGCACGGCGGATGCCGGCGGTGCCACTGGACGCAAAGGACGTAGGGGCTGGACGGAGTGACAGGATGGGTGAGGCCATGCCCCCCCAGATGCCGTTCAGCACACCTCCAGGTGCCGCAATTCACTCGGCATGGGTAATTCATGTGGAGAGACCGGCCTGAGAGCAGAGCTAAGTGATTGGATTGTATTAGTGTGATACGTATTGTGAAACTGAGTTTCCTTCCCCTGTGATTCCTTGAGCGTGTGTGAGAAGTATGGTGTGTGTGTGAGTACCCCCTCCTGGTTCCTTTCCCACCTCCATCATGAGCATCTCCCCTTCCCTTCATGCCTGGGTTCCCCTTCCTGGTTTTCCACACCAACAACACACCTTCTACCCCTTCCCCCTACTGGTGTGGGTTATCAGCGGTGTGTGTATGGGGATTGGCCCGAGGCTCCCTGTAATTGCTTGACACCCTATGCTGATAGGGATCTTGCCTCAGTGAGGCTTATTGATCCACGCACTATCCTGATGGGCATTCATACCTCAAAAGAGTCCTTCCAAGCTAGAGCCCGGGTGCGTGATTGGTTAAGTGGGTAGGCAGGAAGTGGACCTTGGGGTCTGGGGGTTCTGCTTCCTTCCCCTTCTCCCTTTTACCCCTGTGACAAGGGATCCTTGGGGGGGGGCCTGGTCCCTTCCCTTTCTCTCCCTGCCCCTGTGAAAGAATCACCAGCCTGTTACCTCCCCCCTGTGTACAAGCCATGAGTAACTCTATAGATTTGGCCCAAGAAATAGGGCAACCGGTACATGCAGTGCAGTCTCTAGCAATGGAGCTTAAGGACTTAAGGAAAAACCAACAGGCCTTAACCACCTCTGTGGCCCAACTCCGAGCCCAGACAGACCCTGGGGAAAACCCACCGGCTATAGCTCCTATACTGGTGGCTGCCTCGGTGGCCATGGTTCCCCCGCCAGCCATGATACCCTGGGAGCCTAGGGGGCCCCAAATAGAAACGTTTTCTGGGGACCGGAAGGCTTTCTAGGGGTTTCTGGCCTATGTAGGCTCACGTTTACAATGCAATCTCAAACATACGCCACTGATAAATTGAAGGTGGCTTGTATCATAGGAAATCTAGGGGGCACGGCGCTAGAATGGGCCACAACGCTGTTGAAGGGGGATAGCCCCCTGCTATCTAACTATGATAACTTTATTAAAGAATTTATGTTTCTTTTCGACCACCCCCATCAGGTCCGTGATGTGGAGACTGCCATCATGTCACTACGTCAAGCAAAAGGAGGACTGCTTGAATACATTACCTTGTTCCAGCAGTTGGCCCTCAAATTGCAATTGCCTAACGCCGTCATTCAAGTTATGTTTCGCAAGGGTCTCGCCGATGAATTAAAGACCAACTAGCTTTCACGAACCTTCCCGAGATATGGGGAGGACTAGCCACGTTGTCCCTAAGATAGACGATCACCTTGTGGAGAGACGACGAGAGCGGAGACAGAAACCCCATTTCGTTGTCCCTCGTTCAGTCCCTCCAGCACTCCCTCCGACCATCCCGCCTAAGGCCACTGAGACTGAGCCCATGCAACTTGGAGCTTCCCAAAGTCCACTTGCCTTAGAAGAGAAAGAACGGAGGCGGCGTGTGCGGGTCTGCTTCTACTGCAGGGAACCCAATCATTTTGTTTATGAATGCCCATCTTTAACACCGCAGCGCCGAGCCCTGGGAAACGCCAGGGGTCAGGAAGGACAGGGCCCCCCCTGACCATGAATCTAATCCCCTCTACGAATGGAGCCATGTTGCTTCACCTAAGGGTTCCTCTAACCATTTGTATAGACCCAAGCCATTCTCTTGCGGTATGGGCCCTAGTGGATTCAGGGGCCACTGGGAACTTTATGGACATAACGTTAATTAAAGGCCATACCATTCATACCCTGCCCAGACCCCACTCCAAAGCAGTATACTCTATCGATGGGTCCTCCTTGAAATCTGGACAGCTCACCACACAGACAATACCCCTTCGATGTCATTTGGGACCTCATACGGAGACGTTGTCCTTCGACGCAGTATGTACCCCTCTGTTTCAGGTAGTCTTGGGATTACTCTGGCTAGACCAACACAACCCCCAGATGAATTGGACCAAGCGGCAGATCTCATTTCCTTCCCCGTATTGCAAGCCGACGTGCTGGCACCCCCAACCTATGGTGCTTGGATTGCTCGCAACAACCGCGGAAGCACCGTCACTCCCCTTCCAGCCCCCCGAGGAATATGCAGACTATACTGAAGTCTTCAACGTAATCCGGGCCACTGAATTACCCCCACACCGGGTATATGACTGCCCCATTGACTTACTCCCAGGGACAGAGCCTCCATTCGGCTGGGTTTATGCACTCTCCACCCCCGAACTATGAACCTTACGACAATACCTCAACGAGAACCTTCAAAATGGGTTTATTCACCACTCCTGCTCCCCTGCTGGGGCGCCCATCTTTTTTATGGCAAAGAAAGATAGCAGGCTCCACCCGTGCATAGACTATCAAGGACTTAATGCTATCACCATAAAGAATCGTTACCCCTTACCTCTCATTCCTGAACTTCTTAATAGACTCCAAGGTGCGACCATCTATACCAAGTTGGACTTAAGAGGGGCTTATAATTTAGTGCGTCCGTTTAGTGTGTCCGTCCCGGGGACGAATGGAAAATGGTCTTTCGTACTTGTTATGGGCATTATGAATACTTAGAAATGCCATTTGGTGTTGCCAACGCTCCAGCGACCTTTCAACATTTTATTAATGACATCTTTTGAGACCTGTTAGATGTTTCCGTTATCGCATATCTTGATGACATCCTTATTTATTCCACCTTGTACGAACAGCACAGCCAACATGTACGACAAGTACTGCAAAGACTACAAGAGCATAAGTTATATTGTAAAGGAGAAAAGTGTGCCTTTCACTTGACCACTGTGGAGTTTCTGGAGTTCGTGATCTCTCCAAAGGGGGTTGCTATGGACACACAAAAGATTCAGGCCATCCAGCAATGGCCTACTCCAAAGATGGTCAAACCACTCCAGCGTTTCTTGGGAAGTACAAATTATTATCGACACTATATTCCTAATTATGCTGCTATCACCACCCCTCTTACCCAACTCCTCAAAAAAAATAACTCCTATGTTTGGGGACCCATGCAAGACCATAGTTTTGAATATCTCAAGCGTGCCTTTACACAGGTACTGTTGTTGCAACACCCCGTTTTTGAAAGATCCTTTTATGTGGAATCCGATGCATCCAGTACCGCCACCGGTGCGATACTTCTCCAGGAATCCACAGACCCCCTGCAACTTCTGCCCTGCAATTACTATTCTCGACAACTTACCCCTGCCGAACGTAATTACACGATATTGGACTGAGAGCTTCTTGCCATTAAGATGGTGTTTGAAACCTGGCGACATTATTTGGAGGGATCCTCACACCCAGTCACGGTCATTACAGATCATAAAAACCTCACCTTCCTGCAAACTGCACAAATCGCGAATGCCCGACATGCTCACTGGGCTTTATTTTTCGCTAGATTCTCTTTTATTATCCGTTACCATCCAGGAAGGCTGAATATTCTGGCGGATGCACTTTCCCGCTATTATGATGAACAAGAAGCAGCCAGGACTCTGAAGGGACCTCTTTTCGACACTCAGGTCTTTTCTGTAACCTATCTTCATCTGGACCAGCTCCAAGAAGCCAGCAAGACGGAGATGAAGGACCCTCAAGACCCTGCTGTCACCTTGGAAGAAAACTTATGGAAAAAACAGGGCCACATTGTGGTGCCTCCTTCTTGTAAGCCACAGATCCTGTGGGCCTACCACGATGCCCCTTTGGCAGTCCATCCAAGGCCCTACCATATGCTACATATGATTCGGCGGACTTTCTGGTGGCCTTCCGTAGCTCAAGATGTGCAACAGTACGTAGAGAAATGCACAATATGTGCACAAACCAAGGTTCCCCACAGAGCCCCCAGTGGGCTCTTATAACTGTTACCGACTCCGCGGGGCCCTTGGCAATGTGTAGGACTTGATTTTATTGTGGATCTACCCCCCTCCAAAGCATACAATACAATATTAGTAGCTGTGGACCATTTTACTAAAATGGCCCATTTTGTGGCCTGTAAAGGACTGCCGTCGGCCCATCACACCGCACTTTTATTTATACAACATGTGGTAAAATTACATGGGTGGCCCCTTGAGATCATTAGTGATTGGGGCACACAGTTTGTCTCCCGGTTTTGGAAGGCCTTATTTTCAGCCCTCCAAGTCAACTTGAAGCTGACCACAGCATATCACCCCCAGGCCAATGGCCAGGTCGAGCGTATAAATCAAAAGCTATAACAATATCTTCGATGCTACACAAACCATTTACAAGATGATTGGTACACATGGTTGCCCCTTGCTGAGTTTGCCCTGAATAATGCCCCAAACGCCTCCATCGGAGACTCCCCCTTTTTTGTCTCTTCCGGGTTCCATCCTCAAATCGGCATCCCTGACCATCCAGCTATACAGGTTCCTGCCACCGGCGCCCTCATTCAAGGGATTTGAGATGCTCAATGCATTGCAAGGACCACACTAGAACAAGCCCACCAGCGGTATAAGCAAGCCGCGGATAGATCTCGAACTGCGGCCCCCCCATTGGTCTCTGGGGACTTGGTCTTGGTCAGTCGATCACATTGCCCCTCTTCGCGTTCTTCCACGAAATTGGACGTCTGCTACATAGGGCCCTACCCTATTCTTCGGCAAGTGAATGGCATGACATATACTGTCCAGTTACCTCCACGCCTCTGGATACACCCTACCTTTCATGTATCCCTTCTAAAACAAAGCCCCGTGCCTCTACCTCAGATCCCCCTGCTCCCTTGAGCTTATCCCCAGATGGGTCCGAATACGAGATCCGGGCTATCCTTGACTCTTGTCTACACTATGGTGGCCTCCAATATCTGGTGGACTGGGCCGGCTTTGGTCCTGATGAATGCTCATGGGAACTGGCATTGGGGGGTTCAGCCCCTCATTTGGTCCAGTCATTCCACCTTCACCACCCTCACAAACCCGGACCATCCTGGCCCTTGGCCGGGGGCCTCGATGGAGCTGTACTGTCAGAGCCCCCCATCAGGGCCGGCCCCCATGAGAACACAAGTCCCGGAGAAGGACCTCTATCTTACCTCCCTTCCCCGAGAGCTCATTAGACACAGAGGCGCCGGCTGCAGGGCCTGCCGCAGCACCAGGGAATCCCTCCCTTGCACAGTGGATGCTGGCGGTGCCGCTGGATGCACAGGACGTAGGGGCTGGGTGGAGTGACAGGATGGGTGGGGCCATGCCCCCCAGATGCCGTTCAGTGCACCTCCAGGCGCATGCGGGGGGCGGGGCCCCAGATAGAAAAACCAGCGCCGCAGTTCACTTGGTGCTGGTGATTCATGTGGAGAGACCGGCCTGAGAGCAGAGCTAAGTGATTGGATTGTATTAGTGTGATACGTATTGTGAAACTTGTTTATTGCATTAGAGAGTGAGTGTTGAGTTTCCTTTCCCTGTGATTCCTTGAGCGTGTGTGAGAAGTACGGTGTGTGTGTGAGTACCCCCTCCTGGTTCCTTTTCCCCCTCCATCGTGAGCATCTCCCCTTTCCCCTTCCCTTCGTGCCTGGGTTCCCCTTCCTGGTTTTCCCCACCAACAACGCACTTTCTACCCCTTCCCCCTACTGGTGTGGGTTATCAGCGGTGTGTGTATGGGGATTGGCCCGAGGCTCCCTGTAATTGCTTGGCACCCTATGATGATAGGGATCTTGCCTCAGTGAGGCTTATTGATTCACACACTATCCTGACGGGCATTCATACCTCGATAGAGTCCTTCCAAGCTAGAGCCCGGGCGCATGATATCCCACTGCTATCCCACTGTTTGGAGGCCGTGGCGGATTGGATGCGGCGGAGCAGACTGAAACTCAACCCAGATAAGACGGAGGTTATGGTTGTGGGGAGGGCGAAGGGGGTGGTGGCCCCCCTGATTGGGGGGGTTTGCCCCCCTGTAGCTCAGCAGGTCCGGAGTCTGGGGGTCATATTGGACGCAGACCTGCGGCTGGAGCGGCAGGTGGAGGCAGTCGCTAAGGCTGCCTTCCGCCAGCTTTATCTGGTACGTAGGCTGCGTCCGTATGTCTCTGGCCCGGACCTGGCCTCCCTCATCCATGCCTTCGTCACCTCGCGGCTCGACTACTGTAACGCGCTCTACGTGGGGCTTCCCTTGTTCTTGGCCCGGAGGCTGCAGCTGGTGCAGAATGCGGCGGCCCGTCTTCTTACGGGGACGGGTCGCCGGGAGCACATTACACCGGTGCTCCGAGCGCTGCACTGGCTGCCGATAGTGTGCCGGGCCAAGTTCAAGGTCCTAGTAATGATCTATAAAGCCCTATACGGCCTTGGCCCCTCTTACCTTAGGGACCGCCTCGCCCTTCGCGCCCCGGAACGACTCCTGCGGTCTGCCGGGGGTGCCCTCCTGGAGGTCCCCCGTGTGAAGCGGGGGGCCACGATGGAGCGGGCATTCTCGGTGGTAGGGCCGCGGCTGTGGAACTCCCTTCCGGAGGAAGCTCGCCTGGCCCCAAGCCTTTTGATATTTCGGCGGAACTGTAAGACCTGGCTGTTTGCCCAGGCCTTTGGGAGGGAGGGGAGGGGGGGTGATTTTTAATCCCCCACCTATATATTTATTTATACCACCTTGTCTTATTAATATGTTTTATATTTGTATTTTAAAAGCGTTTTAAATTGTTTTATTGTTGTTAACCGCCCCGAGCTGCTGTGCAGGATGGGGCGGTATAGAAATCTATTAAATAAATAAATAAATAAATGATTGATTAAGTGGGTTGGCAGGAAGTGGACCTTGGGGTCTGGGGGCTCTGCTTCCTTCCCCTTCTCCCTTTTACCCCTGTGACAAGGGATCCTTGGGGGGTGGGCCCCTGGTCCCTTCCCTTTCTCTCCCTGCCCCTGTGACGGGCGGGCACAGTCCACTAGTAGATTTGGGTCATCAAGCGCATGGAAACGGTGGAGCTTGGGAACAGTATACCTCGTTTAATGGACCACTTTTGCAGGCTGAGGTAGCCATTACTAATATCTCAGCAGAGGACCAGAACCCTGATGTCACACAAGAATCCTTGTTGTGTATGCAGTTGGATCCACAGGTGTCTTTATATTTACCTTTACCTAACCCTCTCATCCTGGAAGGCCCTCTGTCAGTTAGTGATGCTAGGTACTGTGAAGGCACCTATCACCGATTTTTTTACACCATTGAAACAGCATGAGCATAAGACTCCTACATTAGTGGTAGGGCTGCCCATTGCAAAGCCGGTCCCTTTGTTTTAATCTAGGTTCAGATAAATTTAAAGAACAGGAGCATCATTGGATATCTGCCTTTCAATCTTTATCAGTTTTAGAACAAAGCCAAATTTTGGGCAGACTTGGAACTATTCAGACCAAATTGCATCAAGCTAATCCTGCGTTGGAAGCTTATATCGAGGTAGATCCTGATATGATCCAGGAAGCTTCAGTGGGTGCTAAAGGGGTACAAAATCCGGAAGATTTTAGATTTATAAGTGGGCCATCTTTAAGGCACATTTTGGGTACAGACAATTCTACTCCCCAAGCTAATGATGAATTAGAGGATTTTACTCTACTGGCCCAGAGTTTAAGCCATGGAATAGAAGGAGCATCCTTAGTCCAGAAGAATACCAACACATTGGATGCTCCGGATAGTGCTCTGGACCCTTCCCTAAAATGACATAAGCCTATTAGGTTGGCCTTGTCTATATTGTCTTGGAATATTTCAGGTTGGAGGAATAAAGCTTGTAGCTGTATCCTTTCATGTTATGGTATTACTACTTAAATCTTACCCTCCTTTTTTTCGGCATGGAGGCTAGCCCTCCCACATAAATTTGCAACTATATTAATGTCTATATTCCGCAATGAACTCCCCTTATTATAGTGATGATATTTGGAGCCTACTGGAAAGAACAATATTTAATTTAATGGATTTGTATCCTGCTGAAGGTCTCCTTATTACAGGAGACTTTAATGGTAGAATTGGAGAATCTCATATATTGGAGAGAGTGCCAATTTTGGATAGTCAGGTACTGGAATTGTTGCTCTTAAATAGGGCATCTAAAGATGGAGTTACTAATAGTGTGGGGCCATTGTTCAAAAACTTTATTGAGGCAACTGAGTTATTGATTTTAAATGGTTCTATGTCAGGGGATCTGCTAGGAGAGTATACATTTGTTTCACACTGTGGGAGAAGTGTTATCGATTATATGATGGCTTCAGAACTTTTGATCCCATATATTATTGATTTTGCTGTCTTGTCAGCACCTGATTCTGAATATTTTCCCTTGGTGACTTGGATTAATGTTCCTCTTGCTGTAGGAGAGGAGTTGCAGGGAAATTTGCTAAGTCTCCTGCTCTGATTTGGTTGGGGAATGGAGAGTTAAATGGTCGATTCAGACCCAGGAGACTATATCTGCACTCTTATCTCCCCAAATTTTGGAGATTTTCCTAGATAGCCACTTGCAACTGGCAGAAACCTTTTTTTTAAAAAAATTATTTTTTTAATATAAATTTTATTTTATTTTTTCATAAACATAAAAAAATTCAATAACTTACAAATCTAAGTCTACTAACAGTATAACTTGCTCCGTTGGTATGTTTTTATTGTCCCTTATATGTTATAATCCACCAGGTATGATCGAGTTTAATCTTTGACCGTGTGTCCTTGTATGTTCTCTATGCAGGAGAACCATCTTGTAGTGAATTTCTTCGATTTATTGTCCTGTGTTGCTGCTATTTTCTCCATTGAATACATACACCAGAGTCTTTTTATCCATTCGGTCTCTGATAATTTTTTTGCTGTTTTCCAGTTACGTGCAATGATATTTAGTCAGGCCAGAGTCATAAGTGTGCAGGTTTCTTGGTGTTGTTTAATTAGAGGTATTTCCGGGTATAATCCCATTAATACGGTTTCTGGACAGAAAGGTATGGTCAATCCTGTGGCCTTTTTCATATAGGTCCATACTATACACCACAGCTGATGTACCTTGGGACAAGACCACCAACAATGAAGGTAAGTGCCCCGTTCCCCGCAACCCCTCCAGCATTGATCGAGGCCTCCACCATCTATTTTTTTGAAGTGAATTGGGGTTAAATAATATCTCAAAATTACCTTGATTTGCGTTTCTTTAATTTCTAGTGAGTTCGCACAGTTATGCATGTGGTATCCAATTTTTTCAATCTGTTGTTTCTCTAATTTTTTTCCCAATTCACGTTCCCATTTTTTTATGTATGTGATTGGTTTATTGGCTTTGACCTTGATCAGTGCCCCACAAATTCTTGCTATTAAGCCCTTGTTGGCGGTATGGCTGAATAAGATTTTTTCTAAGGTCATGGGTTTTCTGGTATAGTGTTGTATTTTGTTTTTGTCCATGAATCTGTTTTTTATTTGGAGGTATTGTAATGTGTCTATTTTTGTTTTGGTTGTTTCTCGCAGTTCTTGTATTGTTATGAAATGGTTGTCTTTAAATAATTGTTCTGCTCTGTGAATGTTGTATTTGTTTAGTGTTTTTCTTAAATTCTTTGCTGTATTGTCATTACATGACGCCTGGGTGTTTATAGGTGTATAAGGTGAAGCATCTGGGGATATTTTTAATTTTTTTTGTGTTAAGTGCCAATGTTGTATGGTAGAGTGTGCGAATGGGTGCTCTGCTATTTTCCTTGAATTTGCTTTTCCACAAGTAGTTATCATTTCTTGTAAATTTGGGTTATCTAGTAATTTTTTTTCTATTTCCACCCAGATAGTGTTCTTCGTAGGGTGGTACCAATATCTTAGTGTTCTAAGTGCAGCTGCTCTAAGGTAAGTTTTTATATCTGGCATATTAATGCCTCCCTTCTCTTTTTTTCTGATCAGTGTTTTATTTATTCTATGTTTTTTACCTTTCCATACTGCATCCAGCATGGCTTGTTCACACTGTTTTATAAATTTGGGTGGGATTTGTATAGGTAGGGCCATAGCCTTGTACAAGATCTTGGGTAATGCTATCATTTTGAATAGATTGATATTTCCCAACCAGGAAGTTTTGAGTCTTTGCCATTTTGAAATCTCGCTACGTATTTGGTTTAAAATGGAGGGGAAGTTTGCTTTGTATAATTTTGTATGATCTTTTGTGATGTTTACCCCCAAATATTTGAACTGTATTTCAGCTACCGCAAAGGGTATTCGGTCTGCGATGGCATGGGTTTTCAAATTGTTCTTGGTAAGTATAAGGGCCTGTGATTTTGGGGGGTTATTTTTATATCCTGAGATCTTACTAAACTGATTTATGAGTGTGAGGATTTTTGGAATCGTTGTATGTGACTTAGTGATATATAGCAGTATATCATCTGCAAATAGGGACAATTTTGTGGTGTGTCTGATTTATCTGTATGCCCGTGATGTCTTGATCTTGTCTAATAGCACATACTAAAAGTTCTAAAGTAATATTAAATAAGAGGGGGGATAGTGGGTAGCCCTGCCTGGTTCCTCTTGTCAGGAGGAATGAGTCTGTTAATTCACAATTAATTAATATTCTTGATCTGGGGTTTGAGTTGATGGCTTTAATTGTTCTTATAAAGTTACCTTTGATTCCCATATGCTCTAATATTTTGTATAGACATTCTGGTTCCGCCCTGTCAAAGGCCTTCTCCGCATCAGCAGATAATATTATTACTGGTTGGTCGGCCTTTTGGGCTGCATAATTCAAGTTAACTATTCTTCTTATGTTGTCTATCCCTAGTCTGTTTGGTATGAATCCCGTTTGATCGGTGTGGATTACTTCACTGATTATTGCTGCTAGTCTGTTGGCTAATATTTTTGTGAATATTTTGTAATCTGTGTTGAGCAAAGATATTGGACTGTAGTTGCCACATTCCTCTGCATTTCTACCTGGTTTGGGTATTAGGGTGATAATTGCTTCGTAGAATGTTGTTGGCATTTTTTGAGTACTCAGTATGTTGTTGAATGTGTTTGTTATGTGTGGTATGATTATTTTACTTAAACGTTTTGTAAAATTCTACTGGCAGGCCATCAGGTCCACCTGCCTTGTTTCTTTTTAAATCTTTAATTGTGCATTTGGTCTCTTCTTCTGTTATTGTAGAATTAAGGTATTTTATCTGGTCTCTCTTGAATTTGGGCATGTTGTATTTATTAATACATTCTGTTATTTTTTCAGGGTCTGGGTTCGAGGACATGTACAGCTTCTGATAGAACTCTACAAATGTTCTTTGTATTTCTTGCTGTTTTGATGTTTTGCTTCCATCCTGCATTTTTATTATTGGGATGGCAGCTTTTGTTCTTTTAGTTTTTGTTAATTGTGCTAAAGCTCTGCCTGGTTTATTACAGTTTTTAAAATAAAAGCTTTTAATTTTTCTCAGTTGTTCTGTGATTTTTTGCATTTCTATTGTGTCTATTTCACTGCGTATCTTTTGAATTTCGATTTGGTTACTCTTGGTAGGAAATCTGCTGTTTTCTATTTCTAGGCTTGCTAACTGTTTAAGAAGGGCATCATTCCTTCCTCTTCTCATCTTATTCATTTTTGCTTTTATAGCTATGATTTTACCCTGTATTACAGCTTTCATTGCCTCCCATAGTATTTTTTTTGGGGGTGGGGGGTGGGATTGTACCGTTCCTATGTTTAAATCAAAATATTCCTTAAGATCTTCTTCTATTTGTTGTTTTATCCACTCATTTTTTAATATTCTTCTATCCAATTGCCAACTATGAGATTTTTGCTTTGTGGATGTATTCCAATTAAAGGTAGAGACCAGCGCATTATGATCTGAAAAGGTGATGGGTATTATTTCACACTTACAGCAATTGTGTAGTGTGTCTTTTTCTGTTATCAAATGGTCTATTTTTGTGTATGTGTTGTGTCTGTTCGAGTGGAAGGTGTAGCTTCTTGTTCTGGGGTTTAAGCATCTCCAGACATCTATTAAGCCATGTTGGGATAAGGTTGTTGCTATGTGTTTGTGGGTGTGAGTGAGTTGTGTTTTTGTGGAGTGATCTAGTGTTGTCAGTGGGGAATTAAAGTCTCCTTGAATGATTAATAAGCCTTCTGTATGTTGCGTGATCAGGGGGATGTATTTTTGAAAGAATTGGTGTGTTATTATTATTATTATTAACAAACATTTATATAGCGCCAGCAGTGTACCTGGCACTTTACAAAGTAATAAAATAGACATGGTCCCTGCCCCTAGGGCTTACAATCTGAGAGACAGGAGCT
>QEPC01007864.1:468523-482785 GCA_003113815.1 Sphenodon punctatus | reverse complement strand
CTGGATTCTGTTAGAATGGCTTCTTTGTCCTTATATTTTAAGAACTTGATTATAATGGCCCTGGGCGGGTCAGAGTCTTTTGGTTTGGGCCTTAGTGTTCTGTGTGCCCTTTCAATTTCTATGTTGTGGAGCTGAGGTTGATCTGGGAAATTATGTTGAAAAATCTGCATTAACATCTCCTGCATCCCCTCTGCTTCACTGTTTTCTTTAATTCCCATTATGCAAAGGTTGCTGCGTCTGGATCTGTTCTCCAGGTCCTCGCATTTGAATCTCAGCAGGGTTAGGAATTCTTTTATTTTTGCTAAATCACTGTCAGAGTTTAGCGCCTGATCCTCTAAGTTGGAAATTCTTTCCTCTGCCTGATCAAGTCTTTTTACCATGATTTCTAATTTTTTATTCCTCTCATCCACCACTTTATTTACTGTACTGATTTTTTCAAGTACTTCAATTTTGTCCTTTTGGGCTTCTGCCCTTGATGCCTGTATTTCCATCCTGGAAGCCTTTATTTCAGCCAGGATTGTTTCTATGGTGAATTGCTCTTCCATTTCTGTGTCCCCATGGGTGTTGGGTAACATCGCGGCCGCCATCTTGTCACTCACCCCAGTGTCTTCTTGTGCAACCTCAGCTGCTTGTTTCTGTTGCCACATGCAGGTCAGAGGTCTTTTTCCCCCTGTTTTTTTTTGGTGGGCCCATGCCCCAGACCTTCACCTCGCAGGTGCTGTACTTTGGTTTTTCAAATTCTGTTGCTGTTTTTTTAAAGCGCTGAGTCGGGTTTGCCGGAGGAGTGCGGTATCGGCGTGACCTGACTACTCGTGCATGCGCATAGCCCCCTAGAGACCATTTTAAAGGCATATGATGATTTGGTTATCATGTTGCATCCTTTTTTAGTGGCTCGTCCAAACAACAAACAGGGGACATACAAGAAAACAGACTGGTTTGATAAATCTTACAGGTTGGCCAAGCATGAATTGAATCGTCTAGTCCATGCTATGAAGGGAAATAGCTCTGATTGTGTATTAGTAGATACATTTCTTATAGCAAGGAAAGAGTATAAAAATCTCCTGAACTACCCATAGAGAAGGTATCCATCCTGTTTCTGAAAATCACCTACAGAAGCAGGTAACTTCTTTTCCCATAGTGGGGTTCAGAAAAGTGTGTGGGAGGGAGCAAGCTTGCAGATTTACTGATAAAAATTATGGTGTTCTTCAAAAAGCAGCCATCACGAGTGTGGGATTCTCTTTGCTACTTCTATTGTGTGGTGGTCATGACTTCTCTGAGCCAAACTGATCTTACTGTTTTTGTCTGTTGTGAGCAGAAGGAGCAGGAGCCACTGCTCTCAAGCAATTGCTAACCTAGTTCCAAGGGACTTGGCTGAAGAACAGAGAGTACATTGAGGTAGGTGCCAAGAGACATTGCTGTAAGTTGGAATGCACTTTAATGAATTATCTCCAGAGTGTTTTAGCAACTTCAGTTGCTGCCTGCCTGGCATGTTGTGTGCACCACACTTCTGCATATCATTTGCAAGGGGGAAAGGTAGGGGGAAAGGTGTGTGTGTGTAACATGTTATGCTTTCATTCAGGACTTGTCTTTGCACCCATTGTAGTACAGTGCATAATAGGGATGGGTGAACGCAGTTCAGAAGTTCAGTTTGGACCGAACTTGACCAGTTCAGTTGACCAAACCAAACTTCCGAACCAAATTTTCGAACCAAATCGAACTGAATTTCTGAACTCGGCTCTGTTCACCCATCCCTAAAAGATAATATTCCATTTAGTTCAATGGGGTTTGAATTTCTGAACTTTGTTCAGAGGTTTGGAATTCAGACCGAACTCGAATAGTTCAGTCGACCGAACCGAACTTCTGAACCAAACCGAATTTCCGAACTGAACCGAATTGAACCGACTTTCCGAAGTCGGTTCTGTTTGCCCATCCCCAGTGCATAATGATGGCTCAAAGCTCGCTGCAATATAATTCTAAAAAATTTTCTCTTATTTTGCAGGACAGAAGAATCAAAGAGCAAGCTACTAAAAATGAACACCGTGGATTCACTGCAGGCAAAGCCATTCTCACAGTTCTCGTATGCTGAAAAATGTCAGGTGAAAGAATTGGGACCTGACCGTCTAGATCTTCAGCTTGCGCAAACTTCCCATGACAGAGGGAAGGACTACACATGCCAGTTCAGCACAGTATGGTATGAGAAGAAGAAATGGCTGTGTGGCAGCATTTCTAAGACTGCATTGTTTTGTTTTTCATGTTTGCTGTTTGGGGGTGAGGTGGCATGGACCAAGACTGGAGTGAAGGACTTAAAACATTTAGCTGAGAAGATAAAGAAGCATGATGAATGCAAAGGTCATATTGATAACTGCTTCAACCTTGGAGCATTTGGTAAGACCAACATAGTCTAGTGTTAATCCCTTTTCTCTCTCATACGCACATCCCTGACTAGGCTCATTTGCAGTAATGGCTGAAGATACTGGGTTCTTACATTAGATAAAAGTGGGAAATTAAATAAGTAATGGGGAAGATTTTTGGGGACATTTGCCCCGCCTGGGCAGAGTCTCAAATCGTAAGGGATTTTAGCATATCTACCTTCTAATACTACTATGGGCATCATCTGAAATCTTAGGAGGGTAAAAGCTCTCCTTAATGTAAAATTTGGTACAATGCTCAAATAATATTCTTGTGAATGTAATCCTTTTATAGAGCTATACCAAGGAGCAACCTTATTTGTCCTCAAGGGGTGATTTCAGACGTGATGGGCGCCCGGTTCACCACAGTGGATTCCCGGTGGGGGTGAACCGAACAACCACCCCCCAGGGCGAATAAAAGCCCTGAACAGACGTGACGGGATCGGGACCACGGCAGGGAATCAGCAGATCATGGGCCGGGGCAGCGCAACAGACATGACACCAATTCCCGGCTGCAGTCAAAACACCCAGAGACCACCGGGCAGGGGCAGGACACAAACATGGCCACCTGAGGGCAAACAAAGCCAAAAGGCACACAAGGGAATATCCACACAAGGGAAATGGAAAGGGAGGGGGGAGAGGGAGAAGAGCTGGACAGGTACCACACACAACAGGCACACAGACAGTGGGGCCACAGTGGAACACACAGCACAAGCACATGCCCGGGCACAAGCACACACACACACACACAGAGAAGGGAAAGGAAGGGAAGGGNGGGTAACATCGCGGCCGCCATCTTGTCACTCACCCCAGTGTCTTCTTGTGCAACCTCAGCTGCTTGTTTCTGTTGCCACATGCAGGTCAGAGGTCTTTTTCCCCCTGTTTTTTTTTGGTGGGCCCATGCCCCAGACCTTCACCTCGCAGGTGCTGTACTTTGGTTTTTCAAATTCTGTTGCTGTTTTTTTAAAGCGCTGAGTCGGGTTTGCCGGAGGAGTGCGGTATCGGCGTGACCTGACTACTCGTGCATGCGCATAGCCCCCTAGAGACCATTTTAAAGGCATATGATGATTTGGTTATCATGTTGCATCCTTTTTTAGTGGCTCGTCCAAACAACAAACAGGGGACATACAAGAAAACAGACTGGTTTGATAAATCTTACAGGTTGGCCAAGCATGAATTGAATCGTCTAGTCCATGCTATGAAGGGAAATAGCTCTGATTGTGTATTAGTAGATACATTTCTTATAGCAAGGAAAGAGTATAAAAATCTCCTGAACTACCCATAGAGAAGGTATCCATCCTGTTTCTGAAAATCACCTACAGAAGCAGGTAACTTCTTTTCCCATAGTGGGGTTCAGAAAAGTGTGTGGGAGGGAGCAAGCTTGCAGATTTACTGATAAAAATTATGGTGTTCTTCAAAAAGCAGCCATCACGAGTGTGGGATTCTCTTTGCTACTTCTATTGTGTGGTGGTCATGACTTCTCTGAGCCAAACTGATCTTACTGTTTTTGTCTGTTGTGAGCAGAAGGAGCAGGAGCCACTGCTCTCAAGCAATTGCTAACCTAGTTCCAAGGGACTTGGCTGAAGAACAGAGAGTACATTGAGGTAGGTGCCAAGAGACATTGCTGTAAGTTGGAATGCACTTTAATGAATTATCTCCAGAGTGTTTTAGCAACTTCAGTTGCTGCCTGCCTGGCATGTTGTGTGCACCACACTTCTGCATATCATTTGCAAGGGGGAAAGGTAGGGGGAAAGGTGTGTGTGTGTAACATGTTATGCTTTCATTCAGGACTTGTCTTTGCACCCATTGTAGTACAGTGCATAATAGGGATGGGTGAACGCAGTTCAGAAGTTCAGTTTGGACCGAACTTGACCAGTTCAGTTGACCAAACCAAACTTCCGAACCAAATTTTCGAACCAAATCGAACTGAATTTCTGAACTCGGCTCTGTTCACCCATCCCTAAAAGATAATATTCCATTTAGTTCAATGGGGTTTGAATTTCTGAACTTTGTTCAGAGGTTTGGAATTCAGACCGAACTCGAATAGTTCAGTCGACCGAACCGAACTTCTGAACCAAACCGAATTTCCGAACTGAACCGAATTGAACCGACTTTCCGAAGTCGGTTCTGTTTGCCCATCCCCAGTGCATAATGATGGCTCAAAGCTCGCTGCAATATAATTCTAAAAAATTTTCTCTTATTTTGCAGGACAGAAGAATCAAAGAGCAAGCTACTAAAAATGAACACCGTGGATTCACTGCAGGCAAAGCCATTCTCACAGTTCTCGTATGCTGAAAAATGTCAGGTGAAAGAATTGGGACCTGACCGTCTAGATCTTCAGCTTGCGCAAACTTCCCATGACAGAGGGAAGGACTACACATGCCAGTTCAGCACAGTATGGTATGAGAAGAAGAAATGGCTGTGTGGCAGCATTTCTAAGACTGCATTGTTTTGTTTTTCATGTTTGCTGTTTGGGGGTGAGGTGGCATGGACCAAGACTGGAGTGAAGGACTTAAAACATTTAGCTGAGAAGATAAAGAAGCATGATGAATGCAAAGGTCATATTGATAACTGCTTCAACCTTGGAGCATTTGGTAAGACCAACATAGTCTAGTGTTAATCCCTTTTCTCTCTCATACGCACATCCCTGACTAGGCTCATTTGCAGTAATGGCTGAAGATACTGGGTTCTTACATTAGATAAAAGTGGGAAATTAAATAAGTAATGGGGAAGATTTTTGGGGACATTTGCCCCGCCTGGGCAGAGTCTCAAATCGTAAGGGATTTTAGCATATCTACCTTCTAATACTACTATGGGCATCATCTGAAATCTTAGGAGGGTAAAAGCTCTCCTTAATGTAAAATTTGGTACAATGCTCAAATAATATTCTTGTGAATGTAATCCTTTTATAGAGCTATACCAAGGAGCAACCTTATTTGTCCTCAAGGGGTGATTTCAGACGTGATGGGCGCCCGGTTCACCACAGTGGATTCCCGGTGGGGGTGAACCGAACAACCACCCCCCGGGGCGAATAAAAGCCCTGAACAGACGTGACGGGATCGGGACCACGGCAGGGAATCAGCAGATCATGGGCCGGGGCAGCGCAACAGACATGACACCAATTCCCGGCTGCAGTCAAAACACCCAGAGACCACCGGGCAGGGGCAGGACACAAACATGGCCACCTGAGGGCAAACAAAGCCAAAAGGCACACAAGGGAATATCCACACAAGGGAAATGGAAAGGGAGGGGGGAGAGGGAGAAGAGCTGGACAGGTACCACACACAACAGGCACACAGACAGTGGGGCCACAGTGGAACACACAGCACAAGCACATGCCCGGGCACAAGCACACACACACACACACAGAGAAGGGAAAGGAAGGGAAGGGGGACACGGGTGCCTGGACAACACACAAGGCAAAATGGGCACAAGGGGGGGGAAGAACAGGGAAGAGGGTGGGAAACTGCAAAGGGGCAGGGCAGGACACAGGCAATGGCAACCACAACCCCCACAGCAGAACTGTCCACACGGGCACTCCCACAGCAACACAGGCAGCCCCAGAATGGGGGACCCCAGGAGCTTGGGACCAAGGCACAGCGGGGGCCCGCAATGCACAACGAGCTGGCTGGGAACAGTCCAAGAGGCACACATAGACCCCACACCTGGAGAGGGGCTGCTGGAGGGCAGGCAGGAGAGCCGGTGCAGCGCTGCAGGTCCAAGGACGCACCTCCCCCCCGGAGACTTGTAGAGCAGAGCGGGGCTTGGAGCGGGCACCCCCCCCAGTGGACATCGCTACTCACCTGATTGACACCGGAGAGGTAATTGACTGGGGGTGGAGTCCTCGGCCTGGGGAAAGAACAAAAAGCAAAGCAGCCTACAGCGGCAGACTTGTAGAGCAGAGCGGGGCTTGGAGTGGGCAGCCCCCGCAGTGGACATCGTTACTCACTTACCTGATTGACACCGGAGAGGTAATTGACTGGGGGTGGAGTCCTCGGCCTGGGGAAAGAACAAAAAGCAAAGCAGCCTATGGCAGCGCCGTAGGTGTGTGCTGGAGAAATGCGCTGAAGGGCTGCACGCACAAGGGTGCACCCTTTTGCGCTCCCTTTGGTGATCCCCGGAGCAGGAGCCTGAGCCCGTGAAGGAGCGGAAAGAATTCTGCCGGGTGGGCCGGGAGTGAGAAGGTGGCCCTGGATTGTCAACACCTGATGGTTGGCAGAAGACGGGACGATGTGGGCCCTGTAGGAGGGCCATTACCTCCAAAGTGACATCAGGTAGGGGGGTATTGCCAAGCACCCCCCTCCTTGCCGGGCTTAGCTCCCCACATTTGTCACCCATTGTACCTAGCAGGAGGGGTCCTCCTATGCAGGAGTTGGATAAGTTGGGAACGTTGCAGGGCAGAGAGCTTCCTGTTCTGGACCACCGGCAAGCTGCTGGGCAGGAGGGGGTGTTACCTGAGGGAGGGAAACTGGCCACTTTCTTAATGGAACATATCTTGCTTACTGCGGAGACAGTGCAATACATGTTCTGCAAATTAACTTGCATGCAATCTAAAATTAACTCAGTAGAGGGGTTATTGCAGGATGTGGTGACGGGTTGTGTTACAGGGGGAGCTGGGGGGGCTATGGGGGAGTCTACAGTGCCCACTGGGACAGCATTGCCCCATGGGCCTGCATATGCAAATGGTTACTGGCCCCTCTCCCCAGCAGTCTCACCATTCCCCTGTCCCCCCGTCCCAGCTCAAAGAAAAGGGCAGGCGGTTGCTGCCTCCTCTTTTATATGCTCAGACAAAGCGGAAACATTTGGGCTCAGACCAACCGCCCTGATCTTTACCATAAATTCAAGAGGTGGGCGCACAGCCCCTGTGTGGGACACTGCTTTAGACGTAGCCGAACATCTGAGACCACTCATGAGGAAAGTAGTGGTTACTAGCAAGAACATAGTATCAGTGGACCATCTGTTAGTCTCAGCTGACAGGCAAATGGTTTTGGTCCTTTTTGTGACCCCCGAATTGCCTATACTCATTTTGGCACGGAAGGTTTTTTTGGAGCGGCATGCAGTTTTTACTGCCCGTGTATACCAGGCCCTCCGTCCTGAGCAGGAAGGGCTTGCAAGTGCACCCCAGTTGGGGATACTTGAGTCTGAGACAGGCGGTAGGCCTCCCTTAGTGCCTCAGTGAGCAGATGGTGCTCTCCCCTTAAATCCAGCCCCCCCGAGGATTTGCCCCCCGATACCTCCATGGAGGGGGTCTAGGGGCTTGATTGCAGATGATGTGGTAGCCCCCCAGGAGCCCAGTGACCCAGTGGCCGTAGAACAGTTAGAAATTGGGCAGAATAGAGATCTAGTTCCTCCTTCTATGCAGATGAGACCATCTAGGCTGCCGCCAACCCCCTATATATCCACACAGGCGCGCTGCCTGCAGTGGTTGGACTCCCTGTATTCACAGCTGGGGGTGTTAAAGGCAGAGTTGTTAGAGGGGGAGATTGGACTTGGGCCCCCCTCTACTCCACAGAGGTTACTTACTAACTCCCGACGAATGACACCCATACAATCAAGGGCATCTACACCAATCGAATCTTCCACACGGCTCCCAGCTTTGGGGGGAGCCAGGAGGAGGGATTTAGTTCCTTGATGTTAACTGTAATAATGAGTCCAATGGGTTTTCCCCCTTCAGGGAGTTACGTGGGTAAGGGAGGGATAGCCCCTTGAATTTCCCACCCCTCACTATTAAGGGAGCAGCTATCCATCTCACTCCCCATACCACCACCCCCTGTATTAAGACCCTTACAGGAGGCACCCTCATTATTTACACCTGACCCTCGCATAGATTCAAAATCCATATACGCTGCACCCGCCCAAACATTTGAGGGCCCTCTAGGGGTAGTACTCCCCTCATTGATATCTCCCACCCACCCTTCCGGCCGAGTCCTTAGACAGCGGCCAAAGTTACCCTCCATTCCCCCTAAGCAATGACTAGCTAGGAGCCAGGGCTCATTTATTTCCCTGGCTACCTGGAATATATCGGGGTGGAGGGCTCATCAATCTGACCCAGACTTCCTGGACTTTCTGACATCTCACGCTGTGTTGCTTATCCAGGAAACCTGGTTGACGGCACCCCCAAGCCAGAAAACATGGCGGGGTTATGACACCTACTGGTTAGAGGCAGCACCCTCAGAGCATTATGGTCGACCCAGTGGAGGCCTTGCCTTGTTTATATCTTCCGCGTTATTTGTTCATGTACAGAATATCAGTTCTATTAAAGCTTATTTTAGCCTTTTGCACTGTTTATTTCCTTCCGGATTCGAAATGATAATTGGGATTGTCTATATCCCACCGGAACGATCTGCATACTATAAACCCGGTATATGGGATGAAATCTTAGAACAGGTCCGCTCTGCCACTCAGAGGTACCCAGCAGCAATCCTCCTTATGGAAGGTGATTTTAATACACGTCTGGGGAACCCGGCAACTATGCAGGCAGTCCCCATTTTGGAGGACTCGGCTGACCCGCTTTTTCTCCCCACTTGGCAGTCCAGGGATCAAGTAGAAGGGCCAAGGATGGCGCAGATGGATAAAATGTTAGCAGAGCTGGACCTAGTCATTATAAACGGGCGGGTGGAGGGTGACTTGGAGGGGAACTTCACGTATCACTCCCCCCAGGGATCTAGTGTGCTGGACCTTCTACTGGTATCTCCAATTTTTTTGCCCATGATTGTCCATCTGATGGTGGTTCCTTTAGGTGTGTCCAGCCACCTGCCACTTGTCTTATCCTTTAAGGATCCCCGACTTAGGAGGGACACAGTCACCCCCATTACACTTCTTTCAGAGGTCAAGGAAGTACCCCCCCTAGTAAGGGTAAAGTGGACAGACCATCAGGCAGGGCAGCTGGATACATTTATTTCCTCTCCTTCAGTGATTATTTTGTGTGAACAAATTGTCGCGGGTGATACTGATGCGGTGAACAGGTTTGAGGAATTAGTAGCCTTGCTGCTCCCCATAATCACTCGGAGGAATGCGGGTACCTCAAATATAGCTTCCCCTTCCGGTGCTCTTCCCTCCTGGTTCGATTTGGACTGCCGTAGGGTGAGGTCTGACCTTTGCCGGACCTCCAGGGAATTAAGGGCAAACCCTAATCAAGTCCTTAGGATCAGGATGGTGGAGCTCCGTAAACAGTACCGAGAAATACGGACCTTGAAGCAGAACACTTACTTCAAGGCCCAGTGGACCAAGCTAAGTGTGGCAGTTAAAGTCAAAGACCCCCGTCAATTCTGGGCGATAATCCGATCCTCGCAGAGGGAGCGAGGATCTTACGGGGAAACTAGTTTACACCCATCCGTGTGGCAGGACTTCTATGAGTCCCTGTTCGCTCGTCCAAGGGGAGTGCATTCCGTTTTGGAAGTTCCACCGATGGACGGGTTTCCACAATGACCTCCCGTAACCTCTGAAGAAGTAGTGGCCCTTATAGAGTGTCTTAAACCAGGGAAAGCTCCGGGGCCTGATTTTATATCCCCAAAGGTCCTGAAAAGGAACCCGGAATGGTGGGCCAGGCTGCTGGCCCCATTATTTACCCACCTCAATGGAACGGGTGCTTTCCCCTCTGTCTGGAAAACCAGTATTGTGGTCCCCATTTTTAAAAAGGGGGACCCTAAGCTCCCAAAGAACTATAGGCCCATTAGCCTTCTTAGTATTGCTGCCAAATTGTATACTAGATTATTGCTAGCCAAACTACAAAGTTGGATTGAAGAAGCCGACATAGTCGAACCTGAACAAGCCGACTTCCAAAAAGGCCTTGCGACATCAGACCACATTTTTATTATGGCAGCCCTGATCTCCAAGTACACCACCAACCGAAGGAATTTCTATCTTTGTTTTATTGACCTGGAGAAGGCCTTCGATTTGGTCTCTAGGGAAAGGCTGTGGCTGAAGTTGAGTGCCTTGGGTATTGACCCCAGATTACTATACCTAATGATCCTCCTTCATGCAGGAAACTCTTTAAAAGTTCGCTATAATTCCTGGGGCGCTCTTTCTGGGCCAGTGCAAGTCCAAGTGGGTGTACGGCAGGGGTGCCTGTCGGCTCCCGTCCTTTTTAATCTGTATGTGAACTATGTGGTGCAGGCTATGTCTTATATCAATACGCACGCCCCAAAAATCGGCGTCCGCCGAGTTCCACTTCTCCTTTATGCCAACGACACTGTTCTGATGTCACAGTCGTTGGTAGGGCTAAAGCGATTAATGCAAGCATTTGGAGATTATTGCAAACATCAGCTACTCCGAATTAATTTTGATAAAACCAAAGTTCTGGTGGCGAGAGCCAGAGGGCCTTTGAAAGTGCATCAATGGGCAATAGGAGGAAATAATATAGAGCAGGTGCGTAGGTTTAAATATCTAGGGGTGATCTTTTCCTCCCATGCGGATTGGAAGGGTCACTTTGATGCAGCACATATCCTAGCTAGGAAAACCACGTCAGCAATCACCAAATTTTACTTTGGCCAGGGAGGCAAATTGGTCTTACCAGCTCTCCGATTGTTTAGGCTGAAAGTTATCAGCCAGCTCCTTTACACCTTCCCAATATGGGGGCTAACTTACATGACCCTCTTAGAAAGCATTCAGAACAGGTTTCTTCGGGTCATATTGGGCGCCCCTAGGGGGCTACCGCAAGTTATCCTAAGGGCGGAGGCCTTGTGCCTCCCACTTAGAGTCTACGCCCTCCATGTATTGGTTAATTTTTGGGTGAAGGTGGTACTTTTCCCTCCCTGCAAAATTTTGCTCCTAGCTATGGCCATTAAGGGAGGACTTGGGACCCCCTGGATCCTGAGGATGGAGAAGGAGGCCCTCCGCTTAGGGTTCTCCGCTGAGAACCTGAGACCCGTTGGATTGACAGCTGCTAAGAGTCTAATCAAAAAGAGGATATATGACCAGACGCTCCAACTGGAATCTGCCCTCCAGGCTGAACAGAAGGTGGCCCCTACATATATTCCATTTAACACCAGGGGCTTGGGAGAGTACTATTTGTTTAACTGGCTGGATGTAAGAAAGCGGACAGCCTTCTTTAAACTTAGGACCAATTCATTTCCATCAGCTCTCGTAGAGGGCAGTTATAGGGGGACTCCATGGGTGCAGAGGGTATGTCCCCTGTGTGAATCAGGTGAGGTAGACACAGTCGACCATATCCTTCTTCGCTGTCCCACACTTGCTGGTCCAAGACTTCGATTCCTTGGGGGCGGAATCGGGGGTGTGGGTGCTGCAGGCTCGGAGACCTATAAACTTCTTAGCCCAGTGGATTCGGACTTGACTAGGGCAGTATCTGGGCTGGCTTTGGACATTTTACATATCCGCTGGGCCCTTGCCCCCTAACTGGATGTGGTAGCCGAAAGGAAGTGTGGGCCCGCTCCTCTAAAAATTCCCGTATACCGGCCGTCTCTCCCTTAGTTCCTACTAAGTAGGACAAGCACTGACCATAGGGGTTCAGTGTGCTGTTTAATGCTGGGCAAGGTCACTATTGTCTTTTTCTACACCCCAGAGTCTCTAGAGTTTATCTACCCTTATTAGATTTTCCCAGGCAATTGTTATATTATGTATGGGGGATGCGTCTAATGAACTTTACACCCTTACTTGCTGTAGGCTGTACCCCCTCTAATTGTCTGAGAACGATTGTTTAAGGGAGGGGTATTGGGGGTGGGTTGGGAAGCCCCCTCGACGGCTGGTCCGGAGGGTATATTTTAAATTTTATATTTTATAAATTATATTTTCTAGTCTATGCCTTATATTTGTTAATTTATATCTGTATTAGTACTACTCAGTACCTTATCTCGGTTATTTTTGGTATTTGTATTAGCCTGACATTGTACTAGCATTTTGTTAAAGCCAACAGCTAAACAATAAAACTTAAACTGAACTGACACCCCCCGGAGGAAGGAGTGAGGGGCAGTCCGAGGGCCCCAGAACCCTGAGGTCACACAGGCACCCAAGGGGGGGCGGGGCAGCAGGTGGCAGTGCTGGTGGGTGGGGACAGTCCACTGGACACAACCAGGTAGGTGAGGCCATGCAGAGCGCTGGATCCAGGCACCAGGGAAGGCAACGATGGAGGGGAACCCCAGGTGTGGAGGCAGACCAGGGGAGGGGCCCGGAGGGGGCCCGGAGTCACAGGCAGCGGCAGCAGCACCCTGGGAAGCAGGCAGCACAGCAGCATGGCAGAGACATCAGGGAGGGAGCAGCCAGTGGAGACTGACCCCTGGGCAGGGGCGGGAGCCCACATGGGGGCAGGCAACCAGGGGGGTGGGAGGCACACGGGACTCACAGCCAGCTGCTGGGGGCCACCACGGGCCCAGAGGCTGGGTGCCCTGCCCGGTGAACCAGGTGGGGCCAATGGATCATGCCCCGGCAGTACCCCAACAAGGACATGTGGTGGGCAATCAGGTAGTAGGCCTCGAAGAGATCCTGCATGGACAGCCCCGACTGCACATCCGAACGGGACCACACGCCTGACAGCGCTGACAACTCCGCCGCGGTAGGCTCTGACACATAGAAGTCAGCATCAGGGGGCCATGGAAGCTGTCCCAGCTCCAACAGCCAGTGGTACACTTCCCCACAGGAGTGCTGGTACCCACGGGCCCCGTGAACACAGCCAAAGTAGGACACGGCCAAGGCAGGGCCCCCCTCTGCAAGGCAGATCATGTAGGCGGCCATGCTGCACACAGACAGCACAGACACGGTCTCAGCCATGGACCAGGCCACATGAGAGCACCTCATCTCTGGGATGCACCCATTGGGGAAGGGAACCAGCCCCAGAGTCTCCGCATGCAGCTGGCAATCATGAGCGCTCGCCTCATAGTCAAAGTAGCGAAGGCCAGAGCTCAGGCTTGAATAAGCACCCGAATGGCTGTCCGGGCAGCCCAGGAGCAGATGCATGGCTGGGGTATGCCACAGGTCACACAGGGACATGGTCTCTCGGAAGGTCCAGCTATGGGGGGGCCCCATGGGGCCCGGGAAGCGGGAGTCCAGTGGATGCACAATCATCCATGGTCCAGCTAGACAGGGAGAATAACACCATGGACAGGGGGGCACACATACCCTCGAGGGCCGGGGGGGCCTCCAAGGAGTCCCAAGGACAGGACAGGCAGCCACGGGCCACAACATTGTAGCACAATGGAGCGAGGTGTGGGGTGCGGACCCGGCACAGCTGCAAAAAACAATCACACACACAGAACGGCTAATCAGGCCGGCAAGGACACGGTGTTGCAAACAGGGAGGGGGGGGCAGTGATGGCTGATGGCATGCAGCTGCACAAGGAGCGCACAGCCCCGCGCGGATGTGCAGGCACAAGGCCCCATGCGCCGGCAGCAGGTGCACCCAACCGCATGCCCACGGACACCAGCACTACATTGGGGACCTGCCCAGCTGGGGGCTGGGGCCCAGCCCACCCGGCCATCAGAGGACCATCATAAATGTCCCCCAACCCCCGGGGCCCCCACCACCATGGAGCGGGACAGGGCAGCCGCCTACTGGATGTACCTCTTGCTTACAACCGAGTGGTACCACGACTACACTGAGCAGCTGTGCCTCCTTACCGTGGATCTGCACCTGGGCACCCGCCTCCGGGTTACCCTGGCCTGGAGGGCTGCAAGGGCCCTCAGGGCCCACCATGGCCACAGGAGAGCCCTCGCCCAGCTCAGGGCACAGAAATTCTCCGGGGCAGACTGGCAGGCTGTGAGCCAGGGCCGAACCCGGTCCGTGGAGCTCCGCGAGGCAGCCGGGCGCCTCCAGCGGGGGAGGGAGATCATGCACTGGGTAGCCCTGCTCGCTATGCCCATTGACAGGTGGATATGGGTCGCTGAGCAGGCCCAGGGTTGGTGGG
>QEPC01007864.1:455365-465821 GCA_003113815.1 Sphenodon punctatus | reverse complement strand
AAACCGGAACTGGTTTGGACCTGCAAGAACCCAGATTCCCCCCAATTTGGGCCCGAGGACATAACTCCTCAGCACACAACCCATCCTCTAGACCATCATACTGGCCGGGGGGCACCAGGGGAGCCAACTGGGGGAGATCTTCACTTAAAATACCCAATCCCTTATGGGTTACCCCAGGCCCAACCCACTCCCTTCCAATCAACTGTTGCAAAACTGAATTTAACAAACCCTGCTGCCCCTGAGCCAAGCTGACTAAGTCACTAATTTTACTCAATAAAGAATTGACTAGCTCCCCCATGGCCACACAAGATTTCTCAATTCGATCAAGGCAGCAACAGTCCGATAAGTGCGCAGAACTGGACGTGGCAGATAAGTCGGGCCCATGAGTGACTAAAGGGTCCAAGCAACACAGTTCTGGATCGCAATGGTCAACCTTCAGGTGGTCCTCATCGAAATTTGGTGAGACATTTGGGCCCCGGGTCATAGCCAATTCAGTGGGGTGAGTCGGTGCTCCTTCTGCAGGAACTGAATGATGGGAACGAAGGGAATAATATCTGTCCAGCCATTGTTGCGATTCTAGGGCAGGTCCACAGTGGGAGGTTCCCTTTGATGGGAAGCTTTCTTAGTAGCCCTTCTGCCCCCCATAATGAATACTAGCCAAGAAATTCCCCAATACCCCTAAACCACAGGCAAACAACCCACCCTGGCACCTAACACCACAAGCCTAAGTTACATACACCCCTTGGGCCCAGCGGGGCCAAAGCACGGTATGACTGGTCTGACTTCACCTGAAATTCAACCAACAAGGACTGATGGTTGCTGGTACTCAATGGCATTACACTTAAATTCCTAAATTGGTTACAATAATTTGTCGAGACACAAATATAGTCAATTACACTGTGGCCCATCAGGGAGAAAAAGGTCATATCCCCCCATGGGTCCATTTGTCCTCTTCCATTTAGAATAGTCCAGTTAATCCTATATAAAAATGTTAACATTTGAGTTCCCTTTGCATTAAGTGTCTTGTCTCTAGAACTTCTATATGACACAAGGAAGGGATCGTCAAGATCAATACCAGTCACTTGCGCAATTTCATTAATATCGCTGCCTGTGCAGGCATTAAAGTAGCCTAGCGCTACCATTGGGGTCATAGGAATTTTTTCTTCTAATCTATCTATTAATACTTCCATGGACTCCCAAAAGCTCATTTTTTCACAAATTTCAAGAGAGGGTGGGATGTACAAAGTTATTATTATCATCAGTATTGCGCTATCGTTCCTCTTTATACAAATTGCAAGAACATTTTCTGGGAGGTCTGGTATTAAGCTGGTCTCTAGCCTAAGTCTGGAAATAACCAAAATAGCTAACCCCCTGCAGGTCTCCTATTTAGTTCTTTTTTCTTTGCTGGAATTACCCAGGATTTAAATTCTGGGAGAAATATGTCCTCCTCTCTTGTTACCCAGGTCTCTTGGGCACATAAAATGTGAAATTTAGTCAACAGTTCTTTAATATCCTGTGCTCTAGCCATCCACCTCACCACATTCCAGGAGACTATGTTTATTTGATTAACTACAGATGAATTCTCCCATTGACTTCTGTGTCATAAGATGGAATTTTGTGACACTGTTATTTGGCTTGTGGCATTTTCAGCATTAACTATTTGACAATCACACCCATTTATATCCATATGGTCAGTATTGTATTCAAACTTACTCTGGACATCTCTCCTGTTGGGCACTTGTTGTTGACCTCCCCCCTCATCCAAACTAGTTCCATCTTCCTCCAGACTCAGGTATCTCACCATTAGATCTGCAGCTGTCAATTTAAAGGACTGGGGCTTATATAGTGCCTGGAGCCCTGGAGCCTTAGAATCAAGCTGTCTTAATTCTAGCTTTTCCTGTGCCCTTCTGAGAGTTTGCAAAACCACATCCTGGTCAATTGAGGGTAAGGAATAAAAAAAAGGTTTCCCACTTAATTCCTCTGGACTGAGTTGATCTTTCTGAAGACAACGTATAGTTAAATTCTCTGAGCTACATAATCCTTGTCTAATTGGAGCAGCTTCTCCCCCTGCTTTGGAAGCCGGCTTTTTCCCTGAACTGACCAGTGGAGATGCCTGAGCCGACATTGACTCAAAATCTATCAGGCATTCATTCCCTGCCATTGATCTGCTATTCCTCCTGGGGCACTGATTATCTAGTTCTGATGCAAAAACTCTATTGATATGAACTCCTCTTGTTATCAAAAACTTACGAGCCTGGAAAAACTTCCTGGCTATCAGCAGTGAATCGAACTTAATTTTAAAATGTTGATTATCTCCATAACACTTCGCTGGTGTTATACTGCAAACGTTTGTTTCCATTAAACGTATTTTCAATAAATGGAACACATTGGTAACCACTTGTTCCTTGGTAGCCCAATTGGGTAAAGAGCCATTTGGGAAAGGATGGATTTTGAACGCTATATCACTATCCACAAGGGCCATTTCCCTCCTATTCCAACTATAAAACTGTCTAGCCCTTGTGCTGGAATTTAATTTTGTTTGATCCCTTTCCCTTTTAATCAACTTTACAGGAGAAGATTTAGGGATTTCTTTCCCATTTTTTAAGGAATCCAGGTTTTTTTTTGTATCCCCTTAAGTTGATGAATAACACATTCCAGGGAAATACCCATGTCAGAAACATTTGTAAACAGCAAGGAAATAGTTTTAGATATCAAAGTACATTGGGCCAAGAGTATATCACTTATATCTTTCACACAAGAATTATTTGGTGATAACATTTCTTTCAAATTTCATGCCGTTAAGTTACAGGGAGACATCTCAGAGAAATTAGGGTTCAAACATAGGTTAGATACATTCCCAGGTACATTTCCAGATAGCCCTTCAAACAAAGGGGTTTCCTGTACTTTACCAGCAGTCACTGTCTCGTTTAAACCTTGTAAGCAATCATATCTATGTGATAACTCCAGTGGTGATTCAATCCTTTGTCCTTGCATAAGATCACTAGGAAGCAGATAGTCCAAGATCTTGGCCTGCTTAATTTTGGGGGACTCTGGAGTACCAATAGGAGAGGACACCTGTCTCATCCTCTTCTTATCCATCATGACTACAATCTGATCACAAAAACTTATAGAATTTGTCTGTTAATTGGTGAAATCAAGTTCATACATGCCAGTTCCTTCCACTTCTTGGAGTATACCACTAGGAGGTGGCCCCCAAGGAATTACAAGACCGTCTCTGATCCCGGGATGAACCGACAAGGGATCTGAGCTCCTGCGACAAAGCAGGGTTCCACCCACACATGGGTGTTACAAACAGGAGACTTAGCTCCAAAAATAAAGTACTATCAAACTCCTTCTATCATGGAGGGGGGGAGAAAAATATATATTCAAACCCAATGCTGTAGGCCATGTCCAAGCAGTGAGGAAACTTCTTCCGGCAACAGTCAAGGAGTTAGCCCCTTGCCCCGCTGGCACCTAAGGCTGCGTGCAGTCCTTAGGTGTGCTGACTGCAGCGCATGCCAGTGGCACTAGCACAGTCTGACAAGAGTTTTATAGGCTGCGTCAGAAAACCCAAAAGTCTGAGGCAGCCCCGGTCATCACACAGGACTCTCCCTCGTACCCCACTTAGGTGCAGTAGTAAAATGAATCAGCAGCCCTCCCAGTACCATTTACAAAGTCCTACAGTGAATCCCTCTGTCCACACTTGTTGCCTATGTGGGATTCCTCAGTGTTGTCATAGAGCTAGCGTGGTCTCGTGAGAGTTTTATAGGCTGTTTCGGGAAACCTGGAAGTCTGAGGCAGTCCCAGTCACCACACAGGACTCTCCCTCATACCCTGCTCAGGTTCAGTAGTAAAATGAATCAGCAGCCCTCCCATTACCGTTTGTTCACAAAGTCCTGCAGCGAATTCCTCCATCCACACTTGTTGCCTCTGCGGGATTCCTCAGTGTTGTCTGACTAACATAGTGGCACAACTGGATGAAGGTTACCTTGTGAGCGTTAGAAGGCACAATGAGGAAGTTGACAACAGCCGGTACATTCTGTCTAAAATAATTGATTGTATTTGGTTCTGTGGTGTTTTTGAGTTGGCACTGTGTGGCCATGATGAGATTGAGGCCTCTTTGAACCCAGGAGTGTTTAGAGCCTTGGTTGATCTTATTGGCAGCATTGATTCTGCGATGGAGAAGCATTTGAAAACTGCCACCGTTTTCAAAGGCACTTCCAAAACGATCCAAAATGAACTCCTAGACTACATGCTCACAGTGGCCAGGGATTTCATTATCGGGGAGTTGAAGAGCACCGAATATGTGGCTATTCAGGCTGATGATACAACAGATGTGTCAACTCACTGCCAGGCAGTACTAATTTATCAGTACATGGGTTCAGCTGTAGAGCGTTTTTTTAGTTTTACTCAGTTGAAGACTCTCGTGCAGAAACCACTGCCACAGCATTGCTGCAGCAGATGAATGCTGTTTTTCCACAGGACGATGATAAAAAAGTGATTACCCAGAGCTATGATGATGTGAGCGTAATGTGTGGGCAGCATGGGTGGGGGGAGGGGGGGGTCCAAAAGAGGATACAGGACATATACTCAAATACTCATTATGTACACTGCTATGCACATCAACTAAATCTGATAATGCAACAAGCTGTGTCTCTCAAATAAAAAAGGTGAAAGTATTTTTTACAGATTTGGGTAGATTAACAGCCTTTTTTTCATCATCTCCAAAAAGGACAGAAGTTCTGGATATGATAGTAAAGAGAAAGCTCCCCAGAGCACCTACCACATGCTGGAACTTTAACGTTAGGACAGTAAATGTAGTTTATGAGCACCGAGAGGATCTGATACAGTGCTTCAACCACATAATAAGTAGTAGTAATTTTGATGCCAATGCAACTTGTGAGGCATGGGGATTTGGTAGAAAGTTGGAAGAAGATAGGGAGTTCCTTTACTTTCTGTTTTTATTCCATAAAATAATGCCTCACGTTAAGGTGCTTTATGATCAACTGAAAAAGAAAGAGATTGACTCTGTAGGTGTTCAGACATTTACTACAGAGTTTGTCAGCAGCATCAATAGAGCGAGAGACTCTATTAAGGATCTGTGCTCTGAATTGCCAGAACAGTCCCAGCTCCCAAGAGGTAGCACTATAGACAGCCTGGATCAAATCACAGTTGAATTTTGCGATATCATAATTTCACATGCAAAGGAATGATTTTCGTTCACAAAGTACCTAGTAAGCGCAACATTATTACAGGGGGCTCTTTTTGCAGCACACAACCAACACTTTCCAATGCAAGCATTGAACTGAACAGAGGATGGAGCTTTCTGTCTTGTATCATAAGAAAGACTTGTATGGTATGAAGGATGCCTCAGAGCTACTTCATACACTGCTGGACAACAATCTGCAGGACAGCTTTGCTGAAACTTTGAATCTAGTGAGAATTGTCATCATGACACCAGTGACAACAGTGGAATCTCAACGGTCTTTCTCAGCTCTACAGAGAATAAAAACTTTCCTGAGGAACACAGTGACAGCAGAAAGACTGAATGCATTGGCAATGTTGTCAATACAGAAGAGGTTGATCCAAAGAATACCTGACTTCAACCACAGGACAATTGAACAGTCTGCACGTCTCAAAGACCATCAAGTGCCTTTGCCGTACAAGTGAATTTTACTGAAATTGACCTGCAGGATAAAAAATGATTAAGGAATGCATGTGCACATGCACCCACACTGATTACATAACCCTTCCTTCCATAGTAAACCCTGCTAAAAACCCCAAACACAGAAGGAAACATGTAATACCTTTCAATACACACAGGGTTATCAGCTCTGGTTATTCTGCTACGCCCCTGAAATTGGAATAGTGCTACTTTTCTGAGTATCCATAGAATTTGCAAACTATTTAATATAAAGAAGGATGTTAAATTTTTTAATTTAAAATTATTTTTTTTACTATTTTTATACCCCACCCCCTCCCACTCAAGAGCAGCTCAGGATGGCTTACAAACATAATTAAAAACACATATAAAATATTATTTAAAACATTTAAAAGGATAAAAAGGACTAAAAGGGCAGAATTCCCCTCCCCACCCCACCCCACCCTACCTGTCTCCCTCTCCAAAGGCCGAGCGGAACAGCCAGGTCTTACACTGTCTACGGAAAGAGGGGATGTTCGGGGCCAGGTGGACCTCCATCAGAAGGGAGATCCACAGCCTAGAAGTGGCCACCGAGAACGCCCTCCCCATCATCACCCTCCGGGCAACCCAGGGGACTTTGAGTTGGGCGTCCCCAGTCAACCGCAGGGGCCGCAATGCAATCCTGGGCCTGAGGCGGTCCTGCAGGTAAGCTGGGCCCAGGCCATTGAGGGCTTTATAAATCATTACCAGCACCTTGAATTGGGCCTGGAAGATAATAGGCAAACAGCGCAGAGAACGGAGCACTGGTGTTATGTGCTCGCGGTGACCCATCCTTGTTAAGAGACAGGCCGCCGCATTCTGCACCAGCTGAAACCTCTGGACCATCCCCAAGGACAGCCCCACGTAGAGTGCATTACAGTAATCTAGTCTAGAGGTGATAAAGGCATGGATGATGGTGGCCAGATCTGAGTCCGAAACATACGGCCGCAGCCGTTGTACCAGATGTAATTGGTGAAATGCTCCCTTCACCACAGCCTCCACCTGGAGATCCAGGTGCACCTGTGAGTTGAGGAGCACCCCCAGGCTATGGATCTGTGTGGCCATAGGGGGGCAGACCCCATCCAGCCCTTCCCACCTACATCACCTCAGTCTTGTCGAGATTTAACTTCAGACAGCTCGCCCTCATCCAGTCCCCCACAGCTTCCAAGCACTGGGTGAGCACCGAGACTGCTAGTTCTGGGTCTACAGAAAAAGAGAGGTAAAGTTGTGTGTCATCGGGGTACTGATGACAATGCACACCGGACCTTCTCACGACCTCGCCCAAAGACTGCATATACACATTGAACAGGAGGAGGGGGACAGAACCGAACCCTGCAGGACTCCACACGTGAGGTCCCGGGGAAATGAAGTACATTCCCTGAGAACCACACGCTGAGTTCTCCCAGCCAGGAACGAGCAAAACCATTCAAGAACAATTCCATCCATCCCAGCCTGGTCCTGCAGCTGAGCCACCAACATCTCGTGGTCAATGGTATCAAATGCAGCCGACAGATCTAATAGAATTAAAATACAAGATCTGCCCCGGTCTAATTCATGGTGCAGGTCATCAACCAAAGCCACAAGTGCAGTCTCTGTGCCAAACCCAGGGTGAAAACCAGACTACGAGGGATCAAGGAAACTGACCCGATCTAGATGCCCCTGAAGCTGCCTAGCCACCACCCGTTCAATAACCTTCCCTAAAAAGGGAAGGTTAGAGACTGGCCGATAGCTGGCCAGGGAGTCAATGTCAAGAGATGAACAGGGGCCTCACTACCACCTCTTTGAGGTAGCTCAGCACCCTGTCCTCCCTAAAGGAGGCATTGACAACCCCGCCAGCAATGGCCCTAATGTCTCCCAGCAGGCCTTGACCAGCCAGGACGGGCATGGATCTAATTCACAACAGGTGGCCTTTACAGCCCCAAGGACCTCCGCCGCATCAGCAGGTGACACCCACTGAAATTGATCCCATGAAATCGGACAAGATGGGTCCTCCACCCCCTCAAGTTCACCTACTGTTAAAAGTGTGGCATTGAAGTCGCTGTGAATCTGAGCGATTTTATCCACAAAAAAGTCAACAAATGTGTCACAGCAGGCACTGGAAGATTCCAGTTACAGATGGAGAGCGGGCAGACTGACCAGCCACTGCACCACCCGGAAAAGCTCAGCTGGACGTGACTTTGCGGATATTATGAGGACAGCAAAGAACTCTTTCTTTGCTGCCCATACTGCCACAGTATAAGCTTTTAAACTAGCTTTATGTCGCAATCGGTCGACTTCCACATGACTCCGGCGACACCGTTGCTCCAACTGCCATCCTTCCCGCTTCATCTGGTGAGGTCCTCTGTAAACCAAGGGGACCTGCATCATCAGCATTCTGGAAGCATATGCCTGGGAGCCGTTCGGTCAGTGACCTCAGTCAACAAGTTGTTCCAGAAGATAATGAGGTCATAGAGCGAACGGTCATAGAAATCAGGAGGCAATTCCCCTAGGGCATTCCGAAACCTCTCTGGTTCCATAAGTCTCTGGAGGTGAACCAACCAAACTGGTCCTACACCTCTCCCGGGGCAGATACGTACCAGGAAATCGGTCTGGAGGAGATAACGATCCATCCATGACAAGGGTGTAATTGATGCATCCCCCACCACCGGATCCCCTGCCTCAAGGCCAGTGCAGAATATTAGGTCACGGGTATGTCCTCCATCATGCGTCGGGCCCACAACCCTCTGAGACAGTCCCATGGTTGTCATGGCGGCCATGAACTCACATTCCGCTCCCCCAAGGTCAGCGTCAGCATGGATGTTGAAATCCCCTAGGACTAAAGTCCTTGGAGACTGCATGACCACCCCTGACACCAACTCAGCTAGGGCATGTAGGGATACTGCTATACAGGTAGGTGCATGGTATATGACCAGCAGCCCCAATCCGTCTCTGGCCAAATTGATCACCAGATGGATCCCCTCCATGCCCAAAATAGTCTGCACTGGATACCTCCTCAGAGACCAGGTGTCCTTAAAAATAATGGCTACACCGCCTCCCCGAACCCCGCCCCTTTGGTCTAGGCTAGTGCTGTACAGAGTACCTGGCTGGAACAAGGTCAGTCAAAATTGGCCCCGACTCAGTGTCCAGCCAGGTCTCTGTAATACACATGAGGTCAGCTGACTGATCCAGGATCAACTCTCGGAGCGTTGTAGATTTATTACCAACCAACCTCAAATATGGACTTCCATAGAGTTTGTAGACAGAGTGTGTTTTTAAACAAGATGCTACCCCACATGACCACCCAAGAGCCACTCATTCGACTGCCCATCTGAAGGTGGAGCAGGAGAATGTGCACTCCCATGAGCCATACAGCACCCACTCATGGCCATGTACAGAGCACTGCAGAGAAATGCAGAATGCTCCGTACGGGGCAAGCCAAAAAGGTGCGTGGCAATGGGCAGACAACCATCCCCTGCCCATAAAATGGTGGTAGCCAGCCACACCAGCAGACCGGTCCACTGCTCATAGACACTGTGGGCAGGGGACTTGGCCTTTGCAAGTCACAGCAACTGGCCAAGAGCACTGGGGAGCCTGGGTTCCCCAGCATTCATGCCAGGACATATTAATTTCAATGGCCAGCCCAGTGCACTTCCCTCTCCCCCATAGCCTGTGGAAAGGGGAGTGTGAAGCGGCTGCCATGCTGTAGCCACACTGAGAGCCACCCATTAGAATCATTCCCCACACACTCCACCTGAGTAGGTGCTCCACAGCAGTGCCACTCAGTGGCCACCGACCCTCCCCTTCCAACCTTGCTCATTTAAAGCACCCAGTGTTGTAAGAATTAGTGCATAAGGGGAAGCTTTAAGTTGGAAAACCATATCCAGAATCAGCACTGTTCATTTCAGGCTATTGCAAATATAGTGCAAAGACCATCAATAGTCACATGGTAGACACATGGAAAACTGTGGTTTCAAAAGCAAGTCTAAATAACTGAACTTTTACTGGGATTGGTTGATTAACCACTCTCAGAGCTTGATGATAACAGTGTATCTAACGTCATCAGTTTTTTTTAAGCACATAAGAACTCTATATTTGGTGAGATCATTGGTCCAGTACCCTGTCTTCAACAGTGGGTGTTAACAAACGAGACGCTGGCCCGGTTTGCCCAGCTCTGGCCTGCCAGGGTCAGTGCTGAACCTGTGCATTTGTTCCAGGCCTGCCAGATGTGGGCTGGGGTCAGACGCCGGTGGGGTTGGAGGTCTGGCCAGAAACGTGGGCCCAGAACAAACTGGGCCTACAGTCCAGAGCTGGGTGAACTGGGTAGGCGTGTGCATCAGTTTTTGCACCCACCCGGACTGGCATGGGGGGTTGCCATGGTAGCCAGCTATGGCTGTTATTGACAGTCATGGCTGCCCATCATGATGGGGGGCAGGGTGCTGGATGTAGAGTTGGGGTGGAGTCAGCCAGCTGCGTGATGCTACCTCTCCCCCTCCCCCGACTGAAAGACTCTGGGGGAATGTTTGGTTCTTCTTCGAGGATCTCCGCGATTCTCACTCTTGGGATTTACTTCCTGCTCCGCAGGTACCGGAAAACCACTCGTCAGCAGTATAAAGGCAGATTACGCCTGGAAAAGACTAGAAAAGGTGAGGGCTCTGCCCCCTCACTCCCCCTCCCATCCCGAGAAAAGCGCGGGCCCGCATCACGAGGGATGGAAGTATATAGAGGGGGAGGAGCCCCCACCGCCTCAGTTCCTTCCAACCGCGTGGCGTTGGAAGACTTCTCGGCGCTTTTCAGCGT
>QEPC01007864.1:435510-449752 GCA_003113815.1 Sphenodon punctatus | reverse complement strand
AGGGGGCGGAGCCCTCACCTTTTCTAGTCTTTTCCAGGCGTAATCTGCCTGGATACTGCTGACGAGAGGTTTTCCGGTACCTGCGGAGCAGGAAGTAAATCCCAAGAGTGAGAATACGCGGAGCTCTCTCGAAGAACAGAGTTACTGGTAAGTAACCTCCGTTTCCGTCCCTCAACCTGACCCGGCCAGGGGTGCCAGGGACAGCCATCATACCAGTGGCAGCTGCATGTATGTTTTTACCCAGTGGCAAGTACTGGATGCTTCACAGGAAGCCAGAAGGCAATTAGGGATACACCACAAGGCAATCCAGTCAATCTATTTTTATTGTTAATTTTACAACTGTCAACATTTTCAAAAACAAAACAGTGAACATAACACATATAAAACTCTCAGTAACATAATTATAAAATTATAAAATTAAAAGAATAATTAATAATTAATAACAATAATATAGCTGAGTACAACTAAATAAATTCTATTCTAGTCCTATTAGCGTTGAAAGCAAACATAACATATTTAGACTTCTTGTTACCTAACAGAAATGTAAGTTGTTCATATTCAGGCCAATAAGCAAACTCATGATTTGGATACAAGGGAGAGATCCAAAGGACTCAAAGGGCAGAATATAACGTACGAGACAAAAGATAGTGAGGGAGCCCAGCACCAGAATTGCATAGGCATAGTCGGTCCTCATAAGAAGGAACCCCATTGAATTTGCCCACACCACAAGACAAATAATGAGTGCCCCGTGCCACCCAAACGATGCTTCCATATTTCAGTAAAGAGACACAATTTGAGACTTTTGTTCTATTCCCTAAGTAGAGCTTTGCTATTAGTGGCTTTGCATGATGCACCTTTTTACACATATAAAACAAACAAGATAAATCTTTGTTTCCATAATCATTCTTCACCTAACCAACGTCTACTACCAAGCTTGTAAAGAAAGACGGCAGAGAGGTCAAAAAGGAAAAAAGGAGCAACCAACAGACTCTACGTGGTGAATAGGACTAAAGAGGCAAACCCTGCCTCCCCCATCTTCCCCCTGTCCCTCTGCAAATGAATAATGATTCTATTTAAACGTAGACGTATAGCACATGCTAATCCTAATACGTGACTATCCATCTGGAAATAATTCTCTATGTGATTTCCCTGAGGTTTATTATCAGTGATATTTCTGACTAATTGAAAACATTCCCTGAATGACTAGTTCTATCAGCACATTCAGTAAATTACTGTTTAACATTTGTCATCAAGTATGTTTGTTTTTCATCAATAGGAATATTTTCCTTCCATACTTTACACTGAGCAAAATAATCCTTTCCCAGGCTTGCCGGTCTGCTTTATTGGATACCCTGTGCAATATTGGGCATCAATATGCAACTACTCCAGAGTAATGGGTTTGCACAGCATGGCCTATGGCAAACTTTAATTGCTTGGGGATGTGTGCTACAAAATACTTGATATTCTTACCCGTGGTATTCACAGTAGAACAGGGTTGCTAAACAGCCCACATTTTACAAGCCTACCTGTTGTTTTATTTATTTGAACAATATTTATGTCAGCCACAGCCTTGGTGCCATGCATTAGCTGCAGTTCCCCCTCCCTTCCTCAGTGCTCCTGTAGAGCAGGGTTTCCTTTCCAGCAGCGAAGCAGCATCCCCTCTGGTTGTTCCTCCTTGGACCCAGAAGGAGTGGCTGCATTAATGGGAGAGATGGGAAAGGCAGCACAAACCCAAGTGTTTGTGGCTAACTGTTAGTCTATCACATAGCCAAATCCTAGAATTAGTCCTACACAAACAGACACTAAAATCCCCCCAAATTTGCTGGCTGGACCCTAAAACCAAATGTCTCCCCAACTGGGCCCTTTGGTCAGCTCCCTGGCTACCAGCCCTCACCCCAGAATTTCCAAATATCCCAGCAACACCCAGAATGGACAGCATCCAGGACACACCTTCTACTCCAACTCACCTCTGCCCAGTTACACCTTAAGCAGTGCACAGCCCATCTGTCTACCCTCAGGCACCCTATAGCATACGGTGATACAAGGACTCTAGAAAATGACTGTCACTCCATCCAGCCCAGTAATCCCAGACTCCCAGTAGTATCTCCAGAACTGTCCTGGTTATCCCCTACGCCTCCTTTATGGTGTGGAGGTTGCTGCTCTCCATGTCAGAGCTGGTCTTGTTCCCCCCAGAAAGAATTGGCAACACTAGATGGAAATGAAAAACATTTTGGCTGTGAAAGGGCTGCCTGGAGAAGCAACAAGGAAATGCAGTCCAGTGCTTCCTTGTGCTTGTGAGTGATTTATGCAAAAGTACAGTGGCTGAGTAGTTAAGGAACATAATTAAGGCTCCTGCATCTCTGTAGTTAAGGCTCCTGCATCCCTGGAGGCTGTGATTTCAAGTCTTTCTTGATGGAACCACTAGCAGTGCTTACTTCAGTTTGTTAAAGTGAGCAAAGGTATGTCCCCCTCCCACTGCAGTGAATACCCATAACACCAGCCAGGGTAAGAGTCAGCAGGATTTCTCTAGCTGAATTAATGAGGTGCTAATGACCACCTTTGTCTTCTGTACCCTGATACAAACCGTACACTGCTGGAAAAGCAGTACAAGACGACAAAACTTGTTACTGTACCTGCCAGAGGGTGTTTTTATATGAGTGCCATGGGTAGGTGGGTGTCCGTGGTCACTGAATGGTGGCAGCTGCGGGACAGCCACGCATGCAATGTACATGAGGAGTGCTTCAAATGAGTGGCTCCCAGCATGGTTGCCCCATCCATGGAGGTGGCCACTCTGACCCACACAGGGCACTCCACATTTTTAGGAGTGCTCCATGTGTAGTCATGAGTGGCCGCTGCATGGGTCACAGGTGGGGAATGCAATCCAACATCTGTTGAAGTAAATGGCTCAGCTTCCATTGACTTTAATAGACAGAGATTGCACCATAATCTAAATTGATTTTGTATTCATGTAATTTTGCCTTATTTTGCTGTCAAATTGATGTAGCTCTTTTCTTCTCTAACGCTTTTTAAGTAGTATCTAGTTTTTATATTTCTTTTGTCTTCTTGCCATGAATAAAGCGTTCAGGCTCAGTAGATGGCATATAAATACACCACCTTCACATTGAAAGAGCATACTTTTCTTCATGCACTTACAAATTTGTTTTGGTTCAAAGTATTACCTCAGGAACAGGTCTGTGATAATCCCAATTTTTGGCTACCATTTTCAAAGCACTGTGTCAGCACAAGCTGGCACAGAGCAGACACAGCACTCATAAGTTTGAACCTTCTGGGCTGGATATAGTGAATTCAATATAGTGAAAAAAATCTCTAATTGACTTTAATAGTACAGGATCATGCCCAAAGAGTCTGCAACATTGTTTGCATACAATTATTTTTAGCCATGTTGGTGGCCTAGGATCAGACATGATAGCCCGCTGTGGGCCGCTTTGGCCTGGTTGGGTGGGCTTTGGCCTGTGACTTCAGGAGTTTCCTGAGGTCAGAGCCCAGGTTAGTCGCCAACCTGGGCCAACATCTGGCGGCGCCTGCACAGATGTACAAGTGAGGTCCGGTCCCAAGCAGGCCACAGCAGGCCACTGTCATGTCTATTTTTACCCTATCAGTGCTTGAATGCATGACCTCTTATTCTGAAAACCAGTTTCATTGACACAATGGATGTCCCATATTTCAGTATCTCTTAACTCTGCACTGTCCCTTATTTTTTAAATTTAGATCTGGTAACCCAATGGCAGAGACTGGATCTATGGGCCAGACCCAGAAACTTGAAAGAGCCCAATAAAGCATAGCTGTGAGCCAAATTGGGCCCATGGATCAAAGGTCCCTCATTTTATGTTGATTTTAAAATAGGGGCCATTATACTGTGAAATGTTAATGTCTGCCATGCTGTTATGTTCTTTTAGTTGATTATAATAATTGTTAATAATGTTACGTCTTTCATTACAAAGAACTTCAAAATACATTTGAAATTTAAGAAATTGTAGGTCTGATTCATTCTCTATTAGTCTAATAATTTGCACTTGGTCAAAGTGAGAGTAAGCTTGTATAACTCTTATTTGGTATCAGGTGGTATCAGTCACTGAGGCATGGAAACCAGAGGGAACCATATCTCCCAACATTTTGAACAGTCGAAGAGGGACAAGCTCTGCCCCCTCAGCAAATAAGCACCCATCACATGCCAAAACTCCAAGTGCATAAAGTGGAAATAGACACTATCCTGCTTTCATTCCTCTTAGTTTCTTATCTTTCCATCATCTCCCCATTGTCCCCTCAAGTGCTTTTTGTGGGAAGCAACCTGGAAAGAAATACCTGAGGCTTGAATATGGGTCTTTCTCCCTTTCTCTCTCTTTCTCCTGAAAGGGTGACTTTGACCCTCTGTTGGAGAGACAGTGGGAGCCAGCACCCAAAGAGGGACTGCCCCTCCTAAAACAGACCATTGGGATGTATGGTGGAACTATAGCATGTGTGCTCAACTCAGGCATAACGGTAGCAGGGGGGCTATAGATGATACCATTTTGTAGCATGACAATGGAACTGAGACTCGGATATGGCAGTGTTGATTTGTGTGACAATGTTTTAAACGAGCAAGGCTTGAGAAGGGGTCCGTTGCTACTGAGTGACATGGCTGCAGAGCACCCACACACATGGAGTGAGTGGTGAGGGATTCTAATGGGCAGCTCCCAGAGTGGCCACTGCGCCCACTCAGGCAGCCTCCATGAACTCCCGCTACCAGGAACTGACCCTACAAACAACTCACACAGGGAGCCATTCCCCCACCCCTGGCAACACCCTCTACCTGAAGTCCTGCCCAACTGCTCACCCTCTGCTATGACACACAGCCATGGACACCATGGAAACAGGAAGCTGCAGCAGCGAGTAACCTGTTCCTGCCCAGGAGCCTAGTCCCGGGCAACAACGGAAGCGAATACTGGTGGTGGGGGTGGAATGCAGGAAGCTGCTGTCCTCCATGGCAGTGGCTCTTCTCTTGTGCATCATGAGGGGGGTTTGTTGTGCTTTGAGCCACCATAGCGTTTTTTTATGCACATGTACTTTAAGATCTACTTAGGGAGCTCCTGGAAGGGCTGTGGGCGGGGACCAGGGAGACGGAAGGCTGCAGACCTATCTGCTGGCATGGGTAGGTGCCTTGCTCTGCTGCTAACAACATCCCGACACCCTGTGGTAAACCACTCCAAATACAAGGAAGTTACAACTGCAAGTCCAATGACCTGGTCTACCTCATCCAGTGCACCAAATGCCCCCACAGGAACTATGATGGGGAAACCCACCAACCCCCACACAAATGCATGAATGATGAAGATGATTATGGACCAAAACACAGACTCTACTGTTGGCATCCACTTCTCCCAGGATGACCACTCCATCTCTGATCTCCCCATCCTAGTCCTGAAAAGCAGCCTCCACAACACTTCCAAAAGGCATGCCTGGGAACAAAAATTCATCAGCCTGCTGGATACTAGAAACAATGGACTTAACCAGGACGTTGGCTTCACAAGCCACTACAGAAATTTACAAGCTTAAACCTGTCAATTTGCAGTCCATCATTTCTACTATCACAGGCACCTTTAACCCCTCCACTCCCCATTCCAGGCACCCTCTCAGTGACTCACCCACCCCTTTTAATTGGATTTGCCCCACCCTACATCCTCTACACTATCATCTCACAATCACAGACACCTTACTCCCTTCCACTTCCCTTTCCAGGCACCCTCTCAAAGACTTGCCCCATAATACCACACCTACTCCCTTACAAATGCATACCTCTCCCCCACCCCTCTCTGTCCTTACCCTCCCATGATGTAATGCTCCCCAGCCTCTGCATATAACCCCTGTGCCTCACTTTGCTCAGTGTGCAGCTTGGATTTCTAACTTGCCTGATGAAGGATCCTGTGAGGTCTGAAAGGTTGCAAACCTCCACCAACCTAAGTTGGTCCAATCAAAGATATCTCTACACTACTTTGTCTCTACGACCTTGGTTCATACAGGCAGAGGATGCATGGCCAACTGTCCCCATGCAGTTTTTTTGGCTTTCCCCACAGGGAGCAGTCCAGATTTTTCAGCAGACAGTGCCCTGTGAGTGGCCACGAGTGGGTGCTACATGACTCATGGTAGCATGCATCTCCATGCACCACCTTCAAATAGGCAATTGGATGCGCAGTGGCATAACTACCGTGGCGTGGGGGGGACGCATTTGCACCCGGGCCCTGCCCGGGGGGTGCATAGGCAGGGCTGTCCCCCTCACCTGCTGCGGTGGTGGCAGTGGGAGGAGTGAGGGAGGTGGGAGGGCAGAGGAGCCAGCTGGGAAAAGAACCCGGCAGATCTGCACTTTCCCCACCTTCCGGCTCCTCCACGCTGCGTCTCCCTCGCCCGTCCTGCTGCTGCCGCCACCACCAGGTGAGAATGCAGCCTAAGTTCTTCTGCTGCCTCCCCTCCCTGACTCCAGTCCCTATCCCTCACCTGCCTCTGCCTCCTAGTAGTGCTGCTGCAGCAGCAGCAACAGCGGGACACAGATCGGTGTTCGGAGTCATCTTAAAGAACCTTGTTTACAAGGTAGCAACCTTCTGTTCATCTTCGAGTGGCTCCTCACATGCTATTTTTACATGGCTCCGCCGGGTGGGGGAGTCCGTGAGCACGCCAGTGCATGGACAGGGCATGCACATGGCTGCACATGAATCCCCACTTGCCCCCCACTCATCCATAACCACGGAGTAACCGCCATTTCCCCCGGTTGCTCTGTGCGTGGGGACGAGTGAGGGTGTGTGTGAGTGAGGATACATGTTAGGCAGGCGTGCATGCACCCCCCCACACACCATGGATGTGTGCACCACATTGTTCACACGGGGCTCCCCCACCCATGAACACACAGAAATTTGCATGTTCATGGGTGGGAGAGGCCCATGTAAAAAGGGCCACATTCTTACAACTGTCTTACTTATACTATCTTAGGTAGGAATTTAGGATGTAAAGCAATATATATTCTATCTTGGAAAATAAATCTGCAAATATGGTTCTGAGATTATTAAGGCTACTATTTCACTAACTTTTCTTAATGAAGTTATTGCTAACAGAAATACTGTCTTTAAACCCGCATCCCATAACCAGTTCATTTGCGCCCCCCATATAATCAATTCACGCTGCCCTGGGGGCACAAATTAAATGGTTATGGGTGGGGGCAGCATGAACTGATTATTTATTTATTTTATTTATTTTATAAATTTCTACCCCGCCCCTCCTGCAACGCAGCTCGGGGCGGCTTCCATCATTAAAACCATAAAATACAATAAAATCAATCCAAAACAATCAAAAAACACTTAAAATATTAAATATTAAATATAAATATAACTATAAACAGGGCTAGGCCAAAACCACAACACAGATGGGTAGGGGACTAAACACCTCCCTCCCCACCCTCCCTCCCAAAGGCCTGGGCAAACAGCCAGGTCTTACAGTTCCGCCGAAATGTTAAAAGGCTTGGGGCCAGGCGAGCTTCCTCTGGAAGGGAGTTCCACAGCCGCGGTCCCACCACCGAGAATGCCCTCTCCATCGTGGCCCCCCATTTAACACGGGGGACCTCCAGGAGGGCACCCCCGGCAGACCGCAGGAGTCGTTCCGGGGCGCGAAGGGCGAGGCGGTCCCTAAGGTAAGAGGGGCCAAGGCCGTATAGGGCTTTATAGATCATTACTAGGACCTTGAACTTGGCCCGGCACACTATCGGCAGCCAGTGCAGCGCTCGGAGCACCGGTGTAATGTGCTCCCGGCGACCCGTCCCCGTAAGAAGACGGGCCGCCGCATTCTGCACCAGCTGCAGCCTCCGGGCCAAGAACAAGGGAAGCCCCACGTAGAGCGCGTTACAGTAGTCGAGCCGCGAGGTGACGAAGGCATGGATGAGGGAGGCCAGGTCCGGGCCAGAGACATACGGACGCAGCCTACGTACCAGATAAAGCTGGCGGAAGGCAGCCTTAGCGACTGCCTCCACCTGCCGCTCCAGCCGCAGGTCTGCGTCCAATATGACCCCCAGACTCCGGACCTGCTGAGCTACAGGGGGGCAAACCCCCCCAATCAGGGGGGCCACCACCCCCTTCGCCCTCCCCACCACCATCACCTCCGTCTTATCTGGGTTGAGCTTCAGTCTGCTCCGCCGCATCCAATCCGCCACGGCCTCCAAACATTGGGATAGCACCGAGACAGCAGGGTCTGGGTCGGTAGAAAACGAGAGGTACAGCTGAGTATCATCAGCATACTGGTGACATCGCACCCCGAACCCTCTCACGACCTCCCCCAAGGGCTGCATATAGATGTTAAATAATAATGGAGACAAGATCGATCCCTGCGGAACGCCACACGGTAAGGCGCGGGGGCTCGATGTTTCTTCCCCCAACACCACCCGTTGGCTCCTCCCCGAGAGGAATGAACGGAACCATTCAAGAACAGTCCCGTCCAGACCCCCCCGGTCACGCAGTCGTCTCAACAGCAGCCCATGGTCCACGGTGTCAAAAGCGGCCGAGAGATCGAGCAGGATGAGAAATGTCGAACATCCCGCATCCATCTCCCGGCGGAGGTCGTCCACCAAGGCCACCAACGCCGTCTCGGTGCCATAGCCGGGGCGGAACCCAGATTGAAACGGGTCAAGGAGCCCGATATTATCTAGATGACCCTGGAGCTGGAGCGCCACTGCCCGCTCAATAACCTTCCCTAAAAAGGGAAGGTTAGAGACAGGTCGGTAGCTGGCGAGCGCGTCTACGTCCAACGATGGTTTTTTCAGCAGGGGGCGCACCACAGCCTCTTTTAAGCAAGGCGACAACCTCCCCTGCCGAAGGGACGCATTCACCACCCTCGCCAGCACCGTCCCCAACGTCTCCCCGGAAGCTTTTATTAACCAGGACGGGCATGGATCTAGTTGACAACACGTGGCCCTCACAGACCCCAGGACATCCACCACATCGGCCGGCGTCACTTCCTGAAACTCACCCCATAAAGATGGACCAGACGGACCCTCCGCCCCCCCGCGCTCTTCCCCTACTGCTATCAACCCAGCGTCGAAATCGGCCTGAATCCGAGCAATCTTGTCTGCGAAGTAGATGACAAACTCCTCACAGCGGGCCCGGGACAAGTCCCCATCCAGGCGGAGGGAGGCCGGACTAACCAGCCCCCGCACCACCCGAAACAGCTCCGCTGGACGCGACTTCGCAGACGCTATGAGGACGGCGAGGAATTCCTTCCTCGCCGTCCTCACAGCCTCCACATAGGACCGCAAATGGGCCCTATGGAGAAGACGATCGGAGACAGACCGAGTCCGACGCCAGCGTCGCTCTAGCCTCCTGCCCACACGCTTCATACACCGCAGCCCCTCAGTAAACCAAGGGGTCCTGCGGTGACGAGACCGAGGCAGAAGGCGCCTCGGAGCCACCCTGTCAATGGCCTCCTCCAGCAAGATGTTCCAATGCCGGACCAGCTCATCCACAGAGTGACCGTCCACATCCAGGGTAAGCTCCCTCAGGACCTCCTGGAACCGCTGGGGTTCCATCAGCCTCCGAGGGCGGACCATCCTAACTGGTCCCTTCCCCTTCTGGAGGGGGCGCGCTAAAAGACCGGCCTGAAGGAGGTAATGGTCCGTCCACGACAAGGGCACCGCTGTCACCTCCCCCACAACCGGACCCCCCGCCTCAAGGCCAGAGCCGAAGATCAGGTCGAGGGTATGTCCCCCCACGTGGGTCGGGCAGATCACCTCCTGGGACAAGTTCATAGTTGCCATGGCGGCCATGAACTCCCGCTCCGCCCCAACAAGGCCGGCATCGGCGTGGACGTTGAAGTCCCCCAGAACCAAAGTCCTGGGGGAGCCCAGCACCACCTCCGAGGCCAGCTCCGCTAGAGCGGCAAGGGATGCCGCCGGGCAGGAAGGGGCCCGGTACACCAGCAGCACCCCTAGCTTGCCCCCAGCCAAATCGAACACCACGTGCAGGACCTCTACACCCATAATCTCCCGCACTGGATACCTCCTAACAGGCCAGTCTTCTCTAAAAACAACTGGGGGCACAACTGAACTGGTGAATCAGTGTGAATTGATTATATGGGGGCAGGGGCACAAATGAACCAGTTATTATAAGCTAGCTGCATTTTGGGTGTCTGGTGTGTATGATAGCAGCATCTCTGGACTGGTCGCACCGCATGCGTGCACAAGGCACAGGCAGCACCAGCAGCAAGAAGCAACAGGCCCTGGAGGCCAGAATGGCTAAGCTCACTACCCTCCTCCAGTAAGGCAGTGGACGCAGTCAGTCTCTCTGTGCCTGCTTCACTGCCTGCCCAGCTGCCTCTGCAGTGGAACCACTCCTGGGGAGTGGTGGTAGACGCTCGGCTGGGGAGGTGGGAAGCATTGGGAGCCATGCTTGTCTATGACCACAGTTATAACTCCTAGCCACTGGGTTTTGTATATTTAGAAGCTGTCAGCAGGCCCCGCCCCAACCCTTAAGCCCTGCCCCATTCCTTAAGCTTCACCCACTTTGGGTTTTTGGAGCGCACGTGTGCTTTGCACGTGCGCACATGAAGGGCCCATAACTGAGACTTGAGCCCGGACCCTTCTCAATCTTGCTATGCCCCTGCCTGATCCTTTGGGTTGAGGAAGTCAAAGTCAGGCAGGTGTGATGCTGCCACATTACTCCCTATTCAGTTCACCATGAGCACACCATAAAAATTGGTGTGCCTTAACTACACCATCATGATGGTTGGCACAGCTCAGGAGGATGGATGTTGACTTGTGCAAAGGGATGTGCAGACTAGCAGGGTTCCCTACCAATTTGGGGCTGATTCGGACTTTAGAAGCAATCTCTGTTCACAGGGGAGCTACCTCCACTGAGATCCCGGACTGCAATAGTTCAATGGGGTCATTTTTGTTTTGTTTTCCTCCAGCCTCAATTTTGCTTTCCTCCCTCAAATGGAGGGGAGTGCTTTTGTCCCCCCCCCCGCCCGCCCATTAGAGGAAGGAGGCTATGCAAAGGGATGTGCAGACTAGCAGGGTTCCCTGGAGGATACAGAGTGAAGAGGAGAGAGCTGCGGCTGGCCAGGTGCTGGAGCGAACTGCTGCCTGAGTGAGCTCCATGACACGCTATGGCACAGACGTTTGGGCGCTGTTTGATACAAGTGGAGAAGGTGTCCCACCAGGTTGCTGCTGACTAATCCCGCCCCCTGTCATCTGTGGCTGATTGGCTTGAACAGGGCCCGATTGAACTCTAGAGGGGGGCTTTAAAGGCGGAGCTGCGGCCAGCGCCCGCGCTGGACTGGGCGTAGGGCAGGCCTCACTGTCCTGGTTAACTTCTGATCCCGGGGGCTCCTGCCAAGTGTCTACTGATTCTTTGGGGAGGGATTGGTGTTGTAGGACTGTGTTGACTCCTGTTGTCTCTGGTGCTCAACAGAAATTGCTAAGGACATGGCGCTTTCTGTGAAGACCAAGCGCTCCCGGGGCCATATTGCCTGGGTATCTCCCACCTCTAAACAAAGGAAAATGGACACCTTTCTAAGGGTAGGGTTACCTACCTCTAATAGATTTACTCCATTGATTGATGAGGACTCTATCTGACACCATGGAGCCTCTTGTAGAGGCTCCCGTGAAAAAGGGGAAAGGGGAAAAGTTGGGGATTTCAATGTTTGGTGCTATGTATGAGCACATGAGGGCAGAGTTGGGTGGGTCACAACTTACAAGGTGGCCAAAATGATGTTAACCAAGCAGGAACTAGGGCTGTAGTGATATGCCGCTGCGGCAGCTGTTACCAACAGAAACCCCTATTCCGCACATCGCGGCACGGTTCGGCAGAGACAGCTCTCCGACGGCTGCGACTGCGGTTTGCCGCTAATGGTGCTGCGGCATTTAAACTGGTGAATGGAAGTGGAACTTTTGCGGATTCCAATAAGAAGCGGCATCAACTCCCCTTTCCGTCAATCGCGGAATCTTTGTGGTTATCTGATAATTTTATCATGTTTCCGCCACCCGGAATACAAGGTATCGTGAGATCCGGTGGCATGATCAACCCTCGGACCCTGTTGACGACACCCACATGCCCAATTTCATTGGCTAGGGCTTTCCCAGAGAGGCATGTCCCTCCTTCACCATTAAGTATAAATAGGTGTGTTTGTAGCTTGTTTCTCCCTCTTGATCCCCAATTGCAGTGAGAGTTAGGGATGGGCGAACGCGGTTCGGTAGTTCGGTGTTCGGCCCGTTTGGACAACTGAACACGAACACGAACGCACCGAATGGACCGAACACCGAACACCGAAATGGCAAACACACCGAACGGAACCGAACACCGAACGACGAAAATGGCGAACACACCGAACGGAACCGAACACCGAACTACGAAATGGCCGAACAGTTCGTTCAATTCGAATCACGTTCGGTTGTGTTCGGGTGGCTAAAACATGGTCTTCTGTCAGGTCACTGGAAGGCCAAATGTAGCAGGGAGGGGGAAGTCATTTGACTCAGCTAGGAGCAGACTTCCAGGCACCAGGGGTGGNAATGATGAAGATGATTATGGACCAAAACACAGACTCTACTGTTGGCATCCACTTCTCCCAGGATGACCACTCCATCTCTGATCTCCCCATCCTAGTCCTGAAAAGCAGCCTCCACAACACTTCCAAAAGGCATGCCTGGGAACAAAAATTCATCAGCCTGCTGGATACTAGAAACAATGGACTTAACCAGGACGTTGGCTTCACAAGCCACTACAGAAATTTACAAGCTTAAACCTGTCAATTTGCAGTCCATCATTTCTACTATCACAGGCACCTTTAACCCCTCCACTCCCCATTCCAGGCACCCTCTCAGTGACTCACCCACCCCTTTTAATTGGATTTGCCCCACCCTACATCCTCTACACTATCATCTCACAATCACAGACACCTTACTCCCTTCCACTTCCCTTTCCAGGCACCCTCTCAAAGACTTGCCCCATAATACCACACCTACTCCCTTACAAATGCATACCTCTCCCCCACCCCTCTCTGTCCTTACCCTCCCATGATGTAATGCTCCCCAGCCTCTGCATATAACCCCTGTGCCTCACTTTGCTCAGTGTGCAGCTTGGATTTCTAACTTGCCTGATGAAGGATCCTGTGAGGTCTGAAAGGTTGCAAACCTCCACCAACCTAAGTTGGTCCAATCAAAGATATCTCTACACTACTTTGTCTCTACGACCTTGGTTCATACAGGCAGAGGATGCATGGCCAACTGTCCCCATGCAGTTTTTTTGGCTTTCCCCACAGGGAGCAGTCCAGATTTTTCAGCAGACAGTGCCCTGTGAGTGGCCACGAGTGGGTGCTACATGACTCATGGTAGCATGCATCTCCATGCACCACCTTCAAATAGGCAATTGGATGCGCAGTGGCATAACTACCGTGGCGTGGGGGGGACGCATTTGCACCCGGGCCCTGCCCGGGGGGTGCATAGGCAGGGCTGTCCCCCTCACCTGCTGCGGTGGTGGCAGTGGGAGGAGTGAGGGAGGTGGGAGGGCAGAGGAGCCAGCTGGGAAAAGAACCCGGCAGATCTGCACTTTCCCCACCTTCCGGCTCCTCCACGCTGCGTCTCCCTCGCCCGTCCTGCTGCTGCCGCCACCACCAGGTGAGAATGCAGCCTAAGTTCTTCTGCTGCCTCCCCTCCCTGACTCCAGTCCCTATCCCTCACCTGCCTCTGCCTCCTAGTAGTGCTGCTGCAGCAGCAGCAACAGCGGGACACAGATCGGTGTTCGGAGTCATCTTAAAGAACCTTGTTTACAAGGTAGCAACCTTCTGTTCATCTTCGAGTGGCTCCTCACATGCTATTTTTACATGGCTCCGCCGGGTGGGGGAGTCCGTGAGCACGCCAGTGCATGGACAGGGCATGCACATGGCTGCACATGAATCCCCACTTGCCCCCCACTCATCCATAACCACGGAGTAACCGCCATTTCCCCCGGTTGCTCTGTGCGTGGGGACGAGTGAGGGTGTGTGTGAGTGAGGATACATGTTAGGCAGGCGTGCATGCACCCCCCCACACACCATGGATGTGTGCACCACATTGTTCACACGGGGCTCCCCCACCCATGAACACACAGAAATTTGCATGTTCATGGGTGGGAGAGGCCCATGTAAAAAGGGCCACATTCTTACAACTGTCTTACTTATACTATCTTAGGTAGGAATTTAGGATGTAAAGCAATATATATTCTATCTTGGAAAATAAATC